>JAOXYM010000008.1:25238452-25254825 GCA_028567055.1 Leptatherina wallacei
CAGACGAAACCGGGGCGGTGTGGAGTCGGCTGAATGAAGGCTGAGCCGGGCTGGGCTGAGTAGGTGCTAGTGTGAAAAGTGTAAAATTCCTTATTAGATGCTTTCAACAAATCACTTCTGATGGGAAAATGCTTCTTTTTTTTTCTCTCTGTTGAGCATAAATCAAAGTTTTATGCCAGTTAAGTAACAAACTTTATGATTTTTTTGTTCTTTTTTATAAAAAGCTAATAGTGTTTTAGGTCATGCAAGCAGAACCGCAACTAAATCATCAAAACGCTGTCATGAAAGCTTATAAAAACAATCATGTTTCCCAAAATAATTTTTTCTTTTCTTACAATGGCTAAAAAGGAATCCATTACCTTTACCTTTGCTCTAACCACATATTGTGGTGGATATTTTTGCATTCGTCTTTAAAACCTTTTTCAGGATTCATATGATGTCTGGCATAGATATTTAAGCTCCCCAGACAGATTATATATCAGAGAAATTGATTCATTTTTCTGATGTTTAATCCATCACTTGAATGAGGTCAAAGTGTTTAATTAGCAGGGGGTATATCTCTGCACCCAACAGATATTTGTGTTGAACATGCCACAAAATAAGAAACTTAAATACCAGAAAGAGACCATCTGTGAATATTAAAAAAGTTTATGTGTACCAGTCACAGCTTTATGTGCTCATATTGCACCAGATATGCCAGACTACCAGGGACTGCCATCAACACAAAGCTGTCATTATAAAACAAGTAGAACTCCACCCTCTAAAGTGGAGAAAATCCTGGTACAATAACACAAACTACTGAGAAATATTCTCCAAATTCTTCAGAAATGCTCCAATTTTTTTTATGTATGAAAAAGAGAAATTGACCATGGAAACCATCCCTTTACTTTTCCTTCACAGCCAACAGCAGGATTAGTTAATACCTTCCCTTGATCTCACAGCCAAATGGTCCAGATACAGAGAACGTGATGAGAAAGTAGGGTTTAGGTCTGAACTGAGACGTAGCAGATGGTAGTTACATCTTTTAGCTTCGCCTCCAACATATTTGGCTTTGAATAAAATAGTTTGACAACTACATGAGGGGTTTCCTGTGAACATATGTTTCCACACATGAAACTGTATAACAGCTCTGGCTAACAAAAATACACTGTCAGTAGGTTGGTCTGTTGGTGTGAGAGGCAACTTTCACCATGCTGGTATGATATGCAAGCACAGATCAATGTAGTGTACTGGTTGGGATGATTTCTCCTTATACTTCTGGCACTTTCTAACATCTATTGACTGAGTTTAAGCCCAAGAAATCCACAGAGTAAGATCCTCAACCCAGGTAAGTTGAAGAGGAAACTTTCGGATGTAGGGTGGGAGTAAAATGGAGAGAAAGAGAAGGAAGTTGATCATTATGGGGAGTTCAGGATCACCAGCAAAGATGTTAATATTTAACTAACATGGCATTGAAATTAAATGTCATTGTGTCATTTGCAGCTTTTAAAAACGGTGTATGGCTCCTGTTGCACCTACAGCAACTTGACAAGTTAATTCACTTTATGTTCAATTCTACGGACGGAAACAACTAAACAAAAAGGCAGCTGGAAGTCAAAGCTAGCTAAATGGTTTTTTCCCTATGTAACTAAATTCTTGACTCGGTTTTTAAAAGAAACGTTCAAAAATATTTTCATAATGTAGTTTCCAGAGAGAAGCCTCCCAGGTCCAGATGGAAGTCCCTGTAGCCTTTCCGTCTGTTTCCTCTGAGAGAAATCCAGAGTTAATACGTAGGATGTATCCATTGTTTAAAGAGGGGATTTAGTTGGAATGGGACATTTTGGTTACTTTACTTTGTTGTTACATTATTTTATCGACTTGGCATCAAAAGATAAAAATAAATAAACTTATTTAAAAACTTGAAAAACGTATTTTACACATTAATCGTGTTGGGAAATTCATGTGTAATAATCCTGATTATTTCTGTGACAATAATCGGACCAAGAAAATCTATAATTGTGACATCCCTTATTGGAAATGCAGTATTATACGTTTCACCCAGCTCAGGTCACAGATCACAAAAATAAGCCTCTCTCTAAGCCGCCTTAGGTTTTTTTATGAATGGGCAAACAATCCGACTTTACTCCACACCAGTGCGTCCATTTACGAATCATTACAGCGCCTCTTATATCCCTCGTTATAATATGCATGATTCAGTGCTGATTATTTACGCTTCTAAATCCTGCAGGAAGCTTATTGGACACATCATGACGTCACACTCGTTCTGCATGAAAACGCACACGACGCAGGCCAGATCCACCTGTTGCCAGCTCAGTGGCGTATCAGAGGCACCATCCACTTCTGGCTTTCCACAAATCACACCGATCTGCAATGAAACGTGAACAACTTGGTGACGGTGCACAAGGACGGTGAAAGGTGCTGCTGACGGAGTGGTAAGAGTAAAGTTGTAAAGATTACAGTGCTTGTTGACAGATTATGCTTTTCCAAGCCTGTTACTGTGAGCGAGCGTCTATGCACCCGATCACAGACTTGTTGGCTGCGAGTGTCAACTCATGTTGTCCACTGACAAACATCCCCTGTGTTACTTACTGCATATGATGTTGTCAGTTCGGTTGTTGCCAAAACAAGACCCCACTTCATGGTGATCTCTGGAAATTTCAGCAACATTTCCAATGTCTCACCTGATTCTTAAATCCTTTTTATTCTTTTATACATCAGGCTATTTTCCTCCATTTATATCGCAGTAATGTTATTTCCATTTAATGAAAAACTTAAAATCAATTCAATATTATTAGGTGGGCCGCTAAGTGTTTTAAAAGTTAATAAAGTGCTGACCATCTGTCAAAGTGATTCATGTCTTTTGTTCCACAAATGTATTTAGATGCATTTATTTAGAACATGATTGGTCAGTGCCATTTAGTACACAATGAGAAACAAAAGAAATATCCCATTATCAAACTCTTGTCTTAAGTTTAAATAGGCTTTATATTTAAGCATGATGACTACTACAACACTGCACCTCAATGCCACGAGAGGCAGTCAGATTAAATTAATTTAATCTAAGACAGTGCAGAGATGCAGCACTTAAAATTTAAACTGTAATCTGACTACATGATATTAGTTTCAAACCAGTTCATGGGTGGGACCATGGGGGTTATGGATGCTTGATATGAGTTTGGTGGCACATGGAGGGTAGTTTTCTCTGTGTTGAAAAACTAAGACTCAACATCTTCACTGTAGGATCTCTAATAATAACTTGTATTGTACAAAAAACTTCCCCTTAATGACAAAAATGACCAAAACTAGCTTAAATCATCAAAGTCTTATCTGGGCTTTTAAATAAAAAAATAATAACAATAATTAAAAAACAGAATAGTTTGACTTTAAAAACACAACTTCCATACCTCTCATACCCTGAGCTAACACACAAAAGTACCATGAGGGTGGGGCTTGTCGCACAATAGCAGAAGAGTTCACACAATCAGAGGAAAGCACGAGAAATTTCATTTAATACGTTTAGCTTTCCAGCAAACATGGATGACAAGACGTGTTTAATCCAACCCAGGAAGCTTGTACTGAGCATTATTGACTAATTATGACAAGCAGTGACTGGGAGGCAGCTCTAATCCAAGCTTCATTTCAACAGACAACACAGGTCATTTCACGGTCTTCTAGGTGGGGGTTATAGGAAGGGGACTTGTAGGTTAGATCATACAGGGACATATGAGAGGTGTTGTGTATGATCCAGAGCTGTGTAGGCCAGGCCAAGCAGTTCCCTGGCAGACCACAGGACCAACCTGGCACTGTTTAGCCACACTCCCGAGGCATATGATCCCCCCCTCCTCCTCCTCTCCAAATGTTATATTTCCACCACAGATGATAAAAACTCTAAAAAATATATTTCGTCAAAATAACCATCAGCCGCTATTGAGATCCACATTCCTGCTTTTTGCCGATGCTTTTGCCCTCCCCCAAAATTGACCATAGCCCAATAGGTTTCCGACATTTTTATTGCCTTATGAATGTCACAACTATTGAAATTAATTTTCTTTTAAAATAGCTGAACGTCACTTCAGTCGTGTAAATCCGTCGTATCACAACCTAATTGCTCGGAGAGCTGAAAAAGTGAGAAGGAACTTGTGGTTTTGGTGCTGAATTGTATCCAGCTGACCAGCCAGGAATTTGATTGCGTGTATGAAATCATCTGATGCCAGAAAACACTAATCACGATGGGCCTCTTTTTTTGGCGACCATCGATTCAAGTTGAAAACACAACAGGAAAATACTCACCAAGTCGATCGTTCGGCATACGAAGGTGCTTTTAACACAGATGGGCAACATTTCTGCAAGTCAGAAGTTAAAAAAAAAGCGACAAGCAACACGACGCAGCTAGCAGAGAGAGCCAACTATAACATAAACGTTAGCCACTGCTAGTTTATCCAGAAGGTTTCATAAGAAAACCCAAACGGTCAGTCGGTGTCCCAGCAGGAGGAGCGGCTTTCCGGTGTACGTCCCCCGCGTCAAACAGCGGATTTCGGTCGGTGAAAACTCCGTATTTCCCTATCGATATATTGCAAGCTGAAACTAGAGGTGGAAACCAAAGTGCTACTGTTGGGGGTTAACAACTTTGCTGTAAAAGCGGCTCTCTGATTGGACAGCCAAGGCCACCAATCACCTGTGGAGAGTCCAGAGCTCGTGGCGTCACGCTCCACAGGGGATGGGACGAAACGTGATTGGCTGGCAACGTCACCGTTAGCTTTAGCTTACAGCTTCTGTGCAAGAGTTTACCACAGTCAGTGGAGTTTACCCGTATTATAAACAGTAGATATAGGGCATATCAATAAAATGCTGCACAAAGCTGTGCTAAACTGCGTATTCCAGTCTTTTGATATATCTTTTACAAGTGACTTCCTTTAAAATTACGTCTTATTTTACTAACGTCTTGTTCTAATGTATACCCAACACTAATGCTCTGTTGAGACATGCTACACAGCCGTAGTTTTATAACTTTGTCAGCAAAGCCCATAAAAAGGTATTCAAGTATACAACAAAAAATAAAATGTCTGTTTTCATAGCAGATCCAGTTGATTTTTACATATCACAACAAATAACACTTCATGTCTTTTACAAGTTACTTTTTTGACCAGAAATGAACAGTCACTGCCATACAATACCCTCATTTATTTATGTTGTCAGTGGGATAGAAAAAAAGCCAAAAATGATGAAACATAAAGGTTTTGTTAGAAAAAAAACTGCACAAAAGAGTAATATCGCGCCATCCACTTTCATATAAAACTAGAAAATATGTCTTTAAACACTGGACAAAAAAATTAATGACCAATATTTGTAAGTCTAAACATTTCATCTGTTTGAATCTTTACAAGTTTTGTTTCCAGTGCCTCCTTTTGTCAGGATAATCTCCGAAATATTAAACGACAACATGGCTCCTCCTTTGTCCTGAGTTTTGCTGAAGGACAAAAGCACATCATTTGTTCACACTCCAGTGAAAAGCTCCAAATTTAATGCAAACACTGAGTTAGAAACAAATCAACACATAGTAACTATACAATGACACTTTAAAAACATCGAGATAAAATGTTTAAAGGGTTTATTCAATAAATAATTTCAGAAAACAGAAATGTGTGGATGGGTTGTAGAAATTAAGACAAGGCACTTTAAAATGTGACAGGTTTTTTTCTTTTACATCAGTCAATGTAGAACGTGTAGACATGATTCAATTGGTTGCTTAATGGGGGGGGGGGGGGGTGGAGAAAAGGTTTGATATCAAACAATGAAAACATTTCATTTAAGAAAGTGTAGTTAGCATAAAAAGGCAGATTTGCATGTATTTGGCATTGCTGAAAACATTTAAGGACCTGAGTTGGCTTTAAATTAAGCTAATAAAACCCAGAGCTGCACAGTAATTCTACTGTAAACTCATGTACTTTCATCTAGAAAGGCAGCCCAAGAAAATATAAAAAAAAGAAAGAAAAGGATTTCAAATGATTGTTCAGATTAAGTCGCAAATAAAACAAACCATCGCCCTTCACCCGTGTTCTGTAATTGTGAGCATGGCTTTACAAAACGTACCGAGAACATTTCATTGCTGCTACACTTGGCAATCCAATAAGACATGTAAAAGAGTGATAACTACTCGGTCAATGCGACACAGAGACCTTTGGTCAGGTGGCAAAAATCACTCTTAAGACCTTTGATCGGCTGTTTTTTCAAATCCTGACTGATCGATCGCCTCCTGCTGAGGATCGCAGACTGTCTTTAGGAAAGGAACTCCTCAGTATCAACACCCACGTCAACCCTGCACACAACACTGATGGCTTCTGTTTAAAATAAAATTAAAAAAAAGAAAACAAGGCACAGCTAGGTTTTCCATTACCCGGCCAAGAAAAAAGAAACACAGCTACAAAACACATTCTCTCAAGTCCAACACGGAAAAACAATAATCTGTACACAGGCATGGATGCATAGGAAATCAAAACAAGTTAGTAAAACAGAGTGGCAAAATGCGTTGCTTTCATTTGGTGCCTACGACAATAACAACAAACAGTGAGCATTACTGTATAAAAACCCGCCCCTCTGTTCAACCCGGCCCACTTTCTCCTCCGTACAGTGTTGTCACAGGAAAGGCACGGCTCCATCATTTGCCCTCGTACTTTGGATTGACGACGGTCGTTACGGCACTTTTGTAGATCGGATTCTCGCCCTGAACACAAGACAAAAGAAGAAGAAGTCAGCAAACAAGCCTTAAAATATGTTAAGAGTCAAGTTTTGTGGCATCACAAATTTGAATATGTCCTTGTCACAGGAAGTACAGCAGCGTAAAAGTAAACAGAAGCTGTTTAATTCTACGTTTTTAAACAAAAATCTTAATACTAAGTGTCAGTGAATACATCCCTGAGAAAAACAGTCTCAGTTATGTTTCCAGGAGTGACTGAGATTTTTATTGTTTAGATTCCTTTTCAATTCCAGCCAGTAAAAGGTCCTTTAAGTTGCAGATCATGCTTGTGTGGAGTAGTGATTCACATCTGGTCGACTCAATCTCAGCCACAGCCTCCTGAACTACAACTGTTCAATGTTCAATTAGTACTATGACACTTATTTCTTTAAAATATGTGTTTGACATGTTTTGATGGCACAGTGACATTAATTATGTACATTCTTGGAGCCGTTGTTGACTGGCAGCGTCCTGCAGAGAAACCACACTTCACTACTCTTTCTTTAAGTTTTGCTTTATGTGTCGTGTTACACGCTAACAAATGGATATCAATGCACAGAGAGAGAAAAAAGCCAACATCAGACAGACTGTTACTGGCTGGAGAAGTAGGATGCAAGATGGATGCTGAATTAGCCGTCATCTGGGGGCCTTCACAGAATTTAATATAAACTCCTCATGGTAAGTAGCATAAAAATAAAAGCCATTCGAGCCATTGATCAGGATTCTTTTCAAAACAAAAATCTTGCAAAAACTCAGATTTATTGGTTTTCTCAGGGGTGTGTTCATGTTTTCAGTTTCAAGGCCATTTTTCTTTGTTGTTTTATTTTCAAAGATTATCAAGTAAAAGAGCGTAATCCTCTGGAGTGGTTCAGGGTTGTGCTCGCTCACATCTGGTCAACACAGCCTCCTGAACTAAAATTGATGGCTGTTGAAACGAGCTGAATTCAATCATATCGTCATGCCTCAGCAATCACATATTTCAATATACGGCCTCTGGTGTCACTACACAAGCATCATTTCATCCAGATTCTCCACAGAGGCAAAGAAAAAAAAAATTCAATGAAAACATTTGAAAATTAAATCTTTCCTCACTACAGCATGTCAAATATGAGTTTGTTAAATTCAATAACATCTGTTAAAGCGAACATGCAAGCACACGTTTTCATGAAAAGGTTTGATACTCTGGAGAGAATCTAATGAGAACACATGAGACAGGATCAGGGCTCCGATGTTTCCTGGACGAACCATCATAAACTCAGAAGAGAGAAGCTGAGGAGACAAAACAATGCTTCTCTTCAAACAAACCAGGTGAGCAAAACGGATTAAATCAATGTTGCAGCGTTAGTGAAGACAAAGTCTTGTCAGCATGATGCTCGACACAGATCAGAAAGATGAGTGGGGATAATATCTGGTGAAAAACGTATAATAATTACGTTAAAATAATCATTTTAATCTTTTATTTACATGTGATTACTTCTTTTTGTGCCCCTAGACCAGAAGACTCAGCATCTTAGAAATACTGATGTTTCACTGAGCGCTGTTTCATTGAAGATGCAGTTCCTCTGAGTCTTGCGCTTACATACATTTGCACAGCAGAGTTTTAACTTGTTTATTGATCCGGCTGTGTTCACTGATGACGCTTTCCAGAGGTGTTCCGAAACGCTTGCAGGGATTTCCACAACAGAATCACATCAGTCTGTCAGGCATCAAATTATATATAAATATAAATAAGGGTATATAATAAAGCCATTGAAATCTTTGTAGCTTTAAGTTAGTATAGTATATTATAGTAAGTTGAGAGATGCTACCCTTAAATTGTTAAAATATTTAGCCTCAGTCTTTTAATCCCCACTTCCACCGAGAGGTCTGGCTCAGCACAGAACGGTGTGGTGCAGTTTACTGAGGTAAACCCTGATCTCTGTGCAACTCCACAGCCAGGCAGGCTATAAGCCAGACAGCGCTAGATGCGACAGCTACGTTGTAGCGTGATGTTATAGTTACAAAAGCAAAACGATCCAGCTTTGAGAAAAGAGTTTAACTTTTAAACATGATTTTCACCATAAAATTTTTTCAGTCTCAACATTTTTTGTTTGTTGCATTTTTAATAAAATATCAGGTTTGGGTTCGTCTTAAATCGGTTTAAACTGAACAGGTTCTGGTTGCTGAAGGTGTTTTTATCAGTGTTTTTGCTTTTATTTACATCCAGACTGCAACATATTATTTTGTTCTGCACTGCATCTCTGAAGTGGGGACCTGAATGAATGTAAGGGAATCTTGAATCTTGTATGACTCGCTTAATGAAAGCTGAAGTTAAATGGCAAATAATCTATTAATCAAACTGCTTTCAGCCATAAAAACAAGGAACACATATAAATCTATGAGCTTATTGTAAAACAAGCAAACAGATTGTTTGAGGTTAGACATGCTGATGCAGTCACTTCTCAACATGCAGTCACCAAACTCTCCACTCGACACACGGGGATCAAACTGGAAACACAAGCACCAGGTGCACCGAGCTAACAGGTAATACAACCTTTGATCTAAAGAGCGGCAGCTTTGTTTCCGTAACTCGGATTCTGGAACTGGTTAATGGGACTCTTGTAAATGGGATTCCCTTGCTAACATGGAGGAGGAGATGAAGAAGAAGAGGAATAAAACATGAGCAATGGATTAAGTCAGGTGGGGAAAAAGCAGCAGAAAGAACAGAAACAAACTATTTAGAAATGTTCAACATGAACTCTGAAGGAGATTTAAAATAAAAATAACTGAAGAAAGGCTTAGCAGCTTCGGCTACATCACATCCATTAAAAAGGGAATGCAAAAAACATCTACTTCTAATTCAGTAATTAACTGTAGCACTGGCTGGCCTCAGAGAGAGGACCAGCAGAGGTTTCCATCACTCATCACCCAGCAGTCCTCCTCTCTTTCCGTTTTACTGCCTTATATGGTGGTGCAGTTGTTGCATGTGGACAGGGAGCGGCAGCAGTGATAGCTGCAGCAAAGGCCACTCCCCACCCCCGCCCAGTCATCAGACCTAAACAAAAACTGCATGCAGCCGGAGCTGAAGGAGGACAGCAGCAGAGCTGAGAGAGGAGATCCTGTCACCCTGATCAGACATAATCCTTATGGATTACATCGTGTTCATATACAGAACTGAGTTTCTAGCAAACACACCTAGTATGATGTGTATAAAACAGTTAGAGAGCAGTTTAATAGTATAATAAATGTAACCCCTTTCCCCGGATTATTGTTTCCATATTAAATTATTCTAATACTACTGCACACATGAACTACATAACAGCGGCGATGAAGAAATAAGTTGAGTAGAGTAAAGAATAAACTCGAGGTAGCGCGTCTCTGACTAACTCACCGTGTCCCATTTGGCGTTCATCTTCTCCTTCTCAAACTTGGCAAACTCTCGGCGGTCGTGGATGATCATGAGCAGCTTCCAGATGAGCAGCAGGGCGAGGCCGATCATCACGATGCCCGCTACCACACCTGCCACGATGGGGATGATGTCGGGTCCCGTCGGGCACTCTGAAACACAGACCCAGTGAAATCTGTTGCTTCTTTTAATAAATATCATCTTAAATCAAAGTTTAACATTTCTAACTGCAAGAATCTGTAGAGATGAACAATTATAGTGATGATGAAGGTGAAAATAATCAACCAACCATCCAAAAACAGACATTTGCTGTCCGCTTGATATCTTATTATCCATCTCATAGGATAAGTCAACCATACCTGGCTCGCTAAGCACGAAGACCTCCTTTGTGTCATTGGTGACGGCGTAGGTGAAGTAGAACCAGCAGTCGTTGGCATCTCTCTCCTTGCAGATCGTCAGCGGGTAGCTCTGGTCGGTGGGTTGGGGCAGCTTTTTGCGATCATCCACCTTCATCATATTGAAGTAACTGCACTCCCTCTCGCATGTGTCCTTTTTCTCTCCAGTCTGGAAGGCTCGGCACTGCACACAATCCCTAAGCAGACACAGAAAATAAAGTCCGCGAGAGTGTGAGAAGAGAGAAGGGGCGAGTGAACAGAGCTGACATGCCAGCTTTCAGACTTACTTGTGCTCTGTGCAGACACCGGGACAGGTGGGACACAGCTCGCAGGTCGGCCCTTGGAATTTGGAGTCGGTGCAGCTGCAGCTTCCGCACACGCAGGTACCGCGACCGTTGCATATCTGTCCGTTCTTAGCGAGGCAGGTGGAGTTATCCAGGGGGCAGTCGCAGGCACTGCCCGAGTAGTTCTTATCGCAAATGCATTTTCTGCAATCACAATGGCCATGTCCTGGTAGAGCACAGGGAGCAATAAGTGTCACCACAGAGTTCATGAAAGACCACCATCAGTGCTTCCAAAGGATGGTCTTTCTTCAGGCCTCACCTCCGCAGAGCTTGTTGTTGGAGCGGTCACAGTTGAAGTTGTCGCACTCGCAGTATTTGCCGCTGTAAACCTCTGTGGGATTATCCCGCTTCTTGCACTCGCAGGTACCGCAGACGCAGTCCCCGTTGTTGCTGCAGATATCTGTGCCGTTGTCTTTTCGGCAGTTGGCGTCCAGGTCCTCCGTCCGGACTTCATCTTTGCTGCACTCGCAAAGCTGCCCGATACGTCCCACGTTACACCTGACGGGACGCACAGGGTCGCAGTCTTATTCATGTGTAATTACAGCTGCAGGAAGCACTGAAGCAAATTCATTCATTCAAATCAATTCATACAAAATATAAAACAATGAAATACAATAGAAGTAATACATAACATACACCATCTACCACATCAACTAAACAATGTAACTCCATAAACATGTAGTTCTGATTGATTACAGAGAACAACCAGATCTGGCTTCATACTAACTTGCATGCTCCGCATTCGAAGGTCCCGTTGCCCATGTGGCACTTCTTGCTGTTGTGCTGTCCGCTTGTAGCACACTGACAGTCACAGATGAAATTCAGAACCACCTCCACCTCCTCATTGAAGCCCAGAGGTTTAATCGTAATGGTCTCAGATTTCCCGTCCAAAGGACACTTCTGGGACTCGATGGAAACCTGGAAATACACCTGGAAACCAGAAGAGAGTCAGAAAATGCCCTCTAAAGGAGATGGCTCTTTGCTTTCTGTGAGATTCTCCACACATGATTTCAATTATCACCTCACGATGTGATTTGAAGGAACTTTTAGAAAAAAAACAGCTTCAAGTCCCAGAAACAGAACGTCCAGGCTATAAAATAAACTGGGATTCCCTACCTGGTGAGAGGTGGAAACTTTTTTCTTTTTAAAAAGGCATACAGAGAAAAGTAGAAGATAAAGGATCCTCATTACCTCGTCTCCGATGGAGACGTTGGAGCACTTCTTGCCATCCTCGCCTGTTCCCACCACATTGTTCTTACAGAAGGACTTGTAGCTGATAGAAACTCCCTCGGGCAGCTTGCCGTTTTCCAGAATGGTTTCAGATGACAGAGACTGCCGAGAAGAACAGAGAGGAAAAAGAGAAAATATTGAACACTCGAGTAAGGCTCCAGGCTGCAACCACAAAGTCACATCTGCAACTATCTTTCTGGCCATTAAATGCCACAACCAAGCACGCCAGGGCAAGTTGGAAAAAGTCATTGATGCATCCAACCATCCATCGTGAATGCCATGTACAGGCCTCACGCCTCCACACTTGTGAGAACAGGGACATATGAACTGAAGGAAAAGCAACATGTCTGCCAGTCTGATTCTAATTGTGGACTCATATCTGATTATTTGGAGAGCAGAAAAGGACTTCGGTGAATCCAACTCTCAGAAATGACATGCTCAGCACGCGGGTCAACACACCAGTCATTATTACGGAAAAGTTCCATATTTATTCAGGAGTCCTTGATAAATATATTTTGGTAATGACCGGGCGGTTTATCCTGTAGAAATCTTGTTCATAAAGCATTTCTTTACTTTAAAGTAAAACAAGTTTTTTCCTTTTCTGTAGAATCTTTTGATAACTAAATCATTTACTAACCAGTAACAAGTTAAAGTCAAAAACTATGGAAATGTCGTGCTCTATATATTTTTCATAGAGGAGCAGCAGCATTACTAGATTGTAAGGAAAGCTGCTCTGAAAACACATTTTGAGGAGTGTCATTACTAACATTTGGGTTGTGTATTAAAAAACAATGTCATGTAATCGGAAACTGCACCAGCCTATTAATTTACATTGTAATTGTAAGTATTCAAGATAATTGTGATAGTGTCTGCAACAACCGTGTGAAACTAACAGAGAGGTCATATTTCTACATTTTATTTCAATACCTGACAGGGTTGACCTACTGATGATGTTTATGCTTTTTTCCTGTCTTCTACAATGTTTATGTAGCAAGGCTTAAAACCAAAACGTTCATGGTTGTTATCCCTTATTAAACTCAAGAGAGCAAATTATATCATCAGTAGGTTTATTATGTAACGGTTGCATAAAAATGTGTTCATGAATAAAAACTGTAAACTAAAATTTTATAATAGGGACATCCATATTTGTAGCTATGACAACTGTAAGTGAAAAAAGGAGAGTTGTGGTGATAAAACTTCAGCTATCTGACCTGTACTGGTGTTTTACTATCATTTTCATTTAGTTGAGTAAAGGAAAGATCTCATTTCCCAACATTATTAGGTAATACTGTGCATTAATTAGTAAAAACATGAAATAAAACAGCTTAAATTTATCAGGATATTTCTTACATTGTAGGCATCAATAATGAGTTTGATCACATTGCTGGAGTTGGAGGACAGAGTGCCAACAGCCGACTTAGGGATGAGATTTTTCAGCTCCTGTACGAGATAAAAGAGACAAGAAAAAAAAAGCCAATGAACATGTCTGATCCATGTTTTTCATTTTTAGAAGGAGTATAGAAAGTTGACCTTGTAAACGGGCTGGAACTCCTCAGTTACAGCGAAGATTGTCTGGATATTGTGGTCACTGAGTTTCTGAACCAGATGAGCGATGGAGGGATAGTCCTGAAACACACACAAACACAATACAGCCAAATGTTGGATTCAGTCTGGAAGCATGATGCAGATTAGACAGATGAGATCTACGTACATAGTAGTGGCTCATGGTGTACATGTTGTTCTCCAGGTGGCACTTCCCATCGTTGGGCAGGACGATGCCTCCCAGTTTGCCGTCTCCTGCGAAGTGGAAGCCGGCGTCAGTGGAAAACACGAGCAGACGAGTCACGTTCCTCCAGCCGATTTGTTTCTGGGATCAGACAAAAGATCTCTTCGTTTATATTTTACTCATTAAACCTCCGTCTTCTGATTGCAAATCCCACGAACTCGTCGCTCACCTCGCACACCGCCACCTGCATAATGGCATCGAACCCCCCCTCTGGAGAGTCCAGGTTGCCTGAGATCTGCTGTTGACTGACCAGTTGGTTGAACTGGTCTCCCTGATTAGTCAGACTCAGGACGTTCTTATAGCTGAAGGGGCTGGTGCAGTTCTGGTTCCCCGCGCAGGGGTTGAGGAGCCTGGCCGGTGTGGTGCTGATGTAAGGCATGACGGTTTTCTCAACAAAGGAGCCAAAACCTTCAGGGACAAAACAGAGGATGTCATGTCACACAAGGGAACTCTGTAGGTTTACTGGTCCTTTACTGGAGTTCAAATATCCCCCTCACCAATCCTGAAGTCTGAGGTGATTCCCTGCATTTCCTTCATGAGGTCAGTCCCGAGGTTCTTAACGTTTTCCAAATCATCTTTCATGGAGAAGGACAGGTCCATAAGGTAGTACAGATCAATGGGGTAGTCCTCAGCTCGCTTAAACGTCAGATTAAATGTTTGCGGCTCACCTAAAAGATGAAAAAAAAGAAAAAGAAAGACAAAGTCCATCTTTAAAAAGCTCATTTAAAACAATGCAAGTTGAAGAACAGCGCTGTACAGTCAAAGCATCTTCATTCTATAAGACAGTTAAATACACTGGGGGAAATACGTTACATTAAATGGACCAATAAGCTTCCTCCTCAAGTATCTTGGGATCTTGTTCATGAGGGAGGGAGGAACGGAGCAGGAGATCGACAGGGGGATCGAAATGAGCCGGAAGATGAAGCTCTTGAATCATCGATCAATCTACGCTCATACTCTCACTTGTGATCACAAGCTGTGGGTAGTGGGCCCAGTCATTCAGGAGGACGTCTCCCTGGTGAGGTGTTCCGGGCACATCCCACTGGGTGAAGGCCCGGGGGAACACCCAGGACATGCTGGACAGACGTCTCTTAGCTGGCCTGGAAACACCCTGGATGAGCTGGAAGAGGTGGGCGGAAAAGAGGAAGTCTGGGCTTCCCTGCTTATTAAGCTGCTGTCCCCTCGACCCAACATCGGATAAACGGTAGCAAATCACGCATGCTTGAACAACATGGAGGTTGGGTGATGTGATCATTTCAGGAAAGACTTGAAAAATGGGGGCACCAAAACAGAACTGGACTGTGGCGAATACTGAAAGATGAGCAATGGAGGGATTTTTGAGCACCTCAACGGTCGAAAGACTTAAAACAATGAGTTGTTCATGCAGATATTTAACTAAATAAAGCAAGCCAGAACCACATTTCACATGTCAAAAGCGTTACCATCGATCACTAAATCTTTCCATCACCTAAACACAACTGAGGATCTTCCATAAATATTTGTTTGGATCTACGAACATCTGAGAATATGTGGTCAACAGAGCTCTAGCTAGAATATAAGCCAAACAACTCATAGCCTTAAAAACCAGCAATGAAAAATCCTGTGAACGTGAACCCAACACCATGTCTAACCCTTATTATAAAGGCTGGTTGTCCAAATGAAACAGCCTCCGAGTTAAATTCATCCATCAGCGGTTTGAAGCGGACTCGGCATGAAACCATATTTACCGGTTCTGAGTGTCAGGGTGAGTTTCTGAGGCTGTATCTGGGTGATCTGATCGGGACTCAGCTTCTCGCGTTTCTCGCTCGTCTCGGTTGCCTTCTTGCGAGTAGTAACTGGGTTGTTCGTGTCAACTATAATTTTCCCACGTGGGTTCTCGATTTTCTTTGCGTCACATTTTCTCTTCTTCAGGGACTCCAGGTCGTCGCAGCGGGCCGACTTCGACTCACCCTGAGTCAGGAAGTTCTGGGAGAAAGAAGAAGAAGGAATTACTCTACGATATTCAGATCCATGCCATGATTTTTTAAAGATGGAAGATTTGGATACATTTAAAAATGAACAAATAGATTTCTGAGGACACAAAAGGTGGCAGCAATGTTCAAGGATTGTTTTAAATGGTCATACAAACACACTTTTGTATAATGGGGGTTGAAATTTTGTAGACAGTTCTTGTAAAAAGTCAAATAATACCTTAATAAGTGGAACAAATGTTGAGAACAGTAGCAAAATATATAGACAAAGGGCCAAAGAATTCATTTGTAGGTTATTTTAAAAAGGTCTCTAGACTCATTTATGTAGCAAAAATGACATTTTGGCTAAATGTACAATTCTTTGGGGTATAAACCCCAGTAGGATAAAGTCCAGATACTTCTTGAGGCCCCTGAAATCCACCTCTGTTATATAAATCTTTACAGGACCATCTCTACAGGAGGGGGCAGAGCAGGTTGTATTTCCTGAGGAGGCTGGCAGCCTTTAACCCCTGCAGAAAACTGCTGCAGAT
>JAOXYM010000008.1:25264838-25282405 GCA_028567055.1 Leptatherina wallacei
TAATGTTTTATGTAAAGCACTTTGAATTGTCTTGAACCTGAAAATGTGCTATACAAATAAACTTGCCTTGCCTTAATGCAAGTATTTATCCAACTTGCTCCGAGAGCCCTCCCAGGCCATCAGGAGCTGGTCTCTTGTTTACTCCTAATGTGGGGACTAAAACATATGGGGAGGCTATTAGTTTTTAGGCCCTCGCCTTTAGAACAGCCTTCCAGAAGACATGAGGGTAGCTTGATATTTTCAAAACAAAGGTTAAGACTTACCTTTTTGGTAAGGTTTTTAATCTAATATTTTCATAGACTATAATTGGTATTGTTAAAGGATGGAGCTTATATTTAAAAAAAAAAAAAAAAAAAAAAAAAAACAGGCTGAATCTGAAACTGGTGATCAGCAGGTTCAAAACACGGCCAACTTTGTGACACTGGAATCTCTTGATTTTTAGTTCTCCGAGCCACCAGTCTCATTTTCATTCCTCTGATGCTAAATCAAACTGTAATGTTAGATAATGTAATATATCAGAGGTAACTAGTAGAGTCCACTCATATTACATAGCAGCAAGTGGACAAAGATAATGGAATCCACCTGTATCCATAGATACAGGTGGAAACAAATCCTGTTTTATAGACACATAAAATCATTTGTAATTTTCTTAATGCACATGTGAAACAACATCAGGAAATATTTCATTCAGTACGCATTTACCAAGATGATCTAATGAGTTCAACACAGCTTTGGACGTGTCATCAACACAGTGGAGAGAGAACTTCCAGGTCACATGATGGAAAAAAATCTAATCAAATGTAGGCGCTCATCATCCGTTTTGCTCATTTTTCATTTTGGTTTATGAAACTAAAATAGAAAAAAACCTGTGGTGTGTTTGTCTCTTTTTTTGTTTCAGCTGAAAACATCAAATTCAGCAACTTTATTCAGCGCAAATGTCCGGTAAAGACAGCGTTTCATCTCTCTACTCTACAGAACTTTACAGACACTGACAATCCACACTGGAATATAAAACACAAATCTTCCTATAATTAACCTGACAAGAATCTCTTCCTCCATATTTAGTGAAATGTTAGAGTTGTGTGATGTAATTTAGTTCCAATTAATTATTTCAGGTACAAGGTGACATCTTCTAGCTCAGAGTTGTGACAAAAATCTTCTACAGAGGTTTCACTCCAGACAAAAACTGTTTCACAGCATCTTTGCTGATTCAACTCACTTCATCTGAGCACCATCCGCATGTCTCCGAGACCTGGATGCATTCCCCACATGACTGTGCGTTTGCCTTGATGCATATGCTTCCATCTGAAAGAGACGAGGAGAGCCAGGATGAGAAACACATTTTCCATTAGTTCACTAACTCAAACCAGCTTTGGGCTGTAAAAAAAAAGAAAAAAAAAAAAGAAAGAAAACGCAACCCCTTGGCCAGGTCAGAGAAGTGAGTCATGCTGGGAAAAGCTCCAGGCAGCCGACCAACTGATGACTTCACCTTGTGGGGAAGCCAAGACGACTACTGCAGTCATAAAACATGAATGACGGAGCCTTAAATCTGTCATTTTCAACCATTTTAGCAATGTTATGATTTAAAAACAGATGAAAGTATAACCAAAATCACAATGAATTCATGAAATGCAACACCGAATACCAAGGCGGATAAGTATGCTTAACAATTCAGATGAATACAGAGCAAAAGTTGAAAAATTCTGGTAATGTTTTTCTGCTTACCTTGCTGTGCCCAGCTGCTACAGAGAACTGCTGATAATGTTGCTAGTAAAAGACGACGCAGATCCATCTGTAAGAAAGAAAAAAAACAACAACCTTGAATTCAATGCATTTTACATGGAAGCGTTTTCTACAAGAGAACCTGAACACTACCACGAAGCTAAAACTAAACGCTGGCTGAAATAAACAGGAAGTCATGCAATTTGTTGGGGTTTTAGAGGTTTAATGTGACAGAGGTTTTTTCCCCCCCGTCTCACATTTGAAGCGGCATCTGCAAGGTGTGATCTCACAGTCACTGTGTGCAAATACAGGAAAATGTGGTTATAAAACCAAACTTGCTACGTTTGTGTCCTTTTACATCAGCTTTAGTTTTCAACACAGCTGCAAAAAGCACAATTTTTAAGTTTTTAGCTGCAGATTTCCGGCTAAAAACTGGAATGACACTGGAACCAGATTCTTTATCGTCAATATTTCAATTAAACCACAAAGAAAAATACAGTTTAATGACAAACTCTGCTGTTATATCTTGCAAGGAGGTGAAAACTCTCAGTTACTTGTGGAGCAACTGCAGGCATTAGTCCACATTTTCCCATCCCAAATGTAGAGGAATGATTCATCTTCACTCAGCTGGGATCAGCTGCCACGTCATCAGCACTTCCACGAACCAACATGCTTCTTTTCTGACTGCATTTTGAAATTTCTTAGACCTGCGTCAAGACCACATTTCCCAGTGAGGAAATAACAGCGGAGGAAAAGGACAGTAGCTTCACGATATGCAACTAAAGAGTAAAGAAAATAATATTTACTTTATCTAATTCATTCAGATGTGTTGACAGTAGCAGATGGCTACATCACAGCAAGACGATTCAACTCTTCAAACAACCAGAGTAAAACCTGCACACCAAGATTTAAACAGTGTGGTCCAATGATGCCTCTCTAACATATTAAACCAAGCTTCTCAACCAGCAGCAACAAGAACAAAGCAAAGAGAAAAATTTCCAGAGCTGAACTAATATTATTTGAGTCGAGGTTTCACCTTAAATAAGTTGTGCAGAAAGGTTACACATGCAATGCTTCAATTGTAGAAATCAAAGAATACCAAGTTGCTCTATGCGCCCATATTTGGTCAGGCTGCTTCACATCTCTTCCCGAATCTCATTCCCAATAACTCCAGTGACAAACTTCTTTGACCGACAAAAAGAAATGGACCAGATCTTTGTTAGTGAGCCTCAGTGGGATTCATGCAGGAAATACTGTGTCGAGAGCAGCTGAGTCAACAAATGTCTCGAAAATAGCTTCATCCAGTTAAATATTCAGCTAATCAGGTTCAATGGATCTTATTCTCACTGCACAAGAGAGGGACGATTTTAAAGTTAAACCTAAAGGATGTGGCGGTGAGAAAAAAAAAAGAAAAGCAGAAGTACTAGCTGCCCAGTGAGAAACTAAAATGTGTTTGCTGCTGTGCTGTGGGGCAGGGGGTACAAGCAGCCACAAAGCTACCACATCCTGTAATGTGCAGCCCCAATGGCCGACTTGAGTACGCGTTTCCCATCAGAGCTGTTGTGATCTTATCAACCATGCAAGATCAAAGTTAGAAACAAAAACCTGGCATGAAGTAGATGAATAAGATCTTCAGCAAGAAACACATGTTTAAAAATGCATCGTAAAATTCCAGCTAACAACTCTTAATACTTTCTTCAACATTAAGGCTCCACCCAAACATTCCTGAAGACCCGCTTTGTTTACAGCTCTGGGATTCATCCGTCACAGGGCTGCAATTGCAGAGAGATGGCAGATTGGAAGGCATGCAGAGTCTCCATTAGTCCGAGAGAATGGTATCTCTGGGCATGATTATGATCGACTCTAAACAACCTCCAAATTATATCTAGATTCTAGAAGATGGACCATAGTCCTAAAAGGTTCACTCCTCGCAGGAATAAAAAAAAGATCAACACTAAATTTCGTGTGTATGTAATTTTTTCCCACCTTTGTTATTGGGAGAAAATTCTTATTTGTTAGGAAAAAACCTCAAGAAAATGTTTTACTCTTGCACATTAAAAGATCACTGAAACAGAGAACTCTATTGGTTGAAAAGAGTCAGCGGGACTTTGAGGTGTGAGCTGCTTCCACCCCAGTCAGCATCACAGCTGATAAGAGCTGATAGCTTCCAACGCAAACAGTCAGGAGGCTTAATACACACCAGCTGCACTGTGGTCAAACTGCCCAGAGATAAAAGGGGAGCATTGTCCCCAGTTCTGTCTTTTACAAGTTCATGTAGCAGCCGCCATGAGGAAGTACCGAGCAGTCCCACTGACAGAGCTGAGAACCTAATATTTAGAGGAACATGTTTGAACTGTGTCTCATCATGACTTTGTATGGTCAGGCTGGAGAAAACAGACACGCGAGTCCTTTTGTGTTCGCGGCGCTAGACGTTAACAGCTTCTCGTCACATTTCAGCTTCTGTTTATCATCCACAGCAACATCTTTCAGTAACATCACTAACGCCGCCAGCTGGAGAAATAATCATGTAAAACTGAAAAGAGCAAACATAAAATGCCTTTAGCTTGTAGATTCATATTTGGATCAGGGATGCAACGATTAACATTTTCTTGGTACAATTATTATCAGAGAAATAATCAAGATTTTATGTGTTAATTCATTTCTTAATACTTTAAATGTGTAAGCTCACATAAATGCTCCTCTAATCTAATTTGTATCTTTTGATGCTAACTTAAAAAAGTAATACAGCAACGAAGTAAACAAAAAGTCTCATTCAAACAAACCCCCCTTCTGCTTTGTAAACAACAAATACATCCAACATTAACTCTGGATTTAAGAAAACAGATGGAAAAGTCTACAGAACCTCGACCTGGACTTGGTCATCAACCTGTAAACGACATTATGAAAATGGTTTTGAGCATTTCTTTTAAACCCGGGTAGAAAGTGTATTAACACATGAAAAAACATCTAGCTAGCTTTGATTTCCAGCTGTCCTTTAGCATCACAGCTGCTATTTAAAACATAAATAATACAGTAACAGTGAAAATACAACGTGTTCTACAGCCCGTTGCACACCGATGACAAAAAAAAGGCATCACCCTCATACCGAATCAATCATATTTTAAAAATGGAACTATTATCCATCAAGAGTTTGTGAGTTTTATGCTTTTTTTTTTGCATCAGTAATGATGCGCTATACACACACAGCATCCACCGCAATGACATCTTGGTCATTTTTAACCCATCTATAGCCAAAGAAATCCAACAAGTATTAACCTTAAGGACTTAATCTTTTGACAGATTTCTCCACTCAGATACGCCTCTCCTGAAACTCTCAGTGAACAAAAGCAATACAAGCAGTAACATGCAGATGTTGAGTAACTTTGTTTTCACTCCATGCACAAGCTGCACTGATCTGCCTGTATGATTCAGACAGAATATTTGAAGGAAACTGACAATATTGAGGGATCTTTATGATTAATCGTTGCGTTTCATACAGCAGCTAATTGTTAAATCAAGAGTGACATCCCCAATTTGGATAAAACAACAGGACACCACTGAGGGAAGAAAATGATCTAATTAAACTATTTATTTTGACTAACTTATCTTAATAGTCGCTTTTGTTTGTTTGTCTTTCTCTACTTCTTCCTGTAAATGTTCAACTTTTCTTGCTTATAGATGCACATAATATGGATGCTATTGTCACACATCTGATTAAAAAACATTACGTGCTGCTTGCTACTCAATGATAACGACAATAAACGCTTTCCGAAACAGACATGGCTCAGGAACTGGCCTTAGATACCGCCCCCAAAATGTAGATCCGTATCATCGTCTTAAAGTCTCATGTCTCTGTCATGAGCCATAAATCTCTCCTTATCTTAGCTTTTCAGTGGATGGATGCGTTGAACTTCTGAAATGAATTTAAACTAATTTCCATTTTATTTCAGGCCATGATAGTCTCACTACTTACACATAAATTCAGCCCCAGAAAAAGTGTTTTTTCCCCGGCAACAGCTGGAAAAGAGCTGAATGAAACTCAACCCTCTGCAGTTGCTGCATCTCAGAGCTGCGAGAGTCAGACGGTTCGGAGATGCTTTCATTCAATCTGCAGTCTGAAAGTATGCCTCAGGACCCACAGCCAGGCTCTCTGATGTAAATCCACAAAGAGCATTCCTCTGCTGAAAACAATCGGCTTCCTGTCATTTTTCTGCCTACTCTGCCAATTATGTTTCAGCTGAGAAGCTACACGGAAAACAGCAGAACATCCTCTCTCAGGGGAGTGGATTTTATGTGAGAAAGTTAAATGTTACACAAATAAGCTGCTAGCATGTATATTATACATAAGAGGATCAATTTAACATAAAAAATATATGTAAAAATGATGGGCATTTTGACCTACACTACATTTTAAATGCAACTAACACACTGAGCACAATAAGTTAATTGTTTAAACCATTTCCATTCAGCTGTATGAAAGGCAAGTTAACCACATGGCACTAACATTATCAGGAGACAAACCTCACATGAAAGCACCCATGAAACAACTAGCTTATTGCTATGTACTTCAGCATGAATTTATACACGGATTTTCTGTGATCATAGAAGTCAGTTGGATCATGCAACTCCACCCACATCCAACTCTGTCAGCTGTATTGAAAGATTAGATGTGGATGAATAACCACCATCCCATCTCCAAATCAGGTATCTTGTAGCTGAGGGACTACTCTTTCAATTGTGCAACTCCCCCAAGAAATACTACAAAACTAATTTTGTAGTATTAAGATTTCTTCATAAATTTTCCTTTATGCTAACTTCCTGTTAGTTCACATTAACCCTGATTGTATTGGACATTATAATCATAAATTATGGCGAGCTAAATAAATCATTTTCTATTATTAAAACACTATTGTACCCAGTGTTTCTGGTTGTTTAAAGCAATACTACATAAGTTTCCCACCTTGAAATGTTGTGACTTGTTTTGATACTACACTGAAATTAATGTACATTCCTGGAAACATCACTGCCCTGCAGCATCCTGAGGCTGAGAAACCACACTTCAAGACTTTGTGTTCAAGCCTGGGACATCACGTGACAGCCGGGTTTTGCTTTACAGCACTGCCTCACACGCAAACAACTGGATATCAAAACACTGGCCGTTATGAACATGGAAAAGAGAGCAAAAAAGTGAGAGATAAGAAAAAGGTCTTCGTCAGACTGACTTTTACTAGCTGGAGAGAGCTCAAGGAAGAGACAGGATGCAAGACGGATGCTGAATTAGCCTTCGTTGGGGGGGCACCAAGGTGCAAAATATCTGGCTTTAAGGGAAGCATTCATGAACATAGTGAGGAACCCAACGCTTTTTAATGTGAGATTCTGAAAAAAGATCTGCTTGTGAATCTGTATCAATCACACAATTCCGAGACAAAGCTGCAAATGAACGCGAAGGCTCATCTGATAATTCATAGGTTTGGCAAACATTGTCACCAACCATGCAGATTGATCCATAAAAATCTACTAGCAAGAAATAAACATTTGTTTCTTGATATTTTGGTAGCAAAAAGTTGAAAATATTATTTCTAGAAAATCTACTTCCCATATTACAATATACACAGATGCAAACTTCTACTTGCATCATACTGTAGCAACAAAAAAGGCAGGGAATCATATTTTTCAAACAGGGTTTGCTTTTTATGAATACTTAAGCTCAAAGAAAGCAGATTCCTGCCACTTAAACCAGAGATTTCTTTTTTAAGTCAGGGTCACTAAAACACAAAAGGGGAACATGATACCAATGACATTCATCATCACTTTTCAGTGTCTGAGTGTGGTATTGACCTTTTTTTTCCTTCCACACAAAGGAAACAGCAAACTCCTACAGATAAGATCATTTTCTGACGTTAAGAAATATCAAACCAAAACTACATTTCTGTCAAAGTTAAAGAGATCTCAGTTGGAAGTAGCTAAGAACAAGACTCGTTTACTGGAAGTCCTCAGGCCGACGTATAGCCAGAGTGCAGGTGTCGTGAAGTGAAAGGGGTCCATTATCTCATTAAGAGTGAAACGCATCCATAAGCTCGCCTCTCCTGACCCCTCTGTGGCATGGTGCTTGCAACATAGGTGCCTAGTGTTGCTGAAGGTGGAGCACAGCTGTGAGTGTTTAGTGTTTCTTAACAAAGTCCATGTTTAGGTTGTGGGTGACCACAGTTCAGCACACGGGTCTAATAACATTCCCCCATATGGCTGGGTTCACAGTATATGAGACGAAACCAGGTTGCAATACCATCTGGCCAAAGTGTTCCCTGCTCAGCTGGCAACTAGCAGACCACTTTGCTCTTCTAAACACCGACACAAAAGAGAAACGGTGTGTTTAAACAAGTGTGATTAAACAAAAGGCAGGTTTCAACTTGATGTGTGGCGAGGACAGACAAGGAATTCAACATGAGATGATTTATTCAAAGTTAAACATATTCAAAGCAACAACGCTAACAGAAAATGGCAAGGAGTGTGCATGTATTCACCAGAAAGGGAAAATACTTCAGATGGTACCGCAACCATGCTGGTTTCTCAAAGCTTGCCGTCTTATGCGATTAAAGGTTAAACACACTCTATAACTCTGGATGACTCCCTTTTTTCCCCTCGTGAAAACAGAAGTTGACACCGATAACGCCACAAAACGATTTTAACTCGTATGTATCATTCCAACACCACTATTTTTTTACAGCACTAATGTCACGCTCTCTAGGCAACGGCTACCATTTAATCGAGAGCACAAGTCCAGAATACATACTTTCAGTTTCCTATGAGTTACTATTTTCAAAAACCCCTTTGCTCCAGGAAATAACCTCTGAGCTGCAACCTACAGGATGTAAACTTGATTGAGCGTGCAGCCATACAGACCTGCTCCGTTCTTTCAGCAAACTGTTGTCAACTTCCACACAAAAAACATCTATAGCCATTTCTGCACAGATCAATGAACACACTCATTTACAATGAGGGTGCTGCATTCAGGGCAACTTCATCCATCCTTTGTTGAGCATGGTGGCGCCCACGGTCTTAGCGTTAGCTGTGCTAATGTGGGAGCTAACAAACCTGCAAAATAAGAGTACGCCTGGAAGTTTGAGATATACAGAAATACGTGCACAAAGGCATTGGAGTATTCAGGAGAAATCTAGGTGTGTTAATCTGATTTCTCATAATTGGATTACTGCCATTATCCAAAAAAGCATCAGATAATCCGATTATGATGTCTACATGATCAGTTGAATAATCTGGTGTCTCCAGAAATCAAGATAATAATCGGATACTTGGTGTGCAGTAACCGGGCTCATTGTGGCCCTAAGAGCACTGAGGGTAAACATGCTAGCTCTGGTAATTTGTTGTAGCAAATGTACTCACATTTAAAATCTAGTTTAAAGAGCGCCACTTTTGCTTCAAGTTTTTCTTCATTTATCTGAATCCTCATCTTTAATTAACTGGTTAACTTTATTAGCTTGACTCCAGTGCACAACACCCCAGATGTAACTTTGGTAAACGTAAAGGTTTTACACATGTATTTTTCTTCCTTTTTCCAACTTTAAAAAAAGAAAGAAAAAGACTTGTTTAAACAACTTATTTACATTAGATTTCCCCTACAAGCCCCACCACTTTTACATCTACTTCTAAGAATTTAACAGCTACATCAGCAAAGCACATTGATCTCTCATCGTGAATGAGTGAAAAACATGGAAAGCTGAGGGTGGTGCCCAGCACAGGTCAGCACTGTCTTTGCAGGGTGGGTCATCTGGTGGTTTACATAAAGACCCGAGGGATCTTCCTCTTTCCTCTGTTTCCCAGCCGGCGAGCTAGCTGACCGACTATTTTCTCTCCATCAGTTCCCCAAACAACTCAGCATGACTCTTCGTCCATTTCCTTCATCAAGACCACACCCCAGGCTGTGTTTCTTACTCCAACAAGCTGTTGAAGGATCAGGAACACAACATGTGCGAAGGAAACCCAACCTGCTCGTAAAACGCTCTATTTGTCTGGTCGACACCTGCAGCGAAGCTTGATTACAAACTAAAAGTGATTTGGATTTATTCAACGAGGTGAAGTTTGTTCAATATCAGCATTTTCCGGACTGTGAAAACTCTTACTGATCGGGATTAACTAAAGATTGCAACAATCTGATCTTTTTGTGCAAAAAAGGAAGAATAAGTGCGAGGTGAGACATGTGCAACTAACATGCATGATGTCTATAACAAAACATGCATTTTTACATCTAAAAGTCATAAATAAAAATCCCAAAAGCGCAAACACCATTACAGTCTCGTAAAATGTGAAAACAATCTGCGACTCATTAAATCCTTATTTTTTTCAGTTGTACAAGGAACCGCAGGACCAGTCGGGGGTTTTAATTGTCATATGGAGGAGAACCCAACCTCCCAGTCCCCCTCGGAGGGATGAGATAATGCATTCCAGCTTAACAAACTCCACACTATGTCAAGGAAAACTATGCGAGATGGAGGGATTCTTCAACGTTGTCCTCCATAGTGGACTAAAAGTTCAGTCAGTTTGACGCGGAGCAAAATTTGACATCACAGTCTTTCGTAAGTCCTTCCCATTAGCGTCACGTTTTTCTCAAACGCCTCTTTATGGAGTAAATACTTCACTTTTGGTCTCTTTTTGAAAGCAAACACTAATCGATTTCATTATCAAAGCAACAGATACAGAAAAAAGGCTCCCTACACCCCTCCTGTGATATTTCCTCACCAGACTCATCACTGTCACACCAACTGCATGTCTCTACATCATCTTAAAGGGTATTCTTAGTTTTTGTGTCAGCTGGGCCACATTTTGAGCTCATGAACTTAAATAAAACAAAAACAAGAAGTTTAGCCTTCCAACACACAAGATAGTGTGGACACAATATGAAAACTCCCACAGTTTCTAGCGAAGGTGTCAGTTGAAGGCTAAAGAGGCCGGCTACATATGACTGTACCTACAATGTTTACATGCAAAGTGACTCATAAGACTGAGCGCATTCAAGATAAGGCTCAGTTGGGAAAAAAGATCCAACAGGGATCTGTGGGAATGTATCCAAGCAACTGTATTTTAAGTTTTACTAATGTGAATTGACAGGACCCTAGTCAACTACTGGGAAAACATCTATTAGGGAATTTACCAGGAGGTCATCATTGATTCAGCTGAAATTTATGAAATGTTCAAACATGCCCACCCCCCCTCTCAAATGCTTCATCTAACCATTACTGGAACAACAGTCATCCATGACTCATACCTTACAAGTCGAGGGGGGTAAATGCCTGGTGTTGAGTAATGTAGTATGACCCTTCAAACTGCCCTGGACGCTTCTTGCTTCTAGCCAATCACCTCATGGTTAAACATCACAACAATGTAACTAAGGGAAGTGACTCAGCCGGCTATAGTCTGCAGACACATACCCTCATGTCTGTTATTACCAGGCCTGGTGAGCAGTATCCATGTTTTTTCGTGTCTCTGTGTGTTGCCATGTCATTATGAAGCAGAGCCAGATCAGAAATTAACCTGTGTTTCATTCATTCCCGTGCCGCTGCTAAATTACAACAACTTTGCCAGCACTGATTGCTAGTTTCACTTAGCAAATCAAGCTTGTCCTGCTTTCAATCCGCCAGGGTGAAAACAACACCCTCAAGGTGTAATTCCTTCACAGGAAGTTAATGAGACAGACAAGGCCAAACCTGTCCAGCTCACATACTGCAGTCAGCATCTCTGAATTATATCTGCAGGCAAGGCTCAACAAGACACCTTTTAGAGTCTGGTTAACCAAAGTGATGTACTTTAAGATGTGCAAGTCTTACTGTGTCCTAAACCACAGTTTATACAGTCCATAATGCAGTCTGACCACACTGGAGTCCAGCTGCGGTCAGGAGACACTTAAAAAGTCAAGACTTGCTTACCAAAGCAATATTATATCAATTTTGATTAGGAATTAACTGGAATACAGTGTTTAATATTTAACGTATGTCTCACAAACTTATGAAAGATTACTTTGACCAAGCCACAGGAATACCATGATGCTTTGAAATATAATCTTTAACTTTCCAGTAGAGGGGGAAACTAATCCTGATTATCCTCATGGATGATCAAGGAAGATCTTGTTAACATCGCAGACAAGTAAAGAATTTAAAAAAAAACTATAATCAACAGCTGACTATATCTTAAATACTACACTCCCCCCTTCAAATAAATCAACAGACCTCATTTGTTGAGGCCTGTGGAGACCAGAAACCCGACCCAAAAATGGAAAACTGAACATTATAGGTGGTAGGTCTATAAATGTACCAACAAGCAAACACGCAAAAACCACGATGAGATCACTGTTAAGGATGGAAATTATACAGTAAAGTCCCAATAAAATCTACTTTGAGGATAATACTAACAAAACTTAATAAAGACATTTGGATCTGAAAAGTAATCTGTGGTAGATTTGTATTTAAATGCAGGGCTAAAATGACCCAAATATCCTCCAGCAGGGACGGATCACTCCGTGTATCCTTTCTTTAACCTCCCATACTGCTCTGAGGGCGAACAACACGGCTACTTTTGGCCTACTTTCCACATAAAGCCCAAATTATGATTCATTACGGCGCTTCTTTCAGGTTGAAACATGACTTTTTAAGCATTAAACTGTGTAAAACTTCAATTGTATGAGAGCTGATTAAATTAACCGAAGTTGTCCTTCGACCTGCTAACTAGTTGTTAACCCACACCCAAAGTTTTACCCCTGAAGACAAGCTTTCTTCTGTCCCTTACATTGTTTTCAGTCGCCATAGCAGGCTGGTTAAATGTGACAAATCTAGTTTAAAATGACTTAACTCACCTTAAGTTGACACTGTACTGCTGTTTCTGTGGATTTAGAGTACCATTAAGTCCAAAAAGTGTCCCCTTTTAGGTGGAAATAATAACGGTTGAAGAAGCGAGAACTAGCTAAAACTGTTATGAGGGTCCGCTTTGTTTGAGCTAATGAACCACACCGTTTAGATTACCGCGTAACGTGTCCGATTAAAACACAGGAGGAGCTAACACTTCTTCATCGGGACTTTCTTTTTTAGAAATAAAGGATGAGGAGCCTCTGAGTCGTCGGAACACGTTGCTGCTGCTCTGCAGCTGGTGGTGGGCCGTTTCTCTTCAGGTCTCACTTCAATACATTTATCCTTCTCATTAAACCCCGCCCACACAGGAAGTACTGCGGCGAGGGACTGGTGAAAACGAGCACACTGTGGCGATGAACCCTTCACCTCGGTTGTGGTTAAGATTCACACATGGCTTAACATATATATATATACAGTCATTGCTTAACACACATACACTAAAAGAAAAAAAATTTTAACTAGTTGTTTCAGCTATTAGTTGCAGTCTAGTGCAATTATTCATGGTATTTTTTTTATACACACATTTTTCTGATTGCTACATAAACCCAATTGCATAGTTGGCTTTGATGGTAGGCCTATTTTTTAAAACACCAGCAGGTAGGCTACACCTTTTCTCTGCCCTGGATCACCAGGTGGTTGACCCAAATGTCAATTCAAACATGTGCTGACATCAACAATAGGTCAAGCTAAATTTGAGGGCTAAAATGATCAAAGACACAGGTCACATGGGAAGCTGAGATCGTTGAACATCATATTCTTATTTTTGAGAATTGGTTGATAATTCAGTAGAAATAATGAAATAAAATCAATATATGGAGAAATATAGGTGGAAACTTGTGGTAAAAATGGCTTGGGATGATCTACTTAAACATCTCAGGAAGAAAAGGAAGAAATCAATGGAAAAAAAAGATTAAATAAATCACTGAAAACAACAGAATGGAACAACAGGTTATAATCAATAATGTACTCAGTACATTAACCAAACCGTGTTTTCTCAATTGAGATAAATGTTGAAAATGACACTTCCTGATGGTCACCTTCCCACGCTGAGCCCCTACAATCAATCAGAGATGTGTGATTAGCAGCGTTAGGAAATCTACTCAGGAAGCTGAGCTTTGCTAAATGAAGTTAACCTTTTAACTTTATTCTTCCCTCCTCTTCGAGTACCACCTGGAGAGGCTAATATTGACTTGGGTCATTCGCCTCCTGACACCAAACCACCATTCTGAGGATCCCTTCACCCCAAACCACTGATTATGAGACATCTGACTGAGCTGATCATAAACCTTCAGATCAATCGTCATTCTTCCTAATCCTCCTCAGTAAAGCACTATTCCCCACTGTTCATATGAATGTAAGAAACACATTTATATATCAATCGTGTTCAACTCTTTGTCCAGTAGATCCCAGTGATGAAACAAAAACAAACAATTCATCGTTGAACATTATGATTATCAAGAAAACTAAAGGAATTGTGCAGAGTTGTGTGTATATAGAAGTATTTTAATGGGAATGTTTTCATAATTCAGGTGTGATTTAGCCCCAGAAGACTAAAACAGAGCTGCTTCTAGCCTAGTGGACCTAGAGGTAGTCCACTTCCCGGGACTAACAGCAAAGTCTTCTATCTAATAATTACTCAAACTAGTAGTTTAATGAAATGGGAGTCCGTCTGTCATGAACACTGCTATGTAGCAGCTGAGGGCCACATGAAGTCATCGCTTCCTTTACACATCTTTACATGAGTGTTCACTCATCCCGGCACATATCTCTGATAATCCATGCAGGGACAGCTGGCTGAGGGCTCAGTATCTGTGTCACAAAATAGCATTTACGTGGAAAATCCCCATCATGAGTCCAACCTCGTCTGATCACCATTAAAGATAAGAGGCTGTCCCCTGTTTGACTCTGAAGATATCCTGAACCACTGTGGGGAATTCAAACCAGCAGCCTTGTGACTTCTGTTGTCTTAATAACATTAAACAGAGAGAAAGCCCTCACAGCTGGAGGTGTGCAGAATAACTGGGTCATTACAGAGAAATGAATTCAGACTTAATATAAAGTTTAATGTACTATTTGTGATGTGTGTGTAACTGAAAGATGTCTTAACTCTAACTTTACGACAGATAAAACACAAGTCTCCATAATAAAGATGTAGTATAGGAGGTTATTCAGCGACACGTTGGCACCATTTATAGCTGTAAAAACCTCACATACACCGAAGCCACATGACTGAAATTCCCATGAGATCAGACTCAGCTGGGGATGAATAAATACATATGCGTCCACATTCAAGGCTACTGCAGTCTGATGATAGGCCTACTTTGTATTCATCTCAGACATTTATACTTTTTTCCCCCCTCTTTGTTCAAATATTAAAGACACACTACGCAACTTTCCGACCTTAAAACTCCACGTTCCGGACTCGCTTGGTGTCACAGTCGCCTCTATTACATGCATTTCTGGAGCTGTGGTGGGCTTGGAGGGAAACCAGAAGTCCTGCCCGTTACCAGGACCTGGGTTATAAAACCCTTCCCAACATCACTTTTAATCTGAAACTCATGTTTTATGTCGGATTGGTCCTCACTCATCTCTGTCAGGCTTAAAGGGATTTTTTTTTCACGCTACCTAGCAACCATGAATGTAAGTATTTTACATGTAAGTACATGTAGAGTACTAGTATAATAATTAAATGTAGATACATGAGGTGAAGCTGGTGTCTCAGCTTCCCCCTTATAATGGTTATTATTGACTGAACTCCGTCAATCAGTTGTAGCGATCGTAGTGAAATACCACAGAGGAAGTGAGCGGGACTGGGAATTGATGATCTGAAGTCTCTATAGTTGAATGACAGCGTGAAGAAACCAGTGGTGAATTACCAAAGCAAAGACAGGTGTGAAGGGTCCTTGGTGGTGTGGTGCAGGGAGCTACTGGGTTCTTTTGATGGACAGATTTACATTATTTCCCCTTCTCAGTTGTCTCGTGGAGCTTTTCTCAGCTCTTCAGATTCTACTCTGGATTATCTCCGCTTTGTCTTCAGATCTTCAACCACCATGATTCCCAGTTCTGCTCACTGGTTTCACTTCCTCTGTCTCAACAGTGATACGGCACCATAATTCCTCCCACTGTTAGCATCAACTGGTTGACTGAGCTCATTCATTGTAACAAGTTGTGGCGGGGGGGGGAGCCGAGACACCTACCTACCTATGTTTACTCGAGTATGTAAGTGGTTTGAGCTTGTATGTGGATACTGACTAAGCCACATGAGGATGTGGTGTGGACCTGTGATGATGGGATGCCTTATGTTGGACGGGAACCAGTGTTTTTGCCGTATGGGGAGCAGACATCTTGCTAAGTGAGCTATCTAGCTGCTGCTGAGACTCTGCAACATGGTTGCTAGGTGACGTAAAAATGTCCCTTTAGGCCTGACAGAGATGAGTGAGGACCAATCCAACATAAAACACGAGTTTCAGATTGAAATTGATGTTGGGAAGGGTTTCATGATCCAGGTTTTGACAGGGACTTCTGTTTTTTTCCAATAAGCAAACCACACCACACCACCAAGGAGCCTTCATACTGGTCCCTGCTCTGGTGGAGCTTTTCTCTTGTCATTCTGGGTGTTGGAGCTCAAAATAGATGTGTTAGATGATGGGGTTTGATCCCAGCTCCTCCTCCTAACAGCCTGAACTATTCTTCCAGACACAGGAAGCTTCACAGGGAAGGTTTCCAGTCTTTACTTTCAGTTTGCTCCTTTAAAAGCAGCAACCCTTCACACTGGAACATTTTGCATCCTCACATTTCTAAGCTCGTTGATCTCTGAGCTGAAAATGATCCCTCCACTTTTACAGGGAGTTGAACCTGCAGCCTGTTGATGTTCAGCCAGTTGTCCATCACCCTGAGCTATCCTCTCTCACAGCTCTGCTGGTAATCTAGACCAGTTATTAGTCTTCCTTTTTCCGCCCAAAGCTGAAAAGGCTTTCCTTCAGGAGGCTTGATCCCTCCTGCAGACAGACTCCAGATGTTCAGCCTCAGTCCTCCAACATCTGAGCGACTCAGTCAGACATCAGGCTGCTCCATCTCAGAGCTTTTCAGTCTTCAAAACCCATTCGAGAGACTATAAGGAGGGAGATTCACGCAGTTTCTGTTTAGTTTTGCTCAAACACAAAGTTGTGGTGCAGTTCTCTCATAATTCCCAGCGGCCATGACATGGTCATTACAGGAACAGGTGATGCCATCACCATGTAATTCTCCACCAAGCCTCCACCTGAGAGAGTGGATGTGGGAAGCGATAAACACAACTCTAATCCCATGTAAACATATTTGAGGCAGAGACAGAGTAAAGTAGGATTTTGTAATACCAACCGGATGTACAAGAGGAAACTTTGTCACCATGAAAAAAAATAAAAAAAAATTGGTGTGAATGTTATGACAAACTGCATGAGAGCAGTAACACTTTAGTTTCTGCAGCACATTCTAAGCCTCATGATTCAACTTTTTATGGTGAAATACTGCCACCCTGTGGTCAAATATAAAACAGCCGATACTACAGTGTCAGGAAAAGCTGCTCAAAGGGATCTCTAGAGTTGTGTCTAAGTGACTGCATTTTAAAAGCTGATTACACAATTATCTTTCTTGACTGCTTTTATAAAAAATACCAAAGGTGGATATGTGAAGCTTCTGCAAAGCAACTATAGGTCTTTTTTAGTCTAGTTAATACACATTATATATATATATATATATATATATATATATATATATATATAGTTCACACACACTGCCCATTTTATTAGGTCCACCTGTTCAATTGCTTAATTCAATTCAATTCAATTCATCTTTATTTGTATAGCGCCAATTCACGACAATGTCTTCTCATGGCGCTTCACAGACAATCAGTTTGAGCCAATCTGATTGTCATTCATTGATTCATACAAGCCAATT
>JAOXYM010000008.1:25288943-25307237 GCA_028567055.1 Leptatherina wallacei
TCTGATGGCTACTTCCAGCAGGATAATGCACCATGTCACAAAGCTCAGATCATCTCCAACTGCTTTCTTGAACATGAAGACTATCAGAGAGTTAACAGGAGATTCTCATCATGGATGTGCAGCAACTGTGTGATGCTATCATGTCAATATGGAGCAAAATCTCTGAGGAAGGTTTCCAACACCTTGTTGGATCTTTCACACCAAGAATGAAGGCAGAAGGTTCAGATTTTGCATGATTTCTGTCAGGGATGGATTTCTAAAATGTAGTTTTGGTTGGAGATCTCTGTGTTGGCCCCTGGCGACCCGTCCAGACTGTACTCTGCCTCTCCCCTATTAGCATCAGTGATAGGCTCCAGCCCCTCAGGACTCGGTCTGCATGAGCATGAGGCAATGGAAGCCATGGCTACTCAAAGTGCAGACCGGTTTCAGCTCTCTTATGTGCAGCACGTCCACCCAGGCAGCTCTATTAGACTTTTTCACCTCTTACCTTTATCCTCCTTCACTTCTTCAGGAGGTACTGTAGGTGGTTAAACAGTCTCTTCGGCTGGGTTTAAAAAAAAAAAAAGCAATAAAGATGTCACATAGCAGGACACAACCTGGCAACCCTTTACAGACAATAATACTAAAATACTGAACTATTCTTCCTGTTCATGGTTAAAAGATCCCCAGTTGTTTTGGACTTGGCCAAGTAGACTCTATAAGATTTAGTCTTTTAAGACAGAAAGAAGCAGCAGGGCTGTTTTTTTACTTAAAACATTTATTTGACCCAATTCTTTGGAATGTAATAGTCAGTGATGAGAGTCTGAGACAACAGAGACGGATGAGTCTGGGTGCTGACCCGAAAGTCAAAGTACAAACAATACTTTTAGTCACATAAGGCCTCACTGCTTTCCAATTCTTTTTACTTCCTCGTCTCCTTTTTTTTTTCTTTTGAGACAGCAAAAATTACAGAAGTAGTACAGAAAAAGAAACATTTTTCTTCTTGTCATACAAAGAAAACAAACAAAAAAAAAAACTAACCAATGGCACGTACATCAGTGACAGTACAAAAACACAAGGTGATATTATACCAAGTAAATAAAACCGTTACGCTTCAAAGAGACGCATATAAGCTTTTTCGAGAATGAAAAACATCTCTGTAAATTGTACATTTCAGAATTATAACACTGTCATCTGAAACCATGTTAAAAAGAAGCAACAACACTGCCCTCTCCTCTCCCCCCTCCTCCCTCTCTTTTCATAAACCAACATCATAAACACGTAGATTTTTTTTGTTTTAAATATATCAGTGCAACATTTGTTTTCACGGCGAGTGCTGCAGCATCCTTTCTCGTTCCCAGGTGGAGCCTCGTTAACCTCTGGCTGCTGCAAAAATGTATGAAATGAACTTTTTTTTTTCTATTTTTAATGTTTTTACAGAGAAAACAAAGAAAGGAGCATCCGAACAGTCAGATAAGCTGGTTTAAATGGGAATGTTACAAAACCACAGTAATGAATGAGAATGGACTTTAAAAAAAAAAAAAATTTGAAAAAAATACTTTTTAAAGCCGCCTTTAATAAACTTTCTCTCTCTTCTTACAATTTAAAATGAGCAATGCAACAAAATGCTACATTAAAAATGAGCAGATCTAATGCACACAGTGCAGTAGTATATAGGAAACAACATGACTGGCACACAGTTATACCCGTTTGATGGTAGGTATAGCTAAATTTGGCCCCAATTAAAGGAGAATAAAGCTGCACTTGTTCTACTTATGCACATAAATCATCTGTTAAATAAAACCAGCTTTCTGTTAAAGTGTTAAAGCAGCACTTCATAAGACTTGTTTTAATGGCACACTGATACCTGCACATCCGTCGTCCTACAGCATCCCGAGGCTGAGAAACAGCACTTCACAACTTTCTGTATCGCCCGGGGTGTCCTGTGACAGCTGTGTGCCGTAAAGTTTCGCTTTACGCCACGAGCCAGCAACTGGATATCAACACACTGACCATTTTGGATGTGCACTAGAAAAGAAACTCAGAGAAGAGCTGAATTAGCTGTTGTTAGGGTGCTGCCATAATGTGTAAATCTGTAATACGTCAGGAGTGCCGCTTTGAGAAAATCTTCAATTTTTGAAGTTTTGCTCAACAGAAAATGTGGTTCAGGTTTAACTGAAAGCGACGATAGACCAGAGACCACCAGAAACGTGTTTAAGACACCCTTTCAAGCATTTTTAAAAATCTAAATCAATTAATTTTTTCCAATTCCATAACTTTTTTCTAACAGGCATGAATAAACATAAATGAAGGTGATAATTTCTTTTTAACAATCCCTGCCTTCCGCAACTCAATCAGTCCATCTATAAGGTGCTCTATCTTCCAGTTACCAGTATCACAGGCAATCAAAAAAAGCTACAACAGAAGAAAGTTGTGACTGTTTTGGTCAGAAAAACAAATTCTCTTCAAGACCACCTGTTTTCTAAAATGGTTTAACTATGAGATAAGAGAGAATATTCCCTGAAATAAAGAGAGATGAGTAAAATGCAGGTAAGGAATAAAATTTCTCGAGAACAAAAAAAAACAAAAACAAATAAACTTAAAGGTACAGTGTGTGAGAATTACTGACATCTAGTGGTTAAAATGGGTGTAGCAATAACTTAAAATACCAAGGACAGTAGTGAATGGATGGTGGCTGTCAGTGGCCAAAATTCTTCCAGACATAAACATGTTTTCATACAGGTAGCTACTTTAATGTGTACACTCGTCCTGTCTTCTTCTGCCTGCCTTTTAAAACGTTACTTATCCCAAACGGTGCTCCAGCTCCTATCGAACAAAGTTGTTTGTACATTCAGAGACACCGTAGTAAAAATGGTGGCACATATATGCCAGCTGCCATGTATGTGAACCCACGGCAAGTAGCTATAAATGCTAAGAGAATAATGTCATAAGTTATTTTACTAAAGTGTTTAAATGGCAATAAACAGCTTTTCTTGATATATTAAAGTTTTCTCTATCTTTAATATTTATGCTTCAAATTCATGTTTCCTCAATCTTCAACAGTCAAACCAAACTAATCAGTGGATCTTGCAGAGTACAGGCTCGTATGGGGGCAAGAAATGTGGAATATAATCTGTATTTCTGCAGCTAGATACTGTTGCAGCTGTCAAACGGGATTTACTACCATCACAGACTGCGTCCAACGTTTCTCTCCTCTCAGACTCAGACGGTACAGCATCGTCACAGCAAACCATCATTCGTGGTCCGTCTCCGTCCTGATACCTCTACATCCCGTAAGCTCGATACAAGATCCTCGAGAGAGAGACGCCCAAAGTCCTTCTGATAACTCCCCGACGCCAAAAGGTTTAACAGTCGCTTTCTGTGTCAGAGAGGAGCTCTGATCCATGATTGTTATCAATATTTCCTCCTTCCTGGTGCTGAGGTTCTCTGTTTTACCCTGTATTGAAAATAATCAGCACTTCTCTCGAGGCGTTATGAGTTTTTTTCTTCATATTCCCATCTCCATAGCTGTAAAGTTTGATTCAGACGTAGAAAGGATATTGCAGCACTGGTGTCTTTTTTTCTATAGAAAAGGGCCCCTCAAATATATTAAAACCTATGTACAATATGTTAGATGTGTCATGTGCCGTGAAGATGAGGCATTCAGGGCTCCTACACATTTACTATTTTTACGGAAATTCCACGGTTTTTTCTTCAAGTTCTCCAGAAACCTAAACATCAACGAGGAATTTAACAGTTCAGTCCGTGTCGGTGTGATCGTCGACGAGGCGCGAGGATCTACGGGTCTACACCTACACGCCTGGAAAGCTAAGTGACGACAGCTTTTAGAAAATTTGCAGTTTTGTGATCACAGTCTTGGAAAAGTTTTTTTTTTCTTCCACACGTCTGTGTAGGAACCCTGGACGAAACGCCAGCCGATGGGAAAACAACCAGCAGAAAAAAAGGCAACAGAAAAACTGGAGGAAAAAAAAAAGGCACTGTTGGAGCTGGACGAAGGTCAACGGGGCCTGGACAGGTGCCTGCTTTCACAGACACGCACGCACGCACGCACGCACGCACACACGCACACACACACACACACACACACACAAATGCTTGCACTTCACGTGCACAGATAAACATGAGTGTAATGCACACATAAACACGCCTTAGATGCAGATGTGTACACACTTTCGCACACTCACCGAGACATGTGGCCAGCTTAAGAGCCAGATATCAAATTTCACATAAATTTTCTCTCTTTCTGTGAAACAAGGGATTCTGAAAGATAGAGACAAGAAAAAACAACAAAGAAAAGAAACGATAAACTAAACGTCAAATCTTATCTTTCCATAAAAGTACACAAACAATACTTTCATCTGAATTGGTCTCAACACCAGCATGTGATTACATGAAATCAACAAAGCACGCCGAAAAACAAAGAGAATCCGAAGATTTCTTCTTTTTTTCTTTTTTTTTGCTGTACAGATTCTTTATACACAGTGCCCCCTACAGGTCAGTCCTTTCCACTGCCGCTCCTGAGAAATAAAATTACATCGGCTCACTGTCAGCCCACCCTGCCGTCCCATTGGTGGCTTCAGCCCCCCCCCCCCCTCCCGCCCCGTGTTCCTCTCTCTTGATTGGCTGCATTAACGTGTCCAGCGGCGGAGCGATCGCGACTCCGTCCCTTCGTTTTTCTCGCTCACGCCTCTGAGTAGTTATTAGTCTGTCCGTTGATCTTGTCCTTCTTTAGCTTCACGCCGTCCACCAGCTCAAAGTTATAGTTTTCCAGGGCGGATAAGTTCCTGTCAGTCATGCTGCCCTGCGAGCAGGCGCAGTACAGGACCACGCCGCAGATGGCGCCCAGGAAGACGCCCAGCGCGGACATGGCGATGATGGTGATGAGGATGGGGTCGAGGGTCTTCAGCATGTTGCCCGGGCTGCCGAGTTCGTCTGTGTTGGGTGGGATGGAGTCTATAGCTGCAGCAGGACAGAAAAAAAGAGCTAAGTTTGTTTACTTTAAATCAGAATTACAGTTCAAGGTTTGCTTACAGCTACAAGCATGTGAAAAACTAAGAACACCCTATTAAGGTCCCACCACAGTATTTAAATCAGGTTGAGGTCTGGACTTTGGATCATTGCAACACCGATTCTTTTGCAGATTTGCTGCTGATTTTAGGATCATTGTCCTGTTCCATGTTCCAGTTCACCTCTCGTTTAACTCTAATGGTCAACTTAATGGCTGTAACAGGCCCAGATCATCAACCCTCCACCACCGTGCTTGACAGTTGGTATGAGGTGTTTCTGTTGATACGCTGTGTTCAGTTTTCACCAAATATGGCACTGTGCTTAATGACTAAACATGTCCGAGGACATTGTTCTAGAAATCTTGTGGTTTGTCCAGCTGCAGCCAAACCTCAGAGAGAATCATTTTTCTGCTGTAATTCTTTCTAACAAGCCGTACATTTTCTGTCTTTTTCTAATTGTGCTGTTTAAAGGGATATACTGTGTGACTTTTGACCCAAATATCAGCCTAATGTGAGTAATAATGGATGATTTCTGGGCTCAATATACAGTGCTTGATGCGTGTCGGCGCTCCGAGGGGGGCTGCCTTCTTCAGAAACCAGACATTGTAACTTTTCAGGAGCGGATCCGTCTCTCATGGGATCATGTGACCTGCAGCGCTTTGCTTTAAGTCTCCCCCTCTATAAACACAGAGGAATCTGCTTTGTGCTACTAATTCCTTGAAAGTTTGTCATGGCTGAACGAAGTAAGAAAACAGTGTCTGAGGAGGCCAGGAAGAGAAAGACTGCTTAATTTTGTGACACTGTCGTGTGGCCTGTGGGAAGTTAGAGGTTTAGCGCCCTAGTGGCCAAAAGTTTCACGGTATCCCTTTAACATGCTAGCTGAGGCCTGGAGAGTCTGACCTTGAGATGAACTTGTTTTGGATGTCCACTCCTGGACAGACTGAAAGCTGTTTTGAATATCTTTAAAGCGACAAGTTTACAACCTTAAAACTCTTTGCTTCTAACTCAGATAATTCATGATGCACATTCCTGGGGCCGTATTTGGACTACAGCATCCCAAGTGCGTTCCCAACTATTTTCCAGCCTGGAGTATCCCGTGACTGTTGCGTTTCTGCTTTATGTCACACGGCAGCAGCCGAATATCAACCCACTGGCTATTTTGAACACGCATCATGGTTGATTCAGGAAGAAAACATTATTGGAGGAAGCAAGAAAAATAAGGACAGAAAGAGACAGAGCGAAAGACAAGACAAGAGTCAACAATGGACTGACTTTTACTGGCTGGAGAATGCTCAGAGAAGAGACAGGATGCAAGACGGATGATGAATTAGCTTTTGTGCAAAAATCTGCCCAAATTCAGTAGTGTAGCTTTATTAATGAATAAATTAATTGAATTAATCAATGGATGCATAAGTGCATCTCTTCAGCAGCATCTGGCTGTTACTAATGCCCATGCATGCAGTAAGGGTGTACTCAGCTTTTCACATACTCTTACTGACTTGTGGCTCAGTTTCTTTTCAACAAATAATAACCTTGTATAATATGCAATGTACATCTGGAGATCTATAAAAAAATAGCTCTGCCTCTTACTGCCATGCCACAGCTTTAAACAAGCTACATTAGCTGGATAAACCATCTGCTTCCTGTTGCTGAAGCTCGGTGGACGTGTTTCTAAAATAAAAATCTTCACTTAATAATAAAAGAAGCGTCTGGGATGGAGAATACTCACGCAGCATGAAGATCTCAGTGGGTGGAGACGTAGGAGTTTCTGGATCTGGAGTCAAAAACAAAAACCTCCATCACACTTAAGCACAGTTACGGGATGTAACACTCATGTCCTGACTCTTTAAAATCAGGCTTGAAGTAATGAATATATTGTTGTGCGGTGACACTGAGAGACTCACCCTTGCAGTCCTCAGCGTTGAGTCCATCCATGATCTGGACGTTGTCCACAGCTATGTGACCTGTGCTGTGTCCATCTGCAACACCTTCCACCACCACCTGCAAACAGCAGCATATAGTGTGCAACATTAAAGATGCTAGGGATGCTAAAAAGTGTTAGATTAAGCATATAATTTTAAAATGAAAACCCTGTTTGAACTCTCATACTGCAAAACTTTTTGTTCTATCTGTTAAAGACTTAAAAAAACCTCATAAAATGAATTGATACAGAAAGATTAAACAGAGATTTTGCTCTAAAATCTACAATAAAAATAAGTAAAATCAGTCAAAAGTCTGCGTTGTTTTAAAGAAAACAATGAACAAGCTGAAAAATATTTCCACCATCTGTAGCTGTGAATAAAATGAATGAATAAGATGAAGTGGGACTTCTGTTTCGACACAATATCATACATTTAACGGTCTTAGAGGCTTCAGCTTGCTTTTGTCTTCAGACACAAAAACTTCAGAGCTTTAGTTTTTGGCAGGAAACCGGACCACCCAGAATCCAACCAGAACCATAAAATACCTGATGTGTCTCTATTTGTTTACTTCTTACTGTATTTACTCTCCTGTAAAAGTTTTAGATATTGTTTACCAGGTAATATTAATGTGTTTTGAGGGGGGGGGGAAACACAAAAGAAAGCCACAAATCACCACATTTAATTAATTCCACAACAGGTTTTAGATTTATTTATTTTTAATTACCTGATAGGAGGCGCTGGAACGTGGCAGCAGAACTCGGCCCTCCTTCCACCGGCTGCCCTGAACACCGCTGACCATCCACAGGATCTGCTCTGCCTCCGGCTCCCGCCTGTGTTTGATGTAAAGCGTCCCCGCGTGCTCGCCGAACGTGTGGTACCAGAAGGACATGCACAGGTTGGCGTCCGGTGAGGTGATGGGCAGGCTGGTCAGCCTGGCCGTCTTCTCTTCATTCCAGCCTTCGCCATTTTTACTTGGAGCGTCTGCTTCAGTCAGCTGCATGTAGATGAAGTTCCCCGGTACGCCTGCAGGGGGCAGTAAAAGACCAGGAGTGACTGTGTGAGGCGGGAACGTGCTTTCTGACAGCTTGTCAACACAAACACAAACACTTCATGGATCTTCTCTGGTTTGTTTTTTTTGTATACATTTTAATAGAAAAAGGACTTTCATTTCAATTCAATTCAATTCAATTGAGAGCAAGCTACATTGTGACAATAAAGACTTCATAAACTTCAGCTGTTTTCTGCTGCAAATATCTTTTCACCTGGTGGATACATCTGCTGCAAACGCCCCAAAGATTTCAAGGACTTCACAAGGTTTTTAGCGCATACAAAAGACTCGGCATCAGCACGCTTCAGGAGAAAAACCTGACACAAAGAGCTCATTTTTTATTTCTGATCTGGTTAAGTCAAGAAATCAAGGAGAAATCATTCATTTTCGAGCGGCTGCTGTCTCCACACAAACATCCATCAGGCTTGAATGAAGACAAGGCCAGAGAGGTGAAGGATGCTGCTGGATCTCTGTGTGCTAAGAAGACTTCAAGGCTGTTAAAATCGTCTAAAGATCAAAACATTCACAATTTCTGTTCTGTTGTTTACGACTGCTGGGATGTAATCATGTTTTTACTCTGTATTTATAAAGGAAGATGAAATTCTAAGCTCAGAGGTGCACGTTTTCTCCTGTTTTTTGCTTGTTTTAACACATGTGATCTAACTTCTGGAAATATCAGCATAGAGGAGAAACCTTTGCTTCATGTTTCCTATCCACCAGCATTTTGTCCTTCGTGTTATTTTTTATCTTGCATCATATTTTTCCTCTCTTCTCACAATCTTTTCAACAGCGGCTTAGCAACAGCAGGTGCTCTTCCAAAGCATCTGCTGAGCGCCGCTGGTTAAAGCACCAAAATGAACACTACCTGTGTGGTCAAGGATCAGCCCTCTGTGGACGAAAGGACCCCCGCCGGTCTGGATGAACCACTCGGCTCCTGAACCCGTCTCTTTGGTCCAACCGCAGAACGACGAGAAGTCAAAGTTACAGGCGAACCACAGATACGCTGCAGGGAAGAGACGAACACATAAGCACAAGTCTCTGCTAAGGTATGACCTGTTAGTCTGGGGGATGCGGCTGATGTTGTGGACTGTGCTGTCAATTCTTCTTTACTCTTTATGTATTAGGACATTAAAATTCAGTGCTTCAGGTCTTTAAATGAGATAAATACAACCTCACATGATATATAGCGCTGTCGTCACTCATTTGATAAAAAATAAGTCCAAAAATGTTTGGGATGCTGCTGTTTGTGATCAATGTCCTGTTCCATGATCCACTTCCAGCCAAGTTTTAGTTTCCACAAAGATGGCCTCACATTGACTCATGAAGAGGAGTTTATGTTCCACTCACTGTCTCCAAGGTGACCAAAATAAGCCCAAATCATCATCTCTCCTCACTGCTGCCATGTTCTTTCTCTCCCAAACAAGCCATCCATCTTCAGTCTCTTTCTAATGGTCCTGCCATGAACTTTAACATTTACCATGCTAACTGAGGCCTGGAGAGTCGGAGATGTAGCTCTTGAATGTTTTGCAGTTCAGGTGAACTTACTGAATGTTTTCCACTTCTAAATAATCTTTCTCACTGTAGAATAACTGTAACCCCTCCCGGATTGTTGCAGCCCATCAACCTGTAAAGTCTTATAAACCTTTATAAGACCAGCTTGCTGTTTATTGGATGCAAGTGCATTCGATTAGCAGCACCTGGCAGCCATCTATCCTGTTAATTCCTATGGAAGTAGCAAGTTTTCACACTCTGCGTTTGTATTTTGACCCAGTCTTGTTAAACATATAGCAGCACAGTGCAATGTGTTACGTGTTGTTGTTTATCTGAAGGTGTTTACTCGTAATTCTAACCCCTGTTGAGGACCAGATGTTTGTTTATTCTCATCATTTTTAAGAAAGAAAAAAAAACCCAACCATATCCTGATGTGTAAAACTTTACAACTGAACCCTCTTTTTTGGGGGAAAAATATAAACTAAACTAAGTTTAGGAGGGTTTTAAAAACAACCTTAAGGAATTCATTTTCCCTCAGTTGAATCACAAGTATTTTATTAACTAATGAGCTACCTCCCTCGTACAAAGCCCCCCCATCTGCTCTTGTAAAACCTTCCTGGGAGCCAAATCATATGTTACCAGAAGTTCTCGTAAAGCTGCTATGAGGCTAACAGCATATGGTGACAAAGCAAAGCTAAATAATATGAACCCATGCTGTGCTCGCTGACTAATCCGCTTCACATGGAGTCTGAGGACACAGCCCAGAGAAAGAACTCCAGGTCTTGTAGCATCATTACCACAGAGCAGTTGAGCAGTTTTGAGCACGCATGTTATAAATTGTGCAGGCTGTGGAAGGCACGTTGCGCCAAACAAAAGGGCCAGTTGTGATTGTATACAATGTACAGTGCTGCAGGGCAGTTCCCTCCACATCCTCAGCTACGACCACTGATAGAAAACAGAACCAGTGTCTGCACACTTGGGATCAGCACTGCAAGAATGATGCTGTGGAACAGAGGGGCCTTATACGGAGAAAGATGCCACCAACGTCAACGGATGTGCCCCCACTTAAATAAATAAAATGAAAAATAGTCCCTTCCTTCTTTGTGGCTGGCGGCTGTGGTTCACCGCAGCATCCAAACAGAAATCTCTGGGCAGTAGAAGCTAATAGGAAGCAGAGATGACCGTAGAGCTGCACTGTACACCTCCCCTCCCAACCCCGAGCTGTCTTCACGCGATGCTTCAGCTCAGCTAATTGAGACCCAAGAGGCCTTTATTCTTCCTCTGCAGCTTTCACTGCACCTCCTCTCTCGTTTACTCGGATTCTCCCTTTCTTTTTTCCCCTCTTCACCCTTTTACTGTCTCACCTCCATTCATTCCTTCAGCCTCTTCCCCTCTTTTTTCACTCTTTTGTCTCTTTTCCACCTGCCTATGTATTCCAAGCATTTTCAGACCAGCTGTTTATCCCAAATCAGTTCAATTTGCTGCACCCTCCTGACATGACAAACTGTGACAAAGTGCTGCAATGTTCAGGAAGCAAAAGAGCTATGAATGATTAAAACAAAGCTCTACTTTTGGCTTTTTAGTGTCTGTAGCTGCTCCACAGTGTCATAGGGAGTATCTAATACTTTCCCACCATGTCTGTAGAAAATATCCTGGTACAGAGTTCATGAAAATGATGAGTTTGAGTGACAGACGTCTAATGCAAGCTGGACTTCAACTGCTTGGAGCACTGTACCATGTCAACATTGTCCACACTTCTAAACAGCTGCTGTCACCACTAAAATCTGAGACATTCATCTACATTTAATATTATATTATGTAATTCATGTGAATAGTGACAATAAGGATGATACCTACTTTTTGTATTCAATTATAAGGTATAGTATTGTCTTTACTGAGGCTGAGAAACTGTATTTTAAAACATATTTGTCCGTCCTGGTGCGTCACTTTACAGCAGCATTTCATTTGACGTCATTTTGTCCCACACTTGCAACTGGATATCAACACACTGGTCGTTTTGAATGTGCAACCATGGTTGATTTAGCAAAGAAACCCAAGAGAGGAAGCGAGGAAAAGAGAGACATGTAAGAGAAGAGTCACCAGACCTCTACCAAGCATTGAAACAGAGTGGAAATGTAACAGAAACATGTGAACAGCACTGTCCACTTCAGAGCTTCTGATCATTTCTCCACTTCAAGCAAACCTCCCAAACAAGGTGTCTTATGGAAGCAGAGACTCTGCTAACTTTGCAGGCCGGCAGCCAAACAGCAGCATAAACAAACAAAAGTCACAAAACCCTAAAGCATGGATGGTTTTGCTGTTTTGTGGTCCAAAGTTTTATTCCAGCTCAAAAAAACTCTGCTAATGTCATAGGAGAACTATGACTCTGCCTCTGTTTGAAATGAATCATGAATGTCCTGCTGGTTTCCATGGAGATGAAGTAGTCATTCTTCCTATCATATCCTATCTTGGGCTTCACTTCTTCCTGGATCCTCATTGTTTTTCTAAGGTGAATTTTGGGGGCTATCCCTCAACTCTCCTGACTCCTGACTTAGAGGTGATTCCTTTTCATTATTAGCCAATGGGAGTTCCTGAGAGTTTTACCTGCATAACACCTTTATTAAAACATCTGGAAAACTGCTTAGGTTCACTTTTTTAGCTTCTACTTTGGCCCAGTTCCACATCAGACATACCTTTACTCATTCCTTAGTGAATTGGGCTGCTAGCCTCTGGTTTACACTGAAAGTAATGTGGTTTTCTTTTAGGAAGACATAACATTTACCTTGTCTCCTGTGTTCCAGGGGAATTTACACGGACCCAGTAAAACATATCTTGACTTTGACACTTCTGTAGTAATCTCACCCATCTCAGCTTTCTTTTGAGACCAAGATTATACATACAGCCCTTGTAGTTGTAAATATATACTTCATTTGTTTTGGATATGCCATTCTAGACAGGAGGCAGGAGGTGAACTGGTGTTATTCATTTAAAATAGCAACGACATCAACACCTTCTTGGTATTGTGTCTCTTTTTCCTCACATCCTCTCCTTCTTCATATTCTGTGTCTCAACTTGTAATCGCACGTCTGCGTTTTTCCAGAATTCAATTAACAATTACTGTCATAACAGATAAAAACCTTGTTAAAATAAATAAAGCCAATGTGTTTAAGAGCCTGGGCTGAGCACAGTCAGACTTATTTATGAACTGATGTGATGTAAAAGCCATTTACTGTAATTGAAGTCAGTTTTTTTTGTGACTTTAGTCTCTACTGTTACTGACGATGAATGATGAAGATCGTTGGCTGGAAGAGTGCAAATCGTGAACTGGCCTTTTGCCTGTTATTGAAAACGTCTCGGTTTGACCTCAGAGGTGACAGATCTTTACTGAGAAGGAGTTTTGTAAACAAGGGGAGCAGATTGTGGCCAACATCCTCACCTGGTAAGTCCGCAGTGGGGTTGATGAACATCGTGCCTCCTGTTACAGACAGATGGGACAGTCAGGGTTTAGTCAAAGGTCAGAGAGGATGCCAACACAAACACAACACACCTGCCTGTTTTCAGATTAAAAAGCATCAGGGTTTTCGTTTTTAAATCGGAGATGCTTCAGGTTTTCAAAGCTCATATAACTCCTAATGAGTCGGCCTGACAGCAAACGGGAAGATAAAGGAAAATTTGAAACACGGATAGGGTTATTAAATTTTTAAGTGGCATTTTTTAAAAAGGAGGTTGAACTTAAAAGGACACCATTCAGTCAAAACAACGGCAGTGAGAGCAAAGATATGGGGGAATATTTCATGATCCAATTCCAACCAGTTTCCCTCGTGTCATTAGGATGCACTAAGCCGCTTCAGCAGGCAGAAAAATACCACATTTTTAATTTAGTTAGGGTTTTAAGTTTTCCCTGATATGCATTGCAGTCGTTTTAGATCGTTCTACACGTGCAGAAAGGTGGAAGTTAAAGGAATACTTTGGTTATTTACCTATGTCTGGGTCGTAGTCGTCGGGCTCTTCCGTTTCACCGTCGCAGTCCAGTTGTCCATCCTTGCAGCCTATGCTCAGAGTCGTGCCGGGGGCTGTGGCCGGCGCCGTGGTGGTCGCACCAAACGTGGTGAGGGGAAGTGTGGAGGCGAGCGGGGTGGTGGGAGGCGCTGTGGTAGTTATTTCTGGAGAGGCAGATGGAGAGGTGTGAGTGATAATGGAGAATGAAGGAATGAGAAAACAAAGAAACTGGGTAAAAATAAGTCAATGGATACAGAGTGATGTTATTTCAAACAACATGATTTGGTTTGGAGTCTTTGAGCAGCAAAGAGAGGAAGAAGATCTCTGGTTTGTCAACAATTATGGGAGAAAAAGGGTTAAACTTTCCTCAAAAGAGAGGATTTGCATACATGTCCAGAGATGGCTTAGACTGCTCTGGGCTCAGAGGAATCTGGGATAGACTGCTATTACTATAGTATAGTGTAGCATATTATAGTATAGACCTTCACATAGTGGAAATGTGTGTTTTGGTCAGACAAATCAGTCTCCAAGATCTTTTTTTTTGGACGAAATGAACACTGTGTGCTCTGAATCAAAGACAAAAAGCCCGATCCAGATAGAAATGATCTTACTACTCCCATTGTAGTCGACGTGGTCTGATGCGTTTTCTTGGAAACAACTTGAATTAACGTACACCAAAAATAATCTCTGAAGTTCTGCTTGTGATCAACCTGTTTGCGTCATACTTTGGGGGGTGTAGGTGTGGATGTAAGAGCAGACGATTTAAGTGAAAGCTGCTGAAACTGATCTGCAGGCGTTTTGTTAAGCTTGTTAAGTTTCCTCCGCTTTGTGCTCATGTGAGCTTTTTGTACACACCAGAAGAGACTCTTTAAAGGCTCTCAGATAATTAACACAAACGCAGTCTGAGTCGCAGCGATTGAATAAATCTAAACGAACTGCTCGTTAAGTGATCTCACATCTCAAACCTTATATTTAAAAGCAACTTGTGTACATTTTGTGTTGACTTGTTGGGGGCCCTCCAGTTAAAAACATCTATCATTATGATCATTTATGGAGCAGCAAACTGCCTCAGAGAGCTCCGACTCACAAAAAACTGTCATTTGGATAATTGAACATGAATGCTGATGTCTGTTTGTGTCTATATGCTGAGCAAAATGTACACACAAGGTTTGCGTGCATCTGATTGTGTACATGTGGATGCTTGATAAAAGACTAAGTAAGTTATGTCTTCTTTGTTGTCTTCCTTTTGAAGGGAACTGGGACAGATGCAGACGTCTGGCCTCAAAGCTGTTGTCTTTTCTCTGGTTCTCATACCGAAAACAGACTGATGACTCGAAAGTTAAAGAATTGAAACTGGCTTTAATCCCTTTTACTTCCTTCAAACATCACTGAACTATAACAGATTGCCTTCTCCTGCAGTTTGTGTACATGTGCAGCTTGTCAAACTCACCGAACTGCATCAAACGATGTCTCTATGTTCATACTCATCCCTACATTTCTCAAACTACGGAAGAAAGAAGATGAACTTGGACATCTACAATAAATGATGCTGCAAAGATGATTTAAAACAACCAGTGTTGTATCTGACAGAATTAAGACGGATGAATTGTTATCGTGTGCCTTTACAAATGCATCTGCAACAGACTCATTTAATAAAAATACACATTTTTAATTGTGTTTTAATGTTATAGTAGAAATATTAATGGGCTTATTAATTCATGCATTCACATAATCAGCATTTCTTGTTGGACTTTCCATGTTGCCTTTTATCCTGTCAGGAATATACGACTGTGTGCAGTCAAATCTGCCCGTTTTACAATAACATGCATCCAGAAGCAGAAAACCTGGGTTGAGCAACCAAGTTGATAAGCAGCGTCGTAGCATGATATTGCATTTATGCCAATATGTAGATATTTTCCAGCTAATTTTGACAGATATAATGTTTCTAAGCTAAACTCTATGTAAAACCAGCTTGATGAAGCTTAGATGATCCTCTCCATCGACACACTTGAAACCTGCCACAATCAGGACAAATCTGACCTGATCTTACCCGATTAGCTACTCCTACAACCGATGCGTTGCATTTCACGATTTCAAACCTCGGATTTTGACACTATGATGTTTTGTAGACACGCACCAACGTACCTGATGCTAGTCGTGTTTGTTGTTGTGGCTCATTTTTCTACTTAGTTGTCTTTAAATGCTGCTCCTGTGTGTATCTGAGTGATGGAGGACTGATGGTTTACAAGTGGGGTGGTGGTTTTATTGGAATTGCCCCATTTAGAGTGAAAACCTATAAATATAAGATTCTATAAATATAAATATGAGACACTTTTATACATCATGGGCTAAATAAAAGGTGTAATAGTGATGCAGCTACAGTAATATACCCATGTCAGCAGCTTCCAGGTCATAAAGCAGCCTGTAACTTCATCTGTGCCTCTCACTTCTGAACTTGTGCAGATGAACAGAAAAAAAAGAAAAAGTTTTCATTAGTTCTCTGGAGCAAACTTCAGAGCAGTTATACATCCAAGACTTCCCGTGACTCCGAGTTCCTTGCAGATCTTGAGTCATCTCCATCACTCCCTTTAATCCACCCTCTTTTCCCTGCTCTGCTCTCTCTTCTCACACTCAGAAACTTGGGCTGATTCTTATCATTCTCCCTGCAGGGCAACCAGATACTCCACCAGAGAACCCACTTCCTCCCTTCATCTGTTCCTCCCTCAGCTCCTGTGAGAGGTCACGCTCTGCATCCCCTGCAGCTTGGACCAGAAGCAACGCAGCCAGAAACCTGCCATGGCATGCCTCAGCCTTTTAATCTGCTCTCTTTCCTCCTAAATGTAAGAAGTTGACAGTCTCAAGCACATTTAGGAGAAAATATCCTGTTTACATGTGGAAAATGTTTTGTTTTCTAGAAACAAAAAGGCGAGAGTGAGTCAAGGAATGTACATCTCATTTCTAAATCTCTCTACAAGTTGGTTGTCATCCGTCTCTGTTAGCTTCTGCTATGTTCTGGGTAAATTAAAGTTCATTGGGGAAATAAAAGCCGTAGTTGCTTTCTTGATTTACTCTTAAAGATTCTGGTTGCTAAGCAAGAAGCTGACAACAGCGCAGAGTCAGGCTAATTTTAACTTGAGCTAATGTTTTTGCTTCATTCATCACTGTAGAAGCTCCAGAACCAGATAAAAGCAGATAGTTTGAGACATCGGGGAACTGAACACACGGATATTTCTCCAAGTCAAAGCTTAAACCTTTCTTGGATAACAGATAAGGATCTATGCCGTCACACAGCTCAACTTTTAAAATATCTAGTGTGTGAACTTGGATGTGAGAAGATGAAAGGAAAGAACCTGTCATGTGACTGAATACCAGCATGGCGTGTGTCAACCGATTTAAACCGACATGTTGGTTTTTGGTGGATACTCTTCAAGAGTTATGATCCAGGATGAATTGATTGATAGTTTCATTCGGTCTGGCTTAAAGCCCTTAGTTTCTGTAAATCAGCCCTGGATTTTTTTTGCTAGTGTTTAAAGCTCTTTTAACAATCAACTCCACCGAAGCTTGTTCAGTTCTGGCGACGTGGATCTGCTGTATCTTGTTGCCTTAAATTCCTCGTTTTATAATTGAAAAAAAAACCAAACACATTAAGTCTCAAAGTGACTGACTTACCTTCTAGTTCGCAGCCCAGTAGCTCCAGACGGAGGCCCATGCCCTCAGTGGTGGCTCTCTCTGGGTAGATCCTGACGAAGCGGGTCAAAAGTGGACCTACTGATCTCAGCTCTGGGGTTTCGTGGTTCTGATTCCCCATGAATATCTGAGGGAAACGGATAAAAAAACAAACATATCATTTGTTTTACCTGGAGCGAGAGAATTTCCACAGTTAGATTAATTTCCACCATGTAGATTAATGCATCAAATAACCTTTTATATGAAGTCCATCTGGTTTTAGAAACACACTGCACACAAAACACACAAAAAAATCTAAATCTTCCAGCCCTTTCCATCTCTGCAGAACCCAAAGCTGAACAAAACTTCTTTCTAACTGAAGTGCATTTTTTCTAATCAGGCATTCGGCAGCTTCATAAGAAGATGAAATGAGAGAAGGAAGTAAAGCAGAGCCAGAGGACATTATTTTATATTTCCAACATGGAAGCAACACAGATGAAACTGCTGATAGTCGCACCGAGAGTCAAACGGTGAGACGCCAAACTCCGACTGCAGCATCGCCTGCTGGAGCAACGCAGGTTTCCTTAAGCCTGATTTATTAAAGGCTGTGAGTTGTGGCGATTCAATGATGTTTAAGAATTTTTCCAGAAAGATTTTACCGTGTACACGGATATAAGCATTAAAATGGTTCCATCTGTGGACTGACAGGTCGTTTTTCTTCTTTTTCATGTCGAACGATTGCAAAGCTGCAACAGCAAATGGTTTAAAATTCTCATTTTTTGAAAAAATATTTGAAAAAAAAGGAGATTATTTGTTTAAAACATAAAAAAAGAATGACCTCAGCTGTTGCTTTATTTGTTGTTTGCATACGACCCTGATCTCTGATGATGATTTCTGAGTCAAATGTTTCATTGAGCATGATAGATTTCTTTTTTCCGGTGAGATAAGAGGTGAAAAATGGCCTTCTAAGTTTAATCTGCTTCTTTTCTTATAAAATAAACAAATGCGTTGCCTAATCAAAATCTCATTTTGACTTGATGAAGCCTTTCATTCTTATTTATAAGAAGGTGTTTGAACAGAACTGTGTAATCAGAGTGTTTTATTGGTACACATCCACTCAGGTAGGACGTCAATACACAGAAACCTGCAGCTTATTTAACTT
>JAOXYM010000008.1:25307337-25347330 GCA_028567055.1 Leptatherina wallacei
ATATCTTTCAAACAAATTTTAAGTATTTATATGCATATTGGATTTATAAACTGGACAGTAAGGAGCGGTATGTGTCTTTTTCTGTGCTGTTTTGTTTTTTTTTGTTGTGAAACACATCACTTGTGAGTGTTTTATGAACCTAAAACAATGAAAAGATGCCTGATCGTCATCCCGGGGGCGCTCCTGTCCTGCAAGTTAAAATATTATTCTTGTCCAACACCTGATTTGGGTGAATGCCTCATTGTGCAAACTCATTGTCAATCAAGTTTCAGCCACAACTGGTAAACGGTAAATTATAAAAAGACTATGAAATGCAAATAATACAGCCCAGGTAGTCCGCAGACCCTCTGTTTTGCTGGTTACAAACTCAGTCTCTGAATAAAAGAAGCCATTTTAAAACCACAAGACCTCTGCTGAAGAATCTGTAATCACTCAAAGATGTGTACAGTTGAGGCACGAAGCTCCAGCGGATCATCGTTTGCGATCTGCACCAACAGAACTGTTCTGTTTGCAGCGTGCGTGCTCCATCTGGGGATGGTACATGCATAAATACATGTACCGGCTCAGGCCTTCCTGGCATGTCTTTGAAGCGGTTTTATGAAAGAAACAACACAGGAAACAGAGCAGAGCCACTGAAAGGATGGGCGGAGAAGCATCTAGATCTCCGTCTGCAGTAAAGCAGCGGGAGTCTGACGGCCAGCCTCGTCCTCCACCCTGCCATCTGGAACACATAGAGGAGGATGTCGCACGGGGCCGGCTGAGGAGGGGAAGCCGGGTCTTGAGAGCAATGACATGAATTTCCTCTTGTGGGTCAGCACCAGAGTGTAGACACAAAGACTTCTGGGTTGTATTATTTAAGAACTGAATGAATAAAAAAAAAACTATTGATTGATGTTTGATCTCAGGCATCATTCAAACTAAATATTCTTTGCAGCAACATTTGTTGCTAAGTTTGGTTATAAAGCAAGTGTTTCTTGGCAGCTCCTGAGCAAAATGTTTTTAACATGGGATCTATAAAACACTGGAAGGTAGAAGGGTGTATCTTAAATCTAGAACATCTAAGGAGGGGGATCGGTATAACAGTATTGTAGATATTCATAGCAGGAAATAAAAAAATCATTCCAGAGCATCAAAAGGTTACACCCTCACAAATAATTGACCACACATGCAACATGCATCTCTTTCCATCACATCTGCAGCTGCAGCATCCAGCTCATTTCCAAAAATATGTTAAATTTATGGCTCAGATCATTTGCAAGTTATTACATTCTGCATTTAATGTACAATAAAAAACCAGCTCCCTGACTCCCCTGGAAACTGTTGCAGAGAGCAGCAGTACAGGTCATCTGGTCTACGGGTAAAATCCAGCTTTTTCATTGTTTTTATGATTACTGGAGGCGGTTTCCGCCTTTTTTGTGTGTGTCTGTGTTGCAGGAACTGCAGCCAACTGTAGTTCCCAGAGTTGCTTTAACGGTGTCTTTTTCAGCTCCTACAGTGGAGGAGCTTTCCTAGCATGACGGGGGCCTCAGCTGTGATGCAGCTGTTTGGTGATTGGTCAAAACAAAGTAACTGCACGGCGACTGGTTCAACAAACGAGCCAAACTTCAGAAAATGTCGTAAAAAATAAGAAAAAAGTAAACATCTGTAAAAGATGAGACACAGAGGATGCTGAAGGCTGAACGTAGCTTCTCTGCGACAGAAGAGTTACGTTGAGATCTTCCACCGTCTACCCACCACCTCATCTGTCCTTCCTTTGGTGCAAATGTAACCTGAGAGAAAAAAATCCTGCAAATACTCTGTACTTTGAGGAGCTCCCCAGTTCTCATAACCCTCAGATGGCCCTTAAAACCAATTTAGGGCTTATTAACCCAACCATAAGATATGGCACCAGAGGAATTTATGCTACACTGCCTTGTAGTTTTAATGCTGCACACATATTTTAATGTTTAACAGGGTTAAACAGACATTTCCACTGTTTTAAAAAATGCCCTCATGTTCTTGTGCTTAGTTTGCATCATATGCTTTCTTCTTGTAGAAACAGACTTTTTTTAAATTTCTTGATGAAGTCTTCTCTGTAGAACAAGTCTTGTTTTTAAAAAGCATTCAAGTCTCCAGTATATAAATGAGCTATAGATGAAATAAGGAGAGTTCACACATATATAGAAAACTAACTTTAGGCCTTTATGCATCACTATTTCTGGGATTAATCTTTTTAAACAACCTTAATATAACTCTAATCCTTTGTTTTGAAATGCATGTCTTAGTTCTGTTTTCATCTACTCTATTTATTGTATTCTGATATTTACTTTCATAACGAGCCAAATTTCCTTTAAAAAGATTTGTTGACTCAGACAAAACATCAAATAAACAGCAGAAATATTTTCCAGTTTTTCCGCATTTAGGGGCTCAAAATTTCATTTAAGAAGCCATGTTGAGACGTCTCTCAGTTATCTGATGGCTTTTAGGAATTAGAGATTACTGTAAGAGGATCTTTATTAAATGTCAACAACCTTTCTTTTGGTTTGTGGCCTGGATTAAAAATACCACCTCTGAATAAGAAACCTGCATTCTTTATTTTATGAATAAATCTGCATCTTGCATGTTAAAGAAATACAGAACATAACCTGACAGCAGACAGACTGATGAAGGTCTGCAGAAGTGAACCAACCGTGGGTCTGGTCGTGTTCTCCTCCTTGATTATGGTCCACTCCTCCCCGTCCAGGCTGTGGCCCACCTTGAACCTCTTCATGTAGACGTTCCGGTCGCGGTGTTTCCCTCCCTGGATCACCACGCCGCTCACCATCTTGTCCTGACCCAGATCCACCTGCCGAGCAGTTAAAGTTACAGCTACAGCTTTGATTGAATGGATTGCACACTGAAAACAAACCCTGTCATCCCGTAATAGCTGATAATAACATCATGAAAGACCTTAACTTTAGTTTAATGTGCAGAATAATGCAGATCTGGACAAACTCACAGCTGCATTTTAAGGGCTCAGCAGGATTTTTCAATTGGAAAGAAGAAAAATAACCGTCCACAACCCATATTTAGATTTTTCTTAACAAATAAGTAATTTATCTCCTTGAGCATCTAACAATTACTCAAGTGGAAAACCTGCATGGTTGTGTGGAGAAACAAATAAAAAAAAATTAAATAACACGAAATTACCAGCAGATATTGCCTTCTTTAAAGGGTAAAAACTGCCTAAAAGCATTATGATATTAGATCATAGCTGCTTTTTTTCTTAGTTATATAAAGTTTTTTTTGAAGAGGAAGTCAAATGAGAACAGAAAATCTAATTGAACTCCCTTATAACGATGCCAGGCTTCTTAACACAGGATCTGTCAGCAGGATGGATGTTAGGTGACAACTAAACTCACCGGTCCTCATCTGTACACTACAACAGTTGAGATATGGACCCACCTGGAGCCACTCATTCTTGAAGGGCTGCTTGGTCTGCTGCCCGGTCCACCCAGACCTCCCCGTCAATAACCGAGCATTCTCTGCCACCCATCCCCGGTCGGCGTAGGAAGAGGCGCTGATCTGAGCATCTGAGATCTGGCCCGACACCATCCCCAACATCCCTGAACATGGGTAGTCTGCACAGAGAGAAGAGAGGAAAAGAGAGAGAGAAAAGTGGTTAGGAAAGTTCTGAGAGGCATACAACGTGATAAGAAAAGCCAGAGCCATCATTTTGTCGTTGCTTTAGTCAGCTGTTTTCATTGAACCCTCTGGGTGCTGCTGCAGTATGAATACTCAAGAATAACTACCAGAGTCATCTGTGATCTCTGGAATAACTTCTTTTGAATTAAGCAAAAAGGACGAAGTACCTTTGTAGGAAGAAAAGTTTGTGAATATTTTATTCTTCAAAATAAAACATAGATGTAACCCAATATATGATGTAATATATACCATAATATTTCAATCTCATCTGATTAAGTAAAAGAAATATTGTTTTTTTGCATAATTTAACTGCCATTATTACTGATACTGCAATCATATTGCTATAGTTAATGCTTTTGGTCTTGATAAATGTGCAGTGAAAATCAAACATTATGTCAGTCCCCGTCTGCGGACATCAAACATGACGTCGCAGGCAAGTTCACGGACCGCTCATGGTACAGTTTGGCTTGCAGTGAGTTTATAAGGATGCTAAAATCCCACAGTGTGTAACACTGTGCTTCAAGACTGATCAGCAGGGACTCATGTGCTCAAATATTACATGCATAGCTGGATCTGTGCCACAACACAGCAGAGAAACTTGGATTACAACACCCAGAGAGGGAGAGTGCTAAAGCTGGTTTGAACTCAGTGTCCCCCCCCCCCCCCCCCCCCCCCCCCCCCGTGTACACGTTTGTGTCGTAAACAAAACGAGCAGTAAGCCTGCCATCCTACCTGGTTTTATGCCACATGAACCCTAAACTCCACACCTTCTTTCTCTGTCTCTCCACCCCCACCGAGCTAACCCAGAGACGCAGACATGTATGGGCCGAATACGGGCTACTTTTGGTACTTATGGCTCAGTTACGGCTCTGGTAAGTGTTGTGTGGGTCAGAAGTGGACCAGATATCAGTTGCCAGCTTGGCTTGGATAATGGCAAGTCTCCTGTCAGCCACATGTGGTCCGGATGCCATTTGTTGGCCTGGACATGGATTATGGCAAGTATTTTGTGGACCAGAAGTAGTGCTAATATGGGATGCCTGCATAATTGCAATCTCCTTGTGGGCCACACGTGGTGGTCATGCAGCTGAGTTTTTGCAGCCACACTCACATGCAGTCAACGCCACGAGTCGCGGCCAAATTTGGGTCAAACAAAAATGAACATTTTTGCTATCTGGGAAGACTTCAATGAACAATATTGCTGAACAATCCATGTGATCATACAGTTTGTGTACTACTCTTGCAATAAAAACAACCATATTCATCCTGTTACTAGAGACAGAGGGCTCTGACTCCTGACTGATGCTTTACTTCCACTGCACTGAGGAAAAGTTCACTTTATCTGCCTCAAGGGCTTTTCTGTCTATGCATCACTCTGTACACATCCTGCACAACCTTCTGTTCTTAGACCGAGGGTTTCAAATGAAGAAAGACGAGGCAACATGCAGCAGAATCCCAGGAACATGTGAGGGATTTAGAGTCTTGTTTCCCAGGCATTTTCCCCACTAACAGGCTCACCGACGGTTGAAAACTCATGATCTTTGTGGGAGAACTTAATCTACTCAACAACAGCCTGTTTCCTGCAATGATGGCGTTTTAAGAGAATCAGAAAACATTCTGGGTTGATGGCTAAATGGATTTAAGCTTTTTTTGGAATAAGAAAACCAATTGAAGCTCAAACATACTTGGATACAATTGTCTGGTCATTCTACGCCAAGATCATTATCCCTAGATGAGCGAGATCTAATATCCGGCCTCATTGGATTTGAAAAATGCCTTCTCAGTTATAGCTGCTGTTTACAAACAGATCCTGAGGAAACACAGTCTTCTAATAGTTCAAAAATACAGCTAGTCAGTGTTCTTTATGGAAAACCCCTGCAGCTCTGTCTGTGTGGAAGCTTATGAGAACAAAATATTATTTAAAAGAGGCTAAATGACTTTAAAGTGTCACTATGTCTTCTAAATGACTTGTTCAGCCTGTATAAACTTTGAGCTCTCCTACTAAGAGTTCCTTATGGTAAAAAGAGAGAGAATAGTGTTAGCAGATGAGTAATGAGGCAGAATAATTTTGCTCTGCTTTTCTGAAATGAATAATGACGTCCTTCTGTTGAAGTTTATGCTCGCTTTAGAAGTAATAATTATTTCAGATCAACTGAGAGAGCGGCAGGAGAGTCTCATTCTGCAAGCAATAAAGATGTTAGTTTGATTCACGATATGCAAAAGTGAGAACTCTTTTAGAGGAAGCATGCCGTCTGAAGAGAACCATGGACCAGCAGCAGAAGCAGGTTCAACTTTTACTGATTTATGAAAGATTCCTTTTTGCTTTTGTCCTTTAAAAAAAGTTAAATATTAGCTGTTAATGTGAGCTGAGCCTCTGCAATGATACATCACATTAAAAAGAAAACTGGAAAGAGAGACATGAGCGTTAGATATTTCCTACGGTGTGTATTTCTAATTAATCCAACTTCAATCTGGCAATGCAAAGTTTACATTTTGTGTAAGACTGAGTTAAGCAACATTACCTGATGTTCTGCAGCCGTAGATCTCAAAGCGCATACAGATTCCCTGCTCCCAGGTCATGGGGCGGATACGAATGTAGCGAGTCAGAGTCTGTTTGGGGAGGATGGCGCGGGCCTCGTCTGTAGGGTTGTGGTTCCCCTGAAAGATCTGAGAATAAAACAAGAGGATAAACATATCAGAGCTTTTGTTGTGTTTTGTAAACTTAGCTTTTAGACATAATCTTTGAAATTTCTAGTACTTCTACTACTAAAACATGACTTGCTGCTCAGATCAATAAAAGGTACAGCTCAGCTGCTACTATCCATATTTAGAGTCTGATTGGACTCAGTTACAAATGTGAACCCGTGCTAATTTCAGCTTAATAGACCTGTTGTGTTCCAAACTTTTGCACTACAGATCAGATCAGTGGAAAAGTCCTGCAGAGGGTTTCACACACTCTTAGATGATAACCTTAAAATCAAGCTGAGGCACAAGACGTGTAACACACTGAAATATGTTATGCATTAAAAGCTGCAATTACTTCAGTTAATGCAATGATACACTACATATAAGTGTACCAGCCGCAGGCTTGTCTGTAACAGCATGCATGTACACCAGTAAAGTTGTGGATATAAATTGAAGCACAAAATCTGCCTGAGACTAGAACAGCTGACACTTTGACATTATTTCATTGATGCCTGCAAATCTACTTGTCCCAAGATTATCAATATGTTCTTTAATAAAAGCAATAAAAATGCAAATATGAACCCAATCAGTTCTTTACTTTGTCTTTATTTATAATATATATACAAAGTATAATTGCTTAGTGAGCTTAATCCTTCGTCTGCATCTTATTCCAGAATCACAGCACCTCTAACACACCGACATTAATTCTTATAGCAGTATGATATACAGTTGTAAGAAACCTGTCATTGGTGTTATACCCCACTTGATGTATTGTTGATCAAGATGTGAGGATTAACATGTCACCAGTGTTTGAATCACTGAATGCTGTCGATTTAACAGAGTGAAAATGCCATTAACGTTATGTATAACATGTCTTGAAAATGGCTATTGGCACTTGCACTAATTTCCAGAGAGGCAGAGTCCCATCAATGTAATTAATTCTGATCATGTTCTGAGCAGATGTGAGGCAGAGCTTCAGCTCACTGCTCGGTCAAGGCTTAGATTAGACATACAGCCTTGGAAAACATTGATTCAGCAATCTCACTCATTGATTATAATACAGAGTCCTTCATTAGTCATCAGTATTGGTAGATAAGCATTGAAACAGCATATCTGACTCATTGTTACCTTCTGTTTTGAGCCCTCCTTCACCGTGACCCAGTCCTCTCCGTTTGAGCTTAGATCCACCTTGTACGAGCGGACGTAGTAGTGCTTCCTGGTCTCTTTTGAGATTGCTCCCTGCGTCCCGATGGCTGAAACGAATCTGAGAAACCCCAAGTCCACCTGGAAATACAAACAATTACAGGAATGAATTAATGAAAAATGTCTGACTTGATTTTCGCGGTAGTACACCAAAGGGTTAAAAGTCTGGATTAAAAAAAAGTTTACAATTTAAATAACTGCTGAAAAGCAAATTATTGTGCAAATGAGACACAAAAACATAAAAATCGAATTTAATGGATATTTAGTTGTGATGTTAAAATAACCTAGTCAAATAAATCTTGGTCAAATACCTTCACAAAGTGGTGGTTGAATGGTTGAAATACAAATCTGTCATTAATGTGAACATGTTTAATATACAGTAGCTACTAGTTGTTGAGGATGTTAAACAGCTGGGTTTTGTTAACAAATTGAGCTAAAATCTAACTAAAATATTGCTAAGCACTTTAGCTAAAAGCACTTAAAATTTTTAGCAAGTGCTTTTAGCCAAGGATGCTTAAAACACCTTTTAGCTAAGTTGGTTAGCTACGTTTTAAAAGCTGGTAAGCTAAGCTTTTAGCTAAAAAGCGTCTTTAGCTTAGCTAAAAAGTGCTTTTTGCTATAAGTGCTTTAAGGATATTTTAACTAAGGTGGCCAGCTATGTTTTAGTTTTTGTGTGGTAAAACTTTTTTTTAGTTAAAAAGTTCAACGTTTTAAACTTGTTGGGAACATCCGAGATAAAAGAAAAAGTGAATTGCTTTGCAATTTATCAAGTTGATTTGGGGCAACATATCTGCCCCCCCTTCCGGAAAATTCTGTCAAACAACATTTAAACGTGGAGAGTAAAGTCTGCAGACCCAAAGGCTCAAAGTTTTCAGGTTATCCAAACTGAGTTGGCTTCAGCATGAGGTGGTGTTGGCTTTAGGCACATCTATGAATGTCCCATTGTGTACTACTGCGCTCTATTGGTAAGTAGATATTGAATCATTAGAGCAGGACGTTTGAGAGATGAACACCCTGATTTGTTAACGCAGCCCTGGCACATAAAGAGCTTTACAGAAAACATGATGCGTTTTCCATGAATAAACTGCCAACAACTATTTTAAGTAATAATTACTCTGCTTAATGTGGCAAGAAGAGAAACTGACAGCTAAAAAAAATACCCTGTCTTCTAACTAACTTCTATGTTGCTTTAAATAATGTAAAAAGATATAGAAACAGTAGAGAAATGCAAATGCTGTTCATACACATTTCTTTATTGACATTTGATTTGATTAATGGTGTCTGTGCTTTAACAAAACATTATATTCATGCAAAAAGGATGAAGCATGACATGTGATTTAAGTCATGCATTTGATCCAGACTTGTTGAGTCATGGATTCACTGTGGTTTGAGCCTCAGGCCGCCGATCCGAGGAGCATGTCCAGAAGAGCCTGTTTTCTGAGATACAGAGGAGTCTGTGTGACATCAAACTCAATGAGAGAACGTCTAAGGCTGTAAGTGTGTGTGTGAGCCCGCTCTGAAATGATTTTTATGGTTGTTTATGTGCGTTGCTAATGGATAGTGTGTGACCTGTGGTGTGTGTGTATTGGTAACCCTCAAGGTTAAGAGGTTGTGCTAAACTAACATTAGAATTTATGAGGCTATGAGCAAAGAACTGAAACAAACCTGCAAAAATCATTTTATCCCACTATGTCCTTGGGGCGGAAATGATGATTTATTTACTTGTTTTCACTTATTTATAATTAATCTTTTTTTTTTTAAATCACCTCCCAAACCGATTTTTAACCAAACCTAACACAGAAAAGCCTGTCCTGTTTATTGTATGGATGGAAGGATCCTATAGTTTATGTACAATGCTTCATAACCTATTTTACTTTCAGATATTTGCTCCTTTCTTCCCCCTTTCATTGTCTTAAATGAGACTAAAAAGATTTGTTGGAAAATTTGTTCTATAACTGAGATTATTTTCAGACATATTTTACTGATTTTAAAGCTCAAAGGAAGACAGCTACTTAAATTCCTTGTTTTGTTTCAACATTTGCACGATTTTCACGTGCACACATGATATCAACAAGGAAAAAAGACTTGACAGATTGTTAGAAGGCATAACTGTTCCTGGCGTTGTTAAACTGGGATAAACATGCACTCAACGCCAAATAAAACTAAATTCATCAAATATTTGGCAATGTAAAGTAAAGTTTAGAGAAACCCAACAATATCCTTTGAGGAAAGCTAAAGAGAGGAGAAAAATATGTCCTCTAGCTTCTGTGATGCATTGCACAGGATCATCAGCCACCACTGATGTAGCAGCTCCTGCTATGACATGTTAAAATGTCGGCTTTGAAAAGTGTTTATTAGCTGATATCAACCGGGGCAGCTCATGTGACCTTTAAAGCTGTAAAAGCTATTATATGTGTCATCTCTGTCTCCCGTCTAACAGCAATTAACACCTTTCGACATATCGAAGGCTTAACAGCAGATATGACCCACATACGTCCATATATGGCACATACGAAAAGAAGATGATTTTAAAACGAGAAAGATTTTTAAATTGTTGATATGATTGGTCAAGCAGTAGATTTCCGCTGCACGATTGCAACATTTTGCAAGATTTTCTTTTTCTTTCAATGAAATGATTTAAAACTCTAATTTGGTGGCTGGGAAGAGTTTCCCAATTTGACTTGGAGGCTTGTTGTCTTGTGTCTGATTAAATTAGAATATCCATTAGTGAGAACATTTCACAAAGAGGTCTCGGGACTCTCCAAACAGCCTAAAAATACAAAAGAAGTCAATTGGAAGTGATTTTATTTTATTTTACTGCCAGATAGCCAAAGGCTGGCTCAGTCAAAGTTTCTTTTTTTTCCCCTAATAATTGAATATGATCGTAATTTTTTTTTTTTTAACCGAGAGCTTACTTTTTCAAAGAACTTCTTTATCTCGAAGTGAGGTTCCAGTAGCATCACATTTCTTGGAAATACTTTTTCTATTTCCCGTTTTTTTTTCTTTTCATAAAATTATGATCTTAGGGGGCAAAAAACAGATAAAGACTTGTTCAGATGTCTTTTTTTTTATCTCACTGCAGCAAAGCAGCAGCATATAGGAAACAAGGCTGTTCAAAGTGCTCCAACAGATGGAGATAGAAGAGATGAATAAAGCGATATTTATCATCAAAGAGAGCAGCAAGCGATAACAAAGAGCCTCACAGTCGTAATACAGTCCACGAATACTGGTGCTTATCTAAAATGAAGAATACTTCACCAAGTTGCTCTGTGACTCCACATACAGTCGTTTTCTCCAAACTGTATTAAAGCGTGAAATCAGTTAAAGTGTGTACTAAATGGGCACCACTCCCCATTGGACTTCCATTTCATTCCAGTTTGACTGGATTGCTTGTTTGTCGGGGGTTGGAAATAATCATTTGCATGCCAGCAAACACTCAATGCTTCAGTATGTGGGGATGAATGTTCGACGTGGTGTGTAATTTTTGGCCATGGGAGACGCCGCTGTACATGGGAAGAACCCAGAGAGCATGAGCTGGCTTCTCCCACTGCTGCTTTTTCAGGGAAAGAAGCAGGAAATAGCACCCCACGGGTCTGTGTGGGCTCTGTGACTGACAGGGAGACCCCTGGGAAACCATGTTGTGTGGGATTGCTCATCACCACTCCCAACTGGCTTCTCGGCTATTCACAGGAAATGTATCCCTCCCATACACAAAGCATAAAATGTGGGACAAAGATGTCGCATGTAGTAGGTGTTGCTGGGAAATGTTATTTTTGTCCCTTCCAATTTGAATCAGCCATTTAGCATGACTAAAGAGAGGACATTAAAAAGGAATGACTGGATAAAACTAATTTAACTTTAATTGTTGGACCTGATTTGGAAACATTTTAGCCTGTTTTCAAGAAAAAATGTGTAATTTTCTTCTTTAGTTTATGGAAAGAGATTGTAAACTTGTAAACTCCCCCAAAACAACAAAAATATTCTAGAGCGTTTACATGAATCTTTGGAGATGAACCAAGTTAATACACATCTTCATGTTAGAGTGGGTTTGTTTTTTAGCCATAGTGGACTTTATTTGGCAAAAAGGGGAAGCTGGGATTCAAACCTTGGTCACCTGCATGGAGGAGGGGTTGACTTTTCTTTTTTTTTTTTTTTTTAAAATCACAATATGTAGGTAAATACTTTTTTGTAAATCTCCCTAAAATATTTGTAAGGTAGAATAATCAGAATATAAGATTAAAACAAAGCATCACTAAGCTAATCCTTCTGAATCAGAATCAGGTCCTTTCACCCACTAGAAGAGTGCAGTGGTGCATTTCTCTGCAGGGACAATGTAAATGAATTTAGAAACAAAGATGAGCATCCAAAGGTTGAATGTCCAGCTTCAGTCATCAATGTTAAAAACAACTCATCAGTCCAGAAATCTTGGTGTCATTTTGGCAGTGTTGTGCTTAAACGTGCTCATTTTTCTGTAAACGTTGAAATGAACGCAACATAATAGTAACCAAAGAACGGAAACATGTTGAGATTATGCGAGGTCCTACAACAGATACCCACCATGCATCGCGCACTTTAGCATAATAAACCATGAAAGCTTCTCGGCAATATTGGTGCAGTCCCACTCTGAAATGGCAAGTGGAGGTGAAAGGAGAGGAGCCGCATTGTATGCTTTGTGTGTTTATAATGACATACAGGAATATTACTTGTTTGCACAAGAATTCAACGGTAAAAATCTAACATTTCTATGCAAGTTATGTCTGACAGCACTTAAAAAGCAAGTTAGAAAGTCAGCCTCATCAACTTCTAATTTGAAAAGAGTTGAAACATCTGTCCAGTTTGAGAGGATGTCCGCAAGACCCCCTGCCAATTAGCACCGAGATCACACTGCCTGCAGCCTTCAAGGTTATGATTCCCCAGCAACAGGTTAGTCGGTTAGTTATGGGTTTCTCAAGTTCAGTTTTTTATTCTAACTTCTAAGTTAAAACACTTCAAACTAGTTCATGAGAAGCAGGAACATTTTGGACTATTAACCAAATCGACCTTTTACCTCCTGAAGAATATATCTAAACTAAGGGGACTGACGGCTCAACATGATTTAGAAGAATATAGAAGTAGTCTTGACTACTGTAATGTCACTTTTATAGGTCTTTCTACAAAAACAACTTTGTTCTGTGACTCTCTGCAGTCATTCTTACTCTTTGCTTGGTTTAAATATCAATACAAAAACGTCGGCATTAAAAACAGCCTTCTAAAAAAAGAGTTTCTCCACTTTAAACAGGAAAAAGCTCATTTACAGGAATGCTCTGACTCAGTTTAATTCTCTACACTTCCTCTATCTAATGACTGAAGGTAATAGCTTTTCCATCTTCTAATTACTCAACACTCTGTGTTTTGCTTACCATTTATGCCACAGAAAACAGTCACACTTGAGGCTTCTTAATGAAGAAAACAAAATACAAGGAAGGGACATAATTCAGTCCAAGTTGGGCTAAATGGGATTAAATACTGCTACTTCCTGCCAAAATAGCACACTGCTTTAGTGGCAGTAAAAGAAAAAAGCCTTTTTTTAATCAATTCTCAGCTGAAGTTGCTGTGTTTACATAATAGACTCAAGGACTTTGTGGTTCTAGTGGACTACAAGCTAAGAGAAAAAAACCTTTAGTTTACCAAAAACAAAGACTCATTTGAACGGGAAATGTGGAAAACTGGATGTAATGTTTTGTTAGTTGCCATTTTTTCTTTTATTTATTCAACATCAGATTTTGTCATAACAGGTAATCCATCCACTAACTCAGTGGTTCCCAACCTGGGGTCCAGGACCCCCAATGGGGTCCCCTGAAGAGCACAGGGGGTCTGCAAGGTATTGTTCTCAAGGAAATAGGTTTGGAACCACTGCACTAACTCACTGCTTTCATGGTATCAGAAGCTGCGTTTCCATTAAACCTAGAATTGCACAATAGCCTACCTAAATATCGCAATAAAAATCTGGTAATGGAAACACCTACATTTTGAAAAACCTTTCAAATATCGCTTAAAGGTTTTTACGCTCTCATGAGGTGGTTTTTCAGACGTATCGAGATATAATTCTTTCGCGAAAGTGTAATGGAAACACTTGTTCCGCATTTCCACTTCACCGGACATGACGTAGGGCAGGGGTAGGCAACTCCGGTCCTCGAGGGCCGGCATCCTGCAGGTATAAGGAGTTACCCTGCTGCAACACACCTGACTCAGATCAATTGGTAATTAGCAATTAAGTTTGACTCTGAGTCAGGTAACTCCTAATTCCTGCAGGATGCCGGCCCTCGAGGACCAGAGTTGCCTAGCCCTGACGTAGGGGGGTCACGCGACCAGTTTGTTTAAAGTAAAGATGGCGGGAAATGTATGAGAAGAGGAGGAGACAGGAATCTTTTTTCGAATAATTAAACAGAAAAATATAACTTCCATCCTTGATAACACAAAACATTTTATGTAATGGAGCATTTTGCTGTTGTTTATCTCCATCTTCCTCAAAGTGGAGTCTCACGGTACGAGATATCACGAGAATGTATGGCTTATGCGCTAAACACAATTCAATGGAAACACCGGCCAAGCGCAATTGTACTTTGTCAAAATTTTTGAAATATCGCTTTTATTTTGTGAAAAACTGTAATGGAAATGCAGCTAGTGATTGGCTGCTGTAAAAATGACTTCTTAAATGACCGTTACTGTCAATTTACCTGTAATTGATGGATATTTAATGAAAAATGATGAGAAAATCAACAAGACACTATCTTATATCCACAGTGTGTAAAACAACAACTCATTATGTTGTGCTCATTAACCTTTACTGCTGGATACTATAAATTCCGCCCAAGTTCAGAGTTTTGAAATAATACTTTAGCAACAGTGAAAATATAGAAACATATTATTTTCCATCTCACTAACAGTTTTGCAACCTCTTTATTTCTGTTTAAAATGATCTCATCACTCTGGTGATGCTTCATGCAGGGAGAGGGTAAACATAATATAATATTATCAGAAAAATGCATAAAAAGATCTTAAAAGATTCAACATGCATATGAAAATGTCTGGCAACCGTATGTGGTCTATGGTAAATTTATTAAAACATTTAAGAGTTGCCTTTTAATTCTTGCTGGATGAATTTCTTTTTTTTTTTACTTTGACATGATTATGTATCTGCTTAGAGACCTTTATAATCACTGGGCTCATAACATCTAATTGCAAAATTTCTAATTGACTCCTTGGCACTGATGAAACAAAGGAATCGTGTTCTCATTTTTATTTATTTTCTTTTAGCCGCCTTAAGATTTCCCAGCTGAAGAAAAGACTAATTAGACCTGCTTCGTTCTGAGCTTCACTCTCTTTGATGGATGACACAGCTTTCATTTCATCACCCCTTTTGGCCTCTCCCATTTCACCATTTAAAATCTCAGGTTTATGATTAGCGCAGTTTAACATCTGTAGACTCCTTTCCTCACGACCTCTAACATGCCGAACGCTTGCAGGTCTGATCTGTGTTGACGTCGCTCTTAGTTAATGATATTTCCCAGGTTAAGTTCAGCGTGGCAGAGGTCTCCTCTGGACAGCGCGACCCTGCAGGATCTTTTGTTTTCCAGTTTCCCCTCTTCCACCGGCTCTGACAACGCTCCTCGCTCACTTGAAGCCTCGATGCATTTTCCAGATGTACGTAACTGAGCTCTTCCTGGTGTTTTCAATGAGATCCCGAAGACAAACGACGGGGTGTCTATAAATACCTGACGCATGGGGAAGGAAGCCTTTCCTGGTTTTACATCACTGCTCTCAATAACAAATTGACTTAGCACAAGCTGTAATGATGCACCTAATGCCCTGTTTGGACAAAACAAGCTTATTTGATTCCCTTAGTGCTTTCAAAGCCAGTAAATCTAGTTGTATTCATCTAAGATGAAGCCAAGTTTCTTGTTTCATGCGAGTGTGTCACTACAGTGACAAATATGGTTGCTGATTTATCAGAAAGCTAAATGATGAGCTCAGTCTCTGGTGCTGCCAACGCGACATCATGAGTAGTAACCTGAAATAGCATCAATGAAATATAAATGTCTCTAAATGAATAATTGAGGTGTTTGCAGTTGAAGGGACAGACATGCAAAAATTAACAAAGTCGTAATTTTCTTCCCAAGTGAGACGAATGGAGAGCCATAAAGCAAACGTCGCTGTGCAGAGTCGGCCACGCACCACACTTAATCAAAGAAAATGGAAAATCCTCTTCACAAAAACCACCGTTCATAACTCAAATGGCTCACTGAGGCAGAGCAAGAGCATCGGTTCAGAAAGCCATAAATCACAGAGGTGGTGGTGGGGGGGGATGGTCTGCCGTTTCTTAAGGATCAAGTGCCAAAGAAGCTTTCCCTGAACAACAGATGTGCACAGATGCATACAAAGCTGTCTTCGCACGCTAATGTGGACGTGGTCACTTCTGGATGCAGGCTGGAGGCGCAAGAGGTTGCTGATGAGAATCTTGTGACTGGAGAGTTTCCTGATGGGAAACACTGAAGCCGGTCAGAGGCCGTGTGCAGAGAAACATGGTAATGCTCCTCCAGGTGTTCTTTTGTACCCAATTCATGAGTAACACAAAAGAGTTCTAAATAGGTTTGTAGCGCAAGGATGATATTTGCTTCAGTAAGTGGGATCTGAGACATGTAAATAACACGACCAAACACACCTGGGGTCAGGTAGTTTTCATTTGAAGAAGTATTATTAATGACACATGGCATGAAGTAGTCAATAGGAGCCCACGGCTATCTTTACACACTGGTCACTACATCTTAGATTGCAATCTAAGATGTTGCGATTAGCAAAGAGTGTGATTAATTTACATGTAACACGGCTCCTGATGCAGGATTCACTCCTGCAGCATCCACGTTTTTACAAATTCACTCACTTCAGACGTATTTCCTGTCATCTTTGTTGTCTGATTTTCAAGTGAATGAAGCCGCTTCTTGTCTGATATGCGTTCTCTGCTGGTTGGATTGTGGACACCTGTGCGTGCATGCACGTGTCTATGTGCATGTGTGAGGCCTGGAGGTGAAACTCTGTCGTGGAAACTTCAGTATTTTGTATCAACTTTACATCCTGGTTAGAATAAAGAGCAGTTCATATTTATATGTCATGTTATAATTCTGCATCTCATAAAGAATATATATTTCCGCACGAGACACTGAACAGAAGTTGTAATGTGAAAGATTAAATCGCAATATTGGTCAGAAAAATCGCAACTTCCCCATATTGTTCAGGCCTACTGGCTTTCACTGTAAAGAGAAATTTCTAACACAGAAATTTGAATAAATTTTACTTTTTTCAACAAATTAATATCCTGCTTCCAATCATGCCTGTCAACTGCGGGTGTATCCTTTCCTCCCCAGTGCACACAGTACATTACAAATGGCAGCTTTGTAATAATTTTCCCACAGGCCCAGAAGCAAATCACTTCTCCTCTGCTGAAATATCACATGCTATTAATAATGTTACCATATCATTACTTCCTCAGAGTGGACACAGCCTGAAGATGTGGAGCTAAAAAGCTATAGTTGCTGTTCACTTTGCCAAGTTAGTGATTCAGACTTCTTTATGTTTGTAAACTGTTGCATAGTGACACATTAGTTAACTTTATAATCACCATTTGTGGTTAAATATTAAATATACACTCACCTCTTGACCTCTTGTGTTGTTGCATCTTTATATAAGTTAACAATTATCTTGATAATCTCTAGTGTTACTTTTAAGTCCATTCCCAGTTTATCTACATGCAACCTTTATTATTTCAAGCCACAAAGTAATTTGGACAAAACAATAGAAAGAAATGCTCAAACATTTAATCCAACATTATTGAGACTTTGAGTGTATTCTGTGACCCTCAGTTAAATTCACTTTCTTTCTATACAGTATATAAACCCATTAACCTCAATTAAATGACCATCCTTCATTTCCTTACATCCCAGTGGGCCCAGTTGTGAGCCAGTAGCTAAAAGAAGTCCCCAGATAGACAATAGAAAACCACAAGTAGTAATCCAGCACTGACGTTGTTTTCCTGTCTGCTTCCTGTTGTAACCCCCACAGGAGGGAAGTGAGGGTCTGCTCTTATTGCTCAGGGCATTGTGAGTCTTCCTCTATGAGTTCCTGCCCTGGACAATAGGACAGTCCAGGACTACTGCCGCACCTTATTACTGTTTCTATAAATCTGACTGGACAACCTCACCGAGAATTGGTTTGCTTGTTCCAAATCACATTAGAGAAAGAAAAAAACATGAGCTTATTTAGGTTTTCAAATCCCAATTATGAGCAAGAACAGACTCATAAATAATTTAATTTTTGACAACCTTTGATTTTGTCTGGTCTGTTAATTTAACCCGATGACGAATCCAACGAAATCAGATTGTAGTTCCTGTAATTTTAGCTAAATGTCATTTAACAACTCTGCATTCTTTGGGGATACACAAGAAAAACCAGACAAAAAACAATGTCAGACGGCGGTTTTTGTCCATAACTTTGAAAGCCTGTCTTGTTTCAAGGGCTGTAACACCATTATCTAGTTTAACTTTAGCGTGCTTTGCAAAATCTACTCTTCTTAATAAAATATTATGCCGTAGGTTACTGTTATAGATAGATATGTTAAAATATGTCTAAAAATGCCCCTTGCTAATGAAAAATGAACAGTAACAACTTGTTAAAAAATGAACAGTAACAACTAAAGGAACAAGAAACAATTGTTTCTTGTTCCTTTAGTTGTTACTGTTCATTTTTCAGTAATTGTTACTTTTTTCACAATAATTGTTACTAGATTAATTATTGTGGTTTTAAAACCACAATAATTAATCTAGTATGTCTTGACTGCAATCACATTTACCGTACTGTAGCTAGCAACTACAGTTAGCTAGCAGCTACAGTTAGCTAGCAGCTACAGTTAGCTAGCAGCTACAGTTAGCTAGCAGCTACAGTTAGCAGCTAGCTAGCTACTGAGAAAGATATCTAGGTGAAGCCCTTTTTCCTTTGGTTTGTTATTTTATTTTTATAGAGAAAAAGCCCTTAACTTTGTGTTTTTGATGACCTAACAACTTGATTACTAAACAAAGCTATAGCCTACTGAGACATGAAGAAGTAAAGACAACAGCTAATTTGATGGGACACAACTTTTTATGTGCACATGAACATGAAAACTAACAGCAGACGGCTTATTCTACATGTTTTGAGGTGTCAAAGACTTAAAAAAATGAGTAAATTGTATGTAGACATATTAAAGCTGTTTAATTTGAGCTTTTTAGGGGTTTCAGACCACATGGTTAGGTTTTGGAAATGATCACGAGTTGCCGTAACCCATTTCCGTTGAAGCATTCAAGTGCTTCTCCTGTTCAACTTTCAACCCTGATGCTACATAAATGCATTTTTTATGACTTGACAATTTTCTTATACACACTTCTACCTTCTTGTACAGCAGTCTGTTTAGTGAACTAGTAAAAGAAAAATACAACGCAAAAGAGTGGAAAATTTTACGTCTACATTCTGTGATCTCAGTGCTGCTATGTCAGATTTCACAGCGAAGATGAGAAATGTCATCTGTGCTGGAGAGGCAGGTGTCAATAAATTATGCAAGTTTGGTTATGTGTTTTCCCCATCAAGTGTCCCTGTAATGTGCAGAGAAGTGGTACAAATGAGCGAACAATATTCAGACCAGATGTGAACAAGAGTTTCAAGTGCAAATAGAGGAGCAGTGTTTTTCCACAGGGAAATCAGCATGCATTTATTTTAGGATCAGACTCTAAAAAATGAGAGTTGATGTGACATAATTTTGTATTGTGCAATCTGCGCTGTTTCAATATAGAAATATAGCCTACTTATAGCCTATAGCTACCTAAATGTGGCATAGCCTATCAATGCAACATGACCAGGATGGGCTAGATAAATATCAGCCACCGCCATCAATTAATGTTGCAATAGACCGAATGCAGTAAACAAGGTCTTGATTCTGAATCGATTGCAAATAACATTGTGTACAACTAAAAGGGAAGCATAAGGGGACACTCCAAAGAGGCCTTTAGTGGACATTTTCATGCATTCATTCTCAGTTTCAGCTTCTTTAAGTACGTTTTGTAGTTACTGACCTGTATCCATTCCCTGATGGTATCGTCTGAGGGTGTCCAGCCGTTCTCCTGGTAGTTGAGACGGGAGCGTTCGGGGGACCAGTTGGAGTTATACTGGGAGGAGGCAGAGATCTGGTCTGATGAAATTTCCCCAGACTCCATCCCCAGCGACTCCATACAGGCAAAATCTGCAGAAAACAGACACACTTCAGACAAGGACCCAATGAAGGCCCGACCATTCCAAAGGCTCTTCTTTAACCATGAAGTGTTCATCTAGCCATACAAATGGTTGACAATTCCAATTATGGATTAGATGATGACTGGTTGAGATCAAAAGAAAAAGGATACTTTATGGTTGCAAAAAAGGTGAGTAGCACTATAGAGAAGAGATCTACATCCCAAGTAACCCACAAAAAATTGAGATTGGAGATTGTTGATTAAGATTTAAACCAAACATAAACCATTAAGTCATAGGCTAAGTATACCTTTAATCTGATATAAAAAGTGCATTGCACGCTTCTTTTTGTTGTTCTTCACACCATCACTGCTAGTGGCAGAATTGATCATTTAAGTCCAGAGCAAGGCTCCTCAAGTTACAACCATAAATCTTTGCTGGAAAAAAAGCTAATTTGTGTCAGGCAGGAAAACAAGTGAGCATTTTATTAGGGAGCTGCTCAGACACTGAGAGGTAGCCTGTCCCTGCTCCCTGCTGGGAAGTCAACATACGGGTCATTTCAAAAACTTCTGGGGTGGCAGTGGTGGCGGCTGTTTGGTAACACCGATACATCCGTGCAGTAACCATACACTCACACAAGACAACAAAAACATACCTCTGAATTTGAGTTTTATGTCCTTAAAACATATTTTTTCTTTCCTTGTAAAGTATGTTGGTGGGATTTTTATCACTTAGAAAAACAGCTTTAAACTTTTTACGAAGAGAAATAATTATCTGTTATTTGATAAGAAGACACGTGCAATATTGTCTCAAATTGATCTCCGACTTCCGAATCAATCGAGATCATATCGTGACAGAATAAGAGATTCCGGCAACCACTGAATCGTTATCCACAGGATCGATATAAACATGCCAAACTTAGGATTTACACCCCCTAGTAACTGTAATTAAAAGAGCACCATTCAAATCATCAAGTTAATAAAATGGACAGTTTTAACACATGAAATATAAAAAATCTAGCCATGGATCACTTTCAAACAACTTATATGTGTTTCTGGAATATTAGTGCATTTGTTATTTTATATCTATATCTAGGGTTCTTCCACCTCACCCAAGCATATGCATGTTTTTTTTCTTCTTTTCATCCAGTGGTTCTTATAAACAAAAGCCAAAATGTGCAGCTCTATATAAATGCAGCCATTTTCAAAGTTGTAATTTAGACATTTGCACTACATGTCTGTATCTCAGAGGTGGCATTGTCCAGTCTATAACAGCGGGGGAGCGTTGGGAGGAAGAGGGAAGGGGCACAGAAGGAAATTTGTGTGTTTCTATGTGAGAGTGGGAGGGCTGTCTGGAGACGCAAGGTCTGCCAGACTCACACAAACACACCGCGTTATTCCAAGTTCCACAACTTAAAAACAGGGGAAAAGTTTGCCTCACCAAAACTGAAGTTTGTGCTCATCATCGCTACTTTCTAACTTGACAATTTTCAGGGCCTGAATCCTCCAACTCGTGCTGTAGCTTTCCCCAGAGGAGTCTTCTCGCCTGAAATTGCCCTGAAACCATAGCTTGAAAATGACACTCACTGTCATCTACTTCTTGCATCAGCTCAGTCCCCAAACTCTCAAATACTCCCACTTTTTTCCCTTCTCGGCTCATCTTCAAAATTTCTTCCTCTTATATACTTCTTTCTATTCATGAGAGAACCTCTGTGTTTCCCCTCACAGCAGGTACGTGGGACAGACATCAACCTCATTCCTCTAACTCTCCATCTAAAAAGACAGAAGAGACAAAAACTGAAATTCCTGCCGATGGTTGGGCTGATTAAAGACCCTGCTGGGGGGGGGGAGAAAAACCATAAATTCACTGCAGGGTATCGGCATCTGATTCCTCGGTGCTGTGGGCGAAGACAAGCAAGAAAACCGAAAGAAAACTTGCTTGAATTAAAGTTTTGAACATGTTAAGAGGCTGAATTAGCGTGCTAGAGCTATTCCAGTGAAACAACATATAAAATTTCAGTCTCCTCAAGTTGAACTTTTCCATGTATCTCATTGCAACTGCTGTCTTACTCCCAGGGGTGCACGTATCTCTAGTAGAGAATCATGGTTTATAGCATCAGAGTGGTTGTAAAAAGTGAAGAAAAGACAATGAGATTTGGTTTCGTGAGAGACTTTAATTCAATCTGCAGAGCCCATCTCAGGTCTGTAGGCTAAATAACAGCCTGTGCGTGTACTTTTGTGTATGTGCAACATAATTGCAGCTTTGTCTAATTCTGAGTGGCTCTCAGCTATTCTAAATAACGCCGGAGACACAGATTTATGTCTTTAACTTAAATGCAAAACAGATTTAGGACGTGCAGGCTGCAGCCAAGCATTGTCACTTTGTCAAGGATGCTTACCGTTAATATCAGATTGCAAATGCACACAAGCAAACGCATCTTTAGTCCAAGGCAAGAACAGGCAAGGGAAGTAATAAAAATGGAAGATATTGACTTTGAACCCTCTGAGTCAGAAGAATTTTTTCTTAATGCAGAGCTGCAGCACAGTGGGAAAATCTGATGGAGTTAAAGTGTGAAAAGGGTTCAAAATCCGCTCCTCTTGAAGATTTGGAATATTTTATGGTAACAAAATGTGTATTTTAACTTTATTTTATGTATTAAACACTCAAATAAAATGTAAACTGAATATTTAAACCTCAAGCTGTGATCCAACAAAGAAGAGAAGTACTTGAAGTTCTCGAAACAAACCAAAAGGAAACGTCTTACCATACAATGTATTTCAAGCTTCAAAAAAATGTTATGACAAAAAGTTCTCTCAACTCTTTTGCATTTAACCGCCGTGATCAGTATAAATCTTACAATGCACAAAGTCCAAACAGTCAATTGATTTTAAGTATTTACATTTTTTAAAACAAACATTAACTTCTCCCAAAGTGCCTTGTTTAGCCGACGTGAGACCTTACATAAACTCACCTCTGAACACACTCACATTCCTTAACAGGGGTGACTGGGGTTGAGGTTACCAGGGAGCAAGAACCATACGAGCCAACATAAATTAAATCTCTACAGGCATGCCAGTAGGGTCATACCGATGCAGACAAACGCTTTCTTTTCACGAAATGTGGACGTGACAAAACATGACAAAGAACTAGAACAGAGCATGAGAAACTGTTCGACTCGTGATAACATCCTGCTGTGTGAAATTGGTCAAATGGATTGTTAAGCAGGAAGAAGATAAGCTCTGAAAGTAGGGCAAGCTAAAGATAATATAAGCTATCGCCCATCTGAAAGAAATCCTATCCTATATGAATTAAAAACGGTGTGATTAGAGGAAAATTTCTGATTAATCAATGTTGCAGAACGTTTTAAATGTTTCTCTTCATCTTTCTGGTTTACTGTAAAAGCTTTATAAATTAAAACTACCTGAAACCCACAAAGTAAGTATCAACAAACCATAATACTTAACATCGGTGATGATAAAAATCTGAAAAAATAAACAAGAAACCAAAAAAATTAATATAACTTTTCCCAGATTTGCTTCTACCATCTAGAGGCAAGGACCACCAACTCCAGGCCTCCTGGGCCAGGGTCCTGCAGGTTTGAGATGTTTCCACAACAAGCTGGTTCTCCAACAGCTTGTTGGGGTTGATTCAATGACAACACCTGTGCTGCAAACAGGAAGTCCTTATAAATGACACATCTAATCTTTGATCTTTAACAAGCTTGGCATGATTGATGGGATTCATCCCCCCAACTAAGCTCCACGGAAATATTCTATGTAAGTCTAGCAACCTTTAGAATATATCAATCCTTCAGCCCCCAACCTCTACAGTCGCCAACATGGATAGAATTTCATACTCACCTGCAACACCCCCTACAAAAAATTCTCTTGGACCTATGCGTGAAATTGAACAGGAAGTCAGACAATGAATAAAAGCATGACTTTTGCAGTAATTTTGGCTGTTGTGCCTGCTGCATGACTACGGGTGTGGACGACACTGAGTGTGTGCTATTGCAGGGCGGTTGCCAGGTGTCATGGTCGTTGTACAGGCCGGCGCACCGGTCAGGTGTGAGGGCCTTAAACCCCCCCACTCCACCCTAAAAAAACTTAATATAAAGCCCTGGATGGCAGTATGCACTATATTTGACAATGTGCCACACAATGAAAGAAATAAAACTGAGGGGGTCGGGGTTGTTTGTCTCCTGGACTTTACTTGGATAGTCTTTTTTCATTTGGAAGATGTCACAGAAGAGCCTGACAGCCATGACAGGAGCTGCTCCAAATTTCAAGAAGCAAATAAAAAGAGCATCGCTGCTTCTTTTATCACCTCCTCTCATAGTTTAACTGCTTCAGCCTCACATCGCACCTTAACGCAAGTTGTTGCAGTGTCGTCATCTTAACATGCATCTTTCCTTCACCAGCGAGGCAGAGTGCTAAGCAAAACATTATATGAGGAGGCAAATAAACCCAGTAAAGAAAAATAAATTCAACCCCTGTGGACTGGGCCTCAGATTTTAAGTGTCTGTGAAAAGAGGCGTAAAAAGGTTGTCAGGATTGCTATAAATACAAGGAGGCTAGAGCAAAGGAAGTTCTAAAGTTTCACTCACCAATAACATTTGAATAAAGCTTAAAAGAGATCCATCATCACTAAAGCACGTCATGCGAGAGAATGCATAAATAAAACAAAGTGAATTGTTAAACCTGTGATATTTCTTGTATTTTGACTGATTACTGACATGGGAGAAAAAAAAACCTGACCATAACCCCTCAGCAAGCTGCTTGTTGTCTTTGACTTGCCCAATGAATAAACCCTCTTGCAGCCAGGTCGCACATCTCATTCAATTAAATGGCCTAATTAACTCGCAGCGTGGTGAGAAGTGATTGAGGCAAAACAGATCAAATCCTTCACATGGGTGCAATAAGTTTCTCTTTTCTTTTAAATAAATGAAATGATTGATGTGTTTGTTTACTCTACACAAAGTCAGCAAACATTTGATCCTAGGCTCGGTCAGAGTTGACAAATGAACGTAAACTTGCCACCACAGAAGCAGAAACGTGTGAGTTAACATCATGAGCCAAAACAGATGTGAACCAGTAGCTTTGACTCCGTTTGTCCTTGTGTAACCAGGGCGAATGTAATCTAGACGGAAAAGTTCAAAACTGTGCAGATTCATTTTTATGCGAGCGAACAGATGAACTGATGCCTACAGCGATAAATAAATCCATGTTGGTTTTAATAATTCATTCTTTGTTTTTATTTGAAATTGAGCAAAAAAGGCGATGATCTCTTTGGTTTTATCTACTCCCAGGCTCCTTTTCTCTCTTTCGTACAAAATTTAGACATATTTTGATATATTTGTGCACAGCCCTTCTAAAATCCTGAAGAAGTCATGATTTTTTCATTACATTCTTTAAATCCTTTGAGGTCAGAGGTCAAAGATCAGATGGAGGGCATTTCCTGTCACGCTGGAGGAAATTCTTGTTCTTGGAGAACATGACAGACTCACAACTTATCAGCTAATTTCAGTGATGTGAGGAGTTACATTGTTTGTTTTTGCTGCTCTATGAGGTGACTGAGTCACAGAAACATGCAAGACAGGAACCTTTTTCCTTCCTAATACCAGATGACATCTCCACCCCCACATCACACGCTCGCCTCACTCACGCAGCTGCTCACCCTCATCTTCGTGTCCAGGGGGGAGGCTCCTCTCACGGATGGTGTAGTTGGCGGAGAACCCCTCTTTGGCGATGGCGTTGTCAGTGGTGATGGTCATGGACAGGATGCCCGTGTAGGAGATCACTCGGCCCGGGGACTTACCGCCGCAGTATCTGCCGATGTGAGGACCCACTGGGGAAAGAAAGGACGGAGAAAGTGAGGAAGGAGGCGAGGGGGGAAAGAAAACACATGAAGGGGGAGGTGGAGAAAAAGGAGTGTGTCAGCTTCATTGCTCATTAAGAGAGGAGAACTTTCAGTATTGGCTTTGCCTCTCCTGCCTCCACTCACCATGATTCGTGCCTCTAAGTTAAACACACAAGCTCATTTTATTCCAAACCCGCGCTGAAGTCGGCTCTGAGAAAGTTCAATCAAGACAGAGAGACCAAAAACTAAAACCTGCTGAGATCGAACACCGTCTGAAGCTGATCTCTTGTTAGCTTTGATGTCTTTTGGAGGTGATGTGGCAGGATGGGAGGATGTAGAAGCACTCAGGGTTTATCAAAATTACATAACTCATTGGTAACACTTTATATTCATATAACATACAAGCATCTTATACTTATTTCATAGTGTAGGGTATGGGCTAAACCTGGAGGCTGAGTCAGCCCGGTATCTACCACAAAGTCATAACATTGAGTCTCAAATGCAGAATAAATTATATCCAGATACAACATCCGTGTAAAGTTGAAAGCAGGTGTATTGGCTCTAAGATTATTAAACTCAGTTTTAAGAGAGAGCTTAAAGTCCTGCAGATGATGAACGTGAATGTTTTCATTCCTCAAAACGAACAAAAATGACCCATTTTTCCTTTTATTGTCTGCTCATGTGCTACACTTCCATTCAAATCCCAGAAATACTATGTATGTTTTATCTTCAGCCCACATTTCACCACATTAGCCGGCTGATCAGATGTGCACATTTTCAACATCTCAAACATTGGGCTTAGTTTACTCTAGAAGCTGCTTTTTAACCCCGCTCCACCATTTCAATCTGAAACTACAAATCTATGACATTGTGGCTACCTTTACATGTAAAGAAATAATCTGGTATGAACCCACTGAACACCTTACAGACCCCCGCAAACAGCATTATCTGATCCCATTAACATGAGAGTAATGTCATATTCTAAGTATGCAATAACCAGATTGTCATGCGATCTTACTTTATGTGTTCAACCTATAGGAATATCCAGTACACGTCCAACTAGAGTTTCGAAGCAACATTTCAGACACAAAATGCTGCTGTAAGAATCCCACCATAGTCTCTAAAGTTGCCAGGTCTGCGTATTATCAGTGACACTGAGCTTTTGTTTTCAGATATGAAGTTGCTTATTTCTGTAGCAAAACGTGGCAACACCAATTCTCTCAGCTTGTACAAAAAAAAGGTACGTTTCTGAAGATCCGGATGAGTGCAAACATTCGAACAGCATTGGGAGACGTAACGCAGGCATCGAACTCCTTCACATATGAGCGGGAATATAAATGGAGTCTCCTGCATGAAAGTCATGTAAAGTGGTTCGAAGTAAACTTCAGTTGTGTTGATATTTCTATCATCTTGTCTGTCCTAGAGGAACAAAGACATTTTCAGTTCATGACAGAAACTTTTAGAATATCATCTATAATAGAAATGTAATGTTTCTGTAGCTTGCTGCAGCCCAGATTAATGATATGCTGGTAGTTAACTTCTATTAATAAACTGAAAAAGCACCAAATTATGAAGTAATCTCTCTTTTCTTGAAATAATAAATGCATTTTATTAATTTTTTCTTAATTTCTATTTCCCGTGCATTAGACAGTTCATTTTAAACCAGAATAGAGGAAGTTTAAAACATGTCCAAAACTGATGAAAACAGGAGGATTGACATGACATAAAAGAGATATTTAAAGATAAAACAATAAAAAAAAATTATTATGCAGTGCAGAGCCACACACAGTCTCTTGTCTAATGATGGAGTCAGTTCATGTCCACAGCTGGCAGCCCGTTTCATCCTGTTCTTATCAGACAGAAACAATTTGAGGCTTGTACAGCTTGCTGTTAGCTGGAGATATTGTATCAGATTTCTTACATGTTATTAAAAAAATGATACTTTTCTGACAATTTCTTTCAGCTCTGGAGGCAAAGCAACCAAAAAAGAAACATGAATCAATGGCAACGCTGAGCCTCAGTAATCTGATGGATAATGTTTATCAGTTACAGTCTGAAGCACGTAGTCGATGTTCTGCGATGGATTACGTTCTGAGCCTTTCCAGTCTTATCGGAGGTCATGTGAAATTATTTTTTTTTTACTGTAAAGCTGTTGGATGATGCAATCAGCCCCAAATAGGGAAAAGTCCTGCAGGCAACATGGCTGCATATGCAGATAAAGAAATGGTGTTATCAACATGGAAAACGGGAGAAAAAACTCAATTACAGTATTTTCAACATCATGAACAGTGATGGAGCTCAACTATAAAATCCAGACACACAAAGCTTTATTTTTCTCCTGACCTGGTCATCTCTCTCTCTTATATGATATAAACACAAGTGTAGGAAGCTGTAGGACTGACAAGAGATGGAGAGATGAGATACAGGCAGACATGTATGTCTTCTTTTTAAATTAAATAATGAATCTTCCCTCACTCTTAAGTTACCCTTCGTTTCGTGCTCCCACTGTGACATCTCTGGCATCGTTAAGCAGCATGTAATGCAAACGATGTGCCACGAGCCAACCCTTTGATATTATATTCTGGTTTTGGAGCTGTTTAATAATCTAAGTGGTAAAAAAAACATCACCATAACTTTTTCCCCTCTGGTACATGATAGTAAACTTAACAGTACTGCACAGTAAACATAAAATGCTAGCTAAAGCTAAATCCTTAGCTAACCATGTAAATTCTGTACAGAGTTTCACCAAATTACAAATGTACCTTTTATCTGATGAACAATATTGATCCTTGTTCTTTCTTAGTCTCTAAGATGCTAATAAGGTAAATAATTTAAGGTTTCGGTCTGTCACATAAGGTATGTGTCATGTCCTCAGCATCACAAGCTGTGCAGATGCATTAGCACATGAACACTATTATTTTATTATTATTTCTATTAATGTTATTTTTCTTTCCTTATTTCTCTGTTATGATATGTTTGAAATAAAAAAAAGCAAAGAAATAGCTGAAATCTACAAAAACAAAAATAAAAGTAAGAATTCATCTACAGAAAGAAGCAAAGAAAGCATCACTTTTCAGTCAATACATTTATAAGTCTTTACTTTTCCTTTACTAAATATGTGGAAAATGTTTTTAAAACAAACGCAATGCCAAAAATCTGTTAGATTCTTTACCTTTTTATTTAATTTTTTAATTTTTTGAACCCTTTCATGCCTAGTTGCTGCAGTGGACACTTATTTAAACACTGCTTTGTATAATATCCATGGGTGAGGATGGTTTGCGTGAACATTAGCCAATTAAGGGAACAGTAATGAGTCATCCACTGACTAATGAATAAATATATATTTTTTAAAAACAAAAACATCACTTTACATGTTTTTAGATGTAAAATATTGCATGTAAAAACAAACACGGCACTCTTTAAAAAAAAAATCATTCATGCATGATAGGGTTAAAGTACAGAATGAAAAAATAATAAACACAAAGTGTTTGTTTGTCTGGTTGAATCCAATCAGAAATAGCTCAAAGAACTGATGCAGAGCTCTCAGACAAGGGGAAAAAAAGGTCCATGTTTACGTGATCACCAGGGTTGCAGGAGCAACATCCTGGTCTTAACCCTGCTGCAGAGACGCTCCGTTATCTGCCCTGACAGACGCGTTCGCTCGGCAAACACAAGAACATTCGGCTTAAACGTCACACACCCCCACATGCATTCTCGCACGCAGACACACCTGAATGCGCACTGACACACATGCTCACACGGATCATTTGACAGGAAAAACCCTGGCATGTAATGCACGCTGGCGCAGCTTAAAAGTGTGTGTCATTGTCTGTGTACCTGCGCCAGTCTTTGTGTTGCTCATGTTCCTATGCCAGTCTCCTCCCTGGCAGTAATCAGGCAAAAGCTTTGGGCGCAGAGACGAGAATTATGGGCATCCTGGCAGCCATGGCAGGCATGTCCAAGGTATGTAGCTCTGACGATTAGATGCACGCTCTACGGCTAATTAGGCAACAATAGAAGCCGAGACATGCTGTCCAAGAGAGAGGAGTGTGAACAGAGGGTAGAGCAGGTTGCATCTCTGTCATTCATGTGCTGATTTTTCAAACGTGGTTGATAAAGGAACAATGAGCAAGCTGTGTGGGAGTCTCTTTCCCTGTCAGTACATCCAGCCTCCACACAAGAGGATGAGCTTTAGATCAAAGACTGATAAAAGGTTAAGCCGCTGATTATTACCAGCTGTACGCTTTGGTTTGTTTGTTACATGTTATGGACATCACTTGAATGCACTTGATCATTGGAGCCATAACGGACAGTGAGTGACAAGCTTTATGATGTGTTAAAACACATGAAAAGCGTGAATGGCAAAAACAGAGGTAGTAAAAAGTCAATATTTAGTCTGACCATTTTTATTCCTCAAAAAAGTCTGAACCCTTTCAGACAAGCTTTCTTGTCTTTTCTTAAAGTATTCTGCAGGAATTGTTCTCCAGGCTTCTTGAAGGACATTTCAAAGCTCTTCTTTGGATGTTGGCTGTCTTTTGTTCTGTCTTCTGTCAAGATGATCCCACACTGCTTCAATAATGTTAAGGTCTGGGCTCTGGGGAGGATTCATTCCTCCATCAGACCCGTTGCCTCCCATTTTCTGTCCAGTTCTTGTGCCATGTGGGATACCTCAGCATTTTCTCTCCGTTTCCTTTCTTTAAAAACGGCTTCTTGACAGACTCCCTTTATGGAGACCATTTCTGGTGAAGACTTCAGTGAACAGCAGACGGATCAACGGAAAAAATTCCTCTCAAAATATTTAGGTTTTCATAGCCTTTAGTCCCTTCAGGTAATTTGTTCAGCAACGTTTGGCCACTATTTTGGTTGTGTTACCGCTTATGGGATGATTTTTGTAAAAAAAGAAAGAAAAAAGAAGCATTTCCCTTGAAGAACTTCAAGATTATATATTCAGTTCTTCTTAAAGGTCAACAGGACACCAGGGACAGATTTACTACCCTTTGGGGTCATTAGAGGACAAAAAGTCCTCTCCCAAAAACTGCTATAAAAACATACTTTTATATTTATTTTGCTCGAATTTCTCAATCAACTTCAGTTCTAATCAAAAACACCAAATGTGTAATTATTCAAATTATTTTAAACCTTTAAATGCCACTTTGATCACATGATGCCACTGTTTTAATGACAAACAGACAAAATGTGTTATTTTACATATAACAGATACTATGGTTTGGGATTTTATCAAAGATTTACTACATTTTAAGTACATTTAAGACAAATTAGACATTTTCTAAATTTTCCTCAGCCCCCAAACATGTAACATTTTTTTGTGGTTTTCGTTTCTTAAAAATGTGACATCATGTAATCAAATTGGCATTTAAAGGGTTAAAATAATTTGAATGATAACATATTTGGTCGTCTTGTTAGGACTGAAGCTGACTGAAAGATCTGAGCAAAGAAAAGTGGAAAAAATATTAATCTGTGAAGTTTTTATAGCAGTTTTTTGGCAGGGGACATTTTTGCCCTCTAAACACCTGAAAGATAAATTGAAGGTACCCACAAAGGTTCATATTTTTCTCTTTGCAAGCAAATCATAAAGAAACAGAGACAGATATTATATGGAATTTATCCGTTGATCAGCTGATGAGTCAAGATGGGAATTTTTTTTCCAAAATAGTGCATTCATTCTCTTTGTAAAGGACTAAAACTAAAGTCCTATTTTCTTTGTATTCAGTCCTATGGGACAAGATTGTTATATGAAAAATAAAGAAATACCTGTTCCCTTCCTCTATCCCTGAATCCTGACTCACCCCACCTGCAGGGAAGCCATCCATCTTTTTTCCTCCTCACTCCTCCTCCCTTTCACCTTCACATGTCTGTTTCCTGTCAGCATCCACAGAGGGAAGCTGTCCTGAGCTCTTCTCATCCTTCCCTCTCCTGCTTCACAAGTCTGTGTCAGAAACCCTCCCATCCTCCGCCTTTCCCACTCATCCTCTCCCCCAGCTGTCTCTGCAGCCTAGTTTTTTTATGATCTTACAATCTACCTGTGGAGAAGCAGCTCAGTTCTTTTTCTTTCAGATCTTTGCAGCAACTAGTGTGCAGTGTGACATATCTTTTTTTTTTCCTTTTAAAATTCAAATTAGCATGCCTCATTTTGCAGCTTCTCCAGAAACTCAGCTTTTTAGATCATCTGAAACTGAGCCATCATGCTCTTACACCTCTTTTTGTACAAGGATACTTGGTTTTTTTTTATTTTTTACTTCCAGTGTCCTTGTTTTTCAGAGCTGATCTGTCTCCTCACCTGCAGGGAAGCCGTCCCAGATCTCCAGCCAGTCGTATCGGCACTGCGCGCCCGGCGGCGGCGTGGTGTCGGGCTCCATGTCGAAGCTGTCGAACTCCACCACGATCTCTGACATCTTGGGGGCAAATATCATGAAGGTGCAGTCCAGGTTGTTGGGGTACTTCTCCGGGAAGCCCGGCGTCTTGATGACGCCTCTGGGAGCCGTGAAGTTCCTGGAACATTCTGGACCTGCGAGGACAGATGATACGCATGAGTTTTCAAAATGTCAGGATGTGTTTGGACAGAGTGACTTATTCATGCCTGGACAGAGGTGTGAACTCTGCAGGGGTTAGAGGGCGATAAGGGGTGACATTACTGTCACTTTAAATAGCACTTCAAATAAGTTTTATAATCAAGAAGAAGAAATAAATCCTGAGCCATGTTTCTTTTTGTGTCATTTATCATTTTAACAGGGGTCACTGTGCTGCCAGAATGTTCTGAAGAGGTTTTGTGTCTATCGGACTTGTTATTGTGTTCAGATTTGTGACCTTTTCTATCATCACAGCTGCAGAAAATCACTCTGGAGCGTAAAAAGAGAACACTATAAGCTTGTTGGAGTGTCTTTATCTTTGGCAGCTTGAGACTTCTTTGCAGCTTTGATCTCTTTAGAGCATCTTTCTAAGGCTGAGTGTGACATATTCTTCTAAAAGATGGTAGAAATCAAAGAAATTAGGTCTTTTAGACAGAGAATTCCCATTTTTCCTCTTTGACAAGCTTCTGACTTAAAAAACCATCACAGGACTTTTCAAACAGAATCTTTGTTTTATTGACAGAATTCATTTCCTCCCCCCCGACGGAGCCATCTCGGTCTGTGTTGTGACTGCACTGGTGTGATGGACTGGGATTTATTGAACATTTCAGACCGTTTGAGACTGGTGACCAGCTAACAGTAAAACACACATACAGATAAACTCACTAACAGGCTGACACAACCCTATTAACTCATTAGAGATAATGAATGTACACACACTAACCCCCCCAAAAATGATCATATTGCAGCTTTATAATGATGATATAATTATGCTCTTGTTTGTTTGACTTTGTTTTCTGTTATATGACAATCCATGAACATGTTTTCATTTATATTCTCATATGCAGGTTTCATCAACTACATAAATGCATACAGATTAAAAATATGACTTACATCAATATTCATCCTGTCCTAAAAGTCAATAAAAAATAAGACATAAAGAAACAGATGTAATTTACATATTTCTAAATGACCCCTTAATTATATTACTATGAATAGTATATGTACATGGTTTCAGAGTCAGGTGTCACCATTTTCTGTATTAATATCTTTTCCCAGTAACTGTTGATCGGTCCTGTACCTCCTCTAGTAGAGATTTTAGCTCATTACTGTGTACAGAACTGACTGAACTCTGGGGTGTTGGGTTACCTCATATAAACTCTCTTCAGGTCCCATAACATTTTCTAATGGATTTAAGTCATGACTTTAACTTTAAAACCATCACTATTCTTCTTTTACTGCTCTCTAGCAGTAAGACACGTATAGTTATCATCTGGTGGCATGAACCACTTTTCTTTTCCTAATTGTTAGCAAGACATTCTGGTTCATTCCAAACCATGAAACTACCACCACCATGTTCCAGATTAACCTAATCTCCAAAGGTTCTCATGCATGTTTGGTGTTTTCTTTCAAACAAACATAAAGCTTCTCATTTATACCAAAGAACTTATATTCTGGTCCGATTTGTCCACAAAACCTGTTAATTTTCCCTATAATGGTGTGCATGACATATCAAACAGTGGAAACTCATGAATATTAGCATGTGAGAAAAAGGCTTTAAATTCCTTATAAGTTACTCTGCTACCTCACAGACTGTTACACATCCTCCTTACTGCGCAATCTTTGTTGGTTGACCACTCGAGGAAAATAATGAACTGGATTTTACTATTTGTATACACATAGTCAGACTGAGTCCATACTATTTAAAGATGTATTTCTTTAATTTTTTCAAGCAAGATGAGAATCAACAACTGTATTTTTTATGACCAATAAGACATTTTGTTTTTATAAGTTGATATCAAATGTTCATATAAAGATTTTAAATCAGATATTGGATCAAATAATGTAATAGTTAAAGCATGAATGATCTAACATTATTCTGAGATTGCACCTAATTTGTAGACAGTTTTTTTTTAACCTCTGCACAGGTTTACCTCCGAGAGACTCGGCTTCTTTAAGGTACTCTTTTAATACCTAATCATGCTACTGATGTTTTGCCTATAAAACTAATGAGTTGCAACATATTCCACCAGCTGTGTCCAGCCTTTTGCCCTCATTTGTGCAACAGGGACGCCACAGAAGAGAGCATAAAATGACTGTTTTCTTTGCTTGAACATTTACACATGATGAAACTTTGCCCTAAATTCCTAAAAGATAGAAAGTGAGATACTCGTCTACTAGACTACAAGACACAGAGTCTGACCCACCAAAGAATCACATGCTGCTCAAGATCTTCAGATTATATAAAAACCCTTTCACACACAAAACGCAACACTAAGAAGAAAAAAAAAACAGCACATAGCTGCCTCCTGATAAAAGTACAGGGCAGCTGGTCAGCTTGGCAGCTGCTCAGTGCCATCTTTTGGACACCATCACAACGATGCTGTCGATACCGCTCGTGAAAAATGTCTGCGTCGACTCGCATCAGTCAACCCGGCTGGCAGCTCACACCTCGCTTGTCGAAAAGTGACATGAGCGATGTTACAAGACAGTGACTGATGAGTGCAAAAGGGAGTCGACACGAAGCGTGGATGAGGGTCAAGCATCCCTCGGAGGCAGAAACGGCGAGTGTGTGTGAGTGAATGTGTCAGGGGGCAGGAGGGTTCTCATGTTGCCAGGCCAGATGTGACCTGCGTGTTTTTCTGAGCACGCCGGCGAACACAAATCCACACAAACAGAGATGCTAAGAGACGCACACACATCCACACGCACTCTAAAGGGCCCCTTGCTGTTGACACAGGTGGTGTCATTAAAAGGACGACATGATAAATGATGAGGAGGGATGACCAGCGAGGGATGAGGCACGCTTTGATTCTGCTCCACTCTTCTGGATTGTGTATGAAATGTGCAGCTGGGCTGAAAATGCAGGATGCTGCGTATTTAAAGGGTAGAAGATGAATGAGAGCTTTAGATATTAATAAGATTTACAACACTGTGGGATTCACATTAAAAATAGACCCAATTCAAACCAAGAGCTGTAAAATTAAATGTGATTTATGATCATTGTTACTTTATTTAAACAAAAACTCATTTAAGAATGTAAGCAATGATGAACTTGATTTGCTGACAATCGTCAAGTGCATACTGCTGGTCTGCAGCATTCAATACTGTATAAACAAGATGTCAAGGAGGAAAGACATCAGCCATGATCCTAGAGAACGGTTGCTGCCTATCAATCTGGGAAGAAGCATACGGTCATTTTCAAAAATTAAGAATCTTATTTTACAGTGGGGAAGATTAGTCACAAGCTTTCAGTCTTCCCAGGAGTGGATGTCATGCAACGCTCAGGAGCAACAAGATTAAAAGATATAATATGGATAATAATAAAGCAAGGATATAAAATAGAATAAGATTGAACAAACTGAAAGGTGGATCATGTGTTACAACACCAGAGGCAAAAAGAAATTAACAGAAGGTTCTCTCAAAAAGAAGGTTTTAAGTCTTGATTTAAGGTTTTAAGGTTTTAAGCTCTTGTGTCCCTCACACAAACCGACAGCTGGTTCCTTAAAACTGAAGGTCCTGACACCCATTCTGGTCTTCGAGACTCTGGAAACCACTGGGAGACCAGTAATTTGGGAACGGAGGTGTCTTTGTGGTTGATACGGTGAAATGATGTTTTTCAGATAATATGGAGCCAAACTATGAAGCTCTTTGTAGGTAGTGAGAAGTAATTTATACTGTATACTAAATCTGCTGGTAGCCAGTAAAGGGAGGCTGGTACTGGGGAAATTTGGCTGAACCAGTCAGAACTCTGGCTGCAGAGGTCTGAACATGTTGAAGGATTTTGTGATAAGTATTTGGACATCCTAATAAAATGGCCTTACAGTAGTCGAGTAGAAAAGAGAAAAGCTACCAAGAGAAAAACTTTTCTCTTTCAAAAGATCATGGCAGCTTTGTTTTGGTTTCAGAGCTGCTTCTAAACAAACTACAAGACTTCTGGAAAAAAGAGACCAGAGCGGAGATGTTTGATCATCACATATACTCTACTGTTAACCCTTTAAAGCTCCCACTAAGAAAAAAAGCAAGATTCTTTCTCTTTGGACAATAAGAAGAAGAATTCATTATTCTTAACAAATGTTTGAGGTAACAATTAACAATATAGTAACAATAGTGAAATGGATAAAAACTTGAAACAGTAATTACTTTTAATATGACATTCCCAAACCAAGCTGTAGAGATAGCTCACGCAGGTTTTTATCCACTCATTTTTAATAAGATATATTATAGTAACTGAAAAATGGAGCCGGCTAAAGGGTTAAACACAATGGTGGTGGAAGATAACTTTGGCTTGTTTTGCAGCCACAGGACATGGACACCTTGCAGTCATTGAAGTGATGATGACCTCTTCTGTGAGGCCACCTGCTAAAAGTTGGCTGAAAGTGGGTCAAACAACAGAACGATGATCCCAAACACTACTAATCTACAACATAATCCAATGACTGCAAACCTCCATTAACTGAAGCAAAAACTGTAAAAAAGAGTGGATCAAACTTCCACCATGATGATGCGAGATGCCGATAACGCCGTGCAGAAAGTGATTCCTTCAACTTATCTCTGCTGACGGTGTTTCTACAAGCTCAATAAGCAAGCGTGTTCAGTTTACATTTTGGTTTAGTTTTATTCCAGTAAATAAGAACATGGTGCGACATGTTCATCTGAGGTCGCATTGACCTGATTTTAACACCTGATTAATGACCAGATGTTTCAGATCATACATATGATGGAGGTTTCACAATTTCCTTAACACCACACCAACCTCATCTCTCATCTTTCCATTCACCCGCTTGTCATTTTCATCTTTTCCTTTTTTTAATCAACAATCCTTCAATCAGCCGCGGCTGAAAAGTTGCCCCCTTAAAATAAAAAATAGAAGCGACAGACATGTGTTTCTGGTTTTAAAACCTGCAATTAAAAGAGAAAGATGGGACAAATATAGTTCCAAGATGATGCGGAGGGCCTCACTCAGCTATCATTTATAAATGAAAATGTATTTTGTGGTCAGCAGAGGGTGGAGCGATGCGACCAAGCATTACAGCAAAACACTCATTGCCAACCGCTGCTAGGGGCCATCTGCAAAGCCAAACAGAACATGTCATCTGGAAGAGGGTTGCTGCTTTCTGCGGCCGTGTTTGAGGTTTTTTCTTGTAATGACAGACGAGAGGAGAGGGATAGAGATGAGGGATGAAGCCACAATGGAGGCGTATGTCACAAACAGCAGAAATGAAAGGAAATTGCACTGACTCTGTTCATCTCTAGGCTGGTCCTGGGTACAAGAAAACTAACCAGCTAAGGAAGAAAGCTGCAGCTCTTTGTGTGAAAGTCACACAGTGCATGCAAAACAGCCAGGCCGACTCCGTCACAGAGGGGTTTTGTGATGGCAAAGCAACATCGCACTATTGCTGCATGTAATACTGAAAGAAAACAGTCAATACTAGAGAAACCACAATGACTTCCTTGTAGGAAATTGGAAACACAAGTCCATTCTGAACATACAACAACAAACATAGTTTTTTTTAAAAACCATTTCTCAACATTTTGGTTTCCTGAATGTGAGAAAATTGCAAAATAACAAAAAAATAGTTTTTATACCAAACAACCTGAAATTAAAAACCTTTTTTGTGTTATACAATAACCACAACAGAAAGCAAAAAAAAAAAGAAGCTTGTCAATACTCCAACGTATTGTTGAAGTCGTCCATATGTCCATAAACGGAACATCTGCATCTCTCTGAGAATGTAATGACAGCAAAATTTGACTCGCAGCAAAACAAATGAGCATTAAAACAGGAATTAACCAGATAGGATGTAGTTAATCACACATACACAACACAAATCATATTTCGGTATTCATTTTAAAACCTCAACACTAAAAAAAACTGTAGGAGTAAAAGCTCTACTAACCTTTTACCCTTTTTTTGAAAAATTGGATATCACATCAAACTTGTCCTGTCACTGTGTTTCATTATGCTTTCAGTAAAAGGTCTTTACAGAGGGGCTTTTGGTCATCTCTTTCATATTTCAATCTAAATTTATATCTGCAACCATTCCTTCAAGCCTTTCCTCAAAATAATGTCAATGATGTTTCAGGACCAACGATGTTCAGACTACAAACAGACTATATGCAGAAATCAAGTGATGGTTCAGGGTTAATGTGATCCTATGTTAGCCTGTAAATTTGAATTTATTGCTCTGTAAACTGAGGAAACAAAAAATGCAACCCTTATCTTATCTAAAAATGAGACATCATTGGGTCAGACTGTGAAGCTCTGTTCTCTTGCATGCCAGTTCAAAGGTTTAACAACACCGTCTATTATTTCTGTAACCTCACATGATGCAAAATATGAGCATTTTACAATTCAATGAAGAAAATATTATTCCAGAGAAAAAAAGTGTATTATTTTTATTTTAACTTTAAATCCTTTGAGTTCCTTCATTGTTATGCAGATTATATCTGCATATTAAAACTAGAAGCTCACGATTCCCAAAGAACTGAAAAACTGATTGAACATAAATGTTCTGAGTTTAAATGAGAGAAAATATATTGTTGTTGCTTTTGACTCTTTGGGTTTGTCCACTCATCCATTTGCTAAAATCTTGGGTGCGATTTCAGCACATATACATATGATAAACCGATCACTTCCTGTGTCACAACTAACTTCTTTCAGCTAGGGAAGTTGTCTTATAACGACTTCAAAACAGTAATAAATGCTTTCATAACCACACAACAGAATTACTGTAATTCCTTATGAGTTGGTTTGGATCAGTTATTTCTTCGTCTGCTTCAGTACGTGAAAAATACTACTGAAATGCAAAGATATTACCATATTACTATTTTTCAGCCGTAAAGCACTTTGGTCAAACTATGTTGTTCTTAAATGTGCTAAAAAATAAATTTGACCTTGTCTGTTTGTTGTGAAATCGCCATATTTTATGCATTATTACATATTCCAGTGTGAGGTTGGGTTGGTTTGGCAATAAAGATCCGACAGAGTCAAGAAGAGAAAACAAAGAGGGGGAGTAGTGCCAGTGAGAGACAAAGCTGGGGGTCTCAGTAGAGTGTAAAGCCTGTTTGTAACCAGAACAGCTCCATTTAACAGTGAGTTACAGTTTCCTGCTCTGACTGTAATGGATTTTAAATGTGGCGAGAGGGAAGGCGGCAGCATGGCAGGGGGATTACCTGAGTGAGCACAAGTACCGATTTTAACTTGTTAGGAGGTGGAGGACCCATATTGAGGCCAGCACACACGCATGCACAAACACACACAAGCTTCTGTCCTAGTTTCAGAGCTGCTCTTCTATGCCAGAGCATCCATCTCATCTGCAGGTCACCCCTGTTGCCTCCAAGGACAAACAGCCCATTAGCTAAATGAGCCTGAGGTCCCACACACCTGTCTGTTCCACAAGCACACACACATAAAGGAAACCAGATGCACACACACACGCACTGCATCACAAAGAGAGGCAGCTACATGCACATGCAAACATAAAAGACGCAAGAAAAGACATAAATATAGTCAGTTTATATAAACACAAAACACACACACACACGTACAGGGCCGGACTGGGAAACTTTTTCAGGCCAAGAGTCATTCATGTATCAGGCCACCCTGGTCTTGGTCACCTAAATGCATGGGCACAAAACACACACACACACACACACACACACACACACACACACACACACACACACACACACACACACACACACACAC
>JAOXYM010000008.1:25364126-25374483 GCA_028567055.1 Leptatherina wallacei
TGTTGGAGCAGGGATACATGGAAAACCTGCAGGATTGTGGCCCTCGAGGACCGACTTTGGACACCCCTGATCTACACTGTGGTGATACTGTGGAAGATATAACTCCTTTATCAGAGTTGCCGGCAAATATATGTATTGCGCAATTTCTGCGTTGTTTATGTGCAACATTTTGTCTGATAAATGATGTTCTGCCACCATTACAAACAACATTTCCTAAACTTCATGGAAGAAATCTGCAGTTTATGACCAAAATGCCACTGTAGAAAATTGTTTGTCTGTGTGTTTATTAGGGACAAACAAGTGAAGTGTGTACTGAAAGAATTTGTTATTCAATCAAACTTAGCACAAACCATGAGTTTTCTCAAATCAAGTGATAAATTATGAAGCTATAACAGGCGAGCTATGTGCTAGCTTATGATGTTTCTGAGCAAAGTCATCCATTTAGAGTTTGTGTGGTTTGTTTGATGTGTGCATTCCTACTCTGTGGCTTTCAGTCATATGCTGCTTCCCTAAATTGGAGCTCAATGATCAAAACTTGAGTACCTTTGATCTAAAATGAGCCTTTTGTACAAACATTCCTGTTACGGATTTCGTCTCTGCAGAAAGCTGATTCACACAGATTCTCCGGAGACCTGAACCCGACTACAGTGCGCATCCGACTCCCAGCTCTAACCAAGTCCACAGCTTTCATCTCAAACAGCAAGCTAAGCCTCCACAAAGTGACTGTGTAGCAGCTTTTTGTCCTTACAGTAAAAGTAAAAAGAAAACAAACACACAGACACGGGAGGCTGTAGGCCACAATGTTCACATTCTGTAAAACAAGAGCCGTTTCTGTGTTTGACGGCACATAAACTCACTCTGACCAGTCTCTGCTGGGAGGCTACAGATGGCACGCATGTGTGTGTGAGCTGAAAACACACTACGATGCCACCTGCCACACATGCACACAAACACACTTCCGTTTCTCACCTCCCTCGTGTTCACCAAAGAAACCATAATAATTTCCTGCTCGCTGTTTTACTCTCTCCACATGTCCTGTGTATTAATACAGCCATATAAGTCCCATGCACATGTGCAGACATTTATCATCATGTTCTCCTTCTGATGCAATATTTCCGTCTCAAAAACTCTCCTGTTACCACTTGAACTGATTTTTGTAGAGTGGAAAAATACTTTAGAGACTCAGAACTTTCTTAAAGAAAGAACACTGTTAAACATCTGATTACATGAAATTGTAGTTTTAAGATTTTACATATAAAACAAACGGTAGGATCAGATTCAAATGCAAAAGAACAAACCATTTTCACCTCCAGATACCTCGGTTCTCATTACCCACACATTAACAGACATTGACCTGATTCCTAATGAGGATTTTTTTTGTTTGTTGATTTTTGTTTCAGAGTCTGAACTTTGTACCAGGTACGTGTCGTGAAGTGAACATGGGGATGAGAAACTCATGAACACACTGGTACTGGGGCTTCCACGGTGCTCTTCGTTTTATTACAGCGTTCATCAACCTTATAAAACCCGGTTGGACGGATGCTGTCTTATCATACATGAACAAAACAGAAGCTTCGCAACCCGCATGTCACAAGGTTGGGAAGGCGTGAGCATTAAATGTCCGTCCATCGTCCTGCTGTGCCTGTCTGATGACATTACTATGAGTGTACAACCAAAGTATCCTTAAAGGGCCATTCAACAATTACGACTGCTGTAACTTCTAAATTTCCCTCTATGATTAAATGTAGTTCTTACTAAAACGCTGGATGAGAGCAGAGTCGTCCTTCAAGATCTGCTGGAAGAGCTTCAAAAGTTAGGTTTCACTATTAAATTGATGCTTTTTTTGTTTTTTAATGTGAAGCTGAGAGTTTTTTTTTAACATTGTTATCTCAAGATAACAAGATACTTATCTAGGATGCTAGGAATACATCTGGGCTTGTCTAAAAAAAAGGCCTTTTCAAGGGTGGAAATGAATCCACTCGCACAAATGAAACTAAATATTGTGTCTATTTGCATGGATATACAGTACTTCAGATTTGACCACAATTGTACTAAGAAATTTGGTTTTGTAAATTCCTCTTGTAAACGTGAAAGTCATGTAGCTTTTAGAGGATTCTGCAGTTTGCTGACAAATAAGCAATTCTGGTTGTTCTATTGCATGAATAGGGATGACAAAAAATAAAACAATTCCACTTCCGAAACTCCGATCGTTAGACAAAGTGACGATAACCAACCCATAAAGCGCAAACACACAACATCAAAGGATTAATAGCAGAAATGGTGACATTTACTCATGCATTATTCCTTTATTTGACCAAAAACCACGGTTGTTTAGCAGATAAAACATCCTCAAAGGTCGTTTGATGAAAATTTCCCGAAACTTCAGTCTCTGCACGGATCAAACACAAACAGCTCCAAACAGTCTCCAACTAAAGGAAAGAAGAAACTGCCAAAATTGCCCTTAAAAAAAAACAATAGTGTGAATATCCTCATCCTTCACCTTGGCCGTGCAGATACAGAGCCACGGCAGTGCAATCCTGCTGGGAAATTAAAACAGAGGCGAAGGGGAGGTGGAATTTGTTCTCATTTAGGAAGCCTTAATCCGACCGAAGTGGAAAGAAGAACACCGCTACCCTCCCCTGTTATTCTCTTACACTGTTTAGAGACCCTGAAGGATGAAATGAGATTTAGTGCAAACTCGTTGGTGCTTAATTTAGAAAAGTAAAAAAAAAAACCCACCAGAGTAATTTTGGAGAGTTAAAAAATTCCTCTGTGACTCAAAGTGCTCTTACTCTCTTTGCATCAACGATTTGTGCTAATAAAAATCCACATGTAAGCACAAACTCTTCCTTTGTGCCCAGAAAATGAGTAAAAGTTGAATCATCTTCATAAAACCTGCTCTGTCCCGAGTCTGTCTGAGTAACATTAGGCTTAAACAAACACAGAAGGGCGTTTCCGAGTCTGAATCCCGAGTAAGACAAAACTTCTCAGCCTGCACCTGAGAGATTTGGGAGGAAAAAGACGCTTTGTCATCCGACACTCCATCCACACCTCTCTAAAGTCGGCTAAGGCCAAAGCAATAAACACAATGTCACTTCCACTGCGCTTTGACATGTGTTAGCCCTTCGACAAGTTCATTTGCATTCACGGGGTGGGGGTGGGGGGTGTGGGGGGGCATGTCTGGCTATGCATTCGCCTCCATTGTCCCCCCAAAACATGTGACATTAATTATCCAACTCTGTTCCGAGACAAATTCGGGAACTCCTGCAGGGATTGTTGCAGTGCGGCAATAAGAGAGGCTCGCTGACAGACAGACAGGGAGGCGGGTAGAGAGATGAAGAGCTGGAGGCTCTGAAACAGTCTTCATTCTGAGGGAAAAAAAATGTTATTGAGCCAAACTGCCTGCTGGTGATGGGACCTAATGACAAACATTTGAAAAATAAACCAAGTTATATGGAGATTAGCCCATTTGCTAAATTAGCTTTTCAGTCATCAAGACATAAACACCCAAATTATTCCTGTTTTTCTTTGAGGATTATTGCTTCTGGAGCTCCAAGCAAGCAATTTAGCATTATAATTGACACGCTAGTAAAAGATTTTACTGAAAGAGCATGTGATTCATACAAGGTTATACAACACAGCCTCCCAACATCACGCTGAAACATAAGAAATGCCTCTTTGGCAAAAGCGCTTCACTTTTAAATGCTTGTCTTGCTTGTACCTGAGAGTTTCTCCTTGGGGATAACATCCAAACACTGCATCTACTTTCAATTATCACTCATCCTAATGTGCAGCATATTCAGAATGAGCACAGAAGACCAGAACAGATGATCTTTATGGCGACACGCTGATGATTGTGCACTCTTTGCTTTCAACACATACAATGACTAATGCATTCATTTCCTTTAAACCTGCTGAGTTCCCTTCATTCTGCAGTCTGATTCATAATTAACGAGAGCTCATGACAAAGAGTCATTCCAGTGTTCACTGAGCTCCTTAATGCTCTGAAAAATTAATATAATGGGGTTTCAGAGACACAGACGGGCGGCCAAGGAGTGCAAACTATGCTAGAGTGCATAAAAAAAAAAGAAGATCCAGCTTTTGTTTTGAGGCAAAGTGTAGAGCTGACCTTAAAGATTTGGGTCAACAGAATGAGTATATTCATGCAAGTTGCATCCATATTTGCATTTCTTTCGTTCTCATTTCATTGAGTGTGTGTAACTCCCACATATTTATCAGTTTTTCATCTTCCCAGAAGATATATATGCATGTATCCTCTGCAAATGGTCGTCACCCTTGGGCGTTTCTACCCAGACAGACAAAACATTCCTTTACAAGCAATAGAAAGACTTTATTGTGCATCCCTGCTACTGAAATACCACTTCAGCTTAACTGGGGGTGGGTTTCCCGCCACACAAGCATAAAAAAAAAAAAAGAAGACTAAAACCTCCCAGGCTGCTCATCCTCCCCGAAAGAGGTCAAAAAGCAGTTTGACCCGCCGACTGATCTCCAACCCTTGCATCCTGATACTGACCTCCTTTTGGTTTAGGATCTTGTTTTCACAGAGGCAGACAGGAGCTGAATCACATGAAGTGAAGTTCGGTCACAGCGGCCTCTATCTAGTAGATTGCTTTTGATTCTGATTAGTGTCGTATGACTCTGAGGGCATTCGGACACACAAAGTTTGATTTGATTTTCATGCATTTGACAAAGACAGAACTAAACCAGGGCTTTTCTCTTTGTTAGCTGAAAAGACATTTCAAATTGCTGTTATAAAGCCCATTTAATGGTATTTTAGAGTTCACAATAGGCCATTTTCTCTCTTGGACTGCTTTCTGAGAGGGATTTGTTCATGTGCAAACAGCTGATGAAACAGTAAAAAGTATATTTTTCTGTGATTTTAGAGCAAGTTTGTTCAAAACATAACCCTAGTTTAATGCTAAATTAATTGTAATATTAATCAATCTTCTATTATGGTAAAAAAGAAAGAAAGCAGGGTTGCATACGTAGCTATCCTAAAGCCTCACCACTTCTTAAAACATCAACTTACCAACATTTATCCGAAGATTATATAACAGCCAATAGAAGCTGAGCACCTGAGTGGTTGAAACAAGCTTTATCATCACAGTAAAGTCCAGCTGTTGATTCTGATGGAAGCTCCCTTGTCATGCAAGGACAAGGGAGCATTGGGGGTGGGGGTGGGGGGACATCTGGAGTGCATCAGCAAATGCATCCTGTAAATCCTGGGATTGCAGCTGTGTGGTGTGTGTGAAGTTGCCGAGTGGGTTCCCCCCTCCCTCCTGCAAAAACTCTCTCCTCGTTAATCTGCTCGTTAAGGTCTAATCTGACATGTGTTTTCATTTGTGTGTGAAGTTTGTGTGCAGTTCCCCGATGAGCAGGAAGCCACGAAAAGGTCTAAATTCCTTCTCAACAAATTATGATTGTTATTGTGTGTATGCGTGAGCTATTAAAATATGTCTGCCTCGGTACTGTATGTCTGCATCAGTGTTTCCATATGGGCAAGCTGATTCACAGTTTGTGGTCATAACTGTTTAGAAAAGCCATTCTAAACAATATTCACTTACATCAGAGAAACAATAGTAGGATTCAAAGTTCCTTCTTCCTCCCATTGGACAAATATTTGCTGCTGAAAGACCTGAGACAGCTGGTGAAAGTCTGTTTATACACCAGTGTTTTTCCACTGTTCTTATTCTCATGTACTGAATACATAGTGGAAGGCAATAGTTTCATTTTCTGGTATGCAAATCAAAACTTGTTGGCTATAAGCAGCATTATAAACCTAAGTGAAGATGTTCTTTCAAACTATTTGACCATGTATTTCTGACTATTATTGGTAGTGGTCTTTGTTTACAGTGCCTTCAAATGGACAAGCCAAATTTCACGACAATCAGTAAAATACCTGTCTATTGTATAGTTTGAATAAGTCCTTTTCAATAGATTGAATATCTTAAATGTTCTGCAGCTACGCCACCTTTGAATGTTGACTTCGGTCTGTCATCATACCAAAAGACAGCTTTTTGTGCCACATCATCACACATGTTCGCACAACTGGGTGGTAAAAGTAAGATTCACTCAGGTTTATTTAGCAGAGACAAACACCAAGGCAAAGAAGAAACAATAGGCTGTTCTACTATAACTGTAGTCTAATAAAGAAAGGAAATAATGGAATAGCATCCCTTTACAACAGGTGGTTGTGGATTCAGGCCGGATTTCGATCCTTAAAGTCTCTGCAGGTCCTACTTTTCTACTCAAAATGTAAAACTCCTGTCTCATAAGAGCCTAGCTACACAGTAAACTTTGTTAAATGCAACCAAGGATTTGAATGTGCAGATTTTTTCTCAGATTTTAAAGCCTGTAGTTTTTCAACATGAGCTGTTTAGTTAAAACTTCATGAGCTGAGAGAAAAAAACTTAAAATTACTCCGTTTTTCACCCAGCATAAAATATACTTTGTAAGAGTTAAAAAAAAAGAAAAAAAGTCCATATTTAGCTGTTTTGTTTTTTGCCTGGTTGGTTAGCTAACCCGGTGAGTAAGTAAGCGAGTTAAATATCAGTGGGCTACTAGCTAGTTAGCTGAGCAAGAATAGCAGCTGGTGGAAGATATTAAACTCTAGAAAAGTAGTATTTTAAGTTAAAAACACTGTTTAAGTTCATTCTTCCAGTTTTTGATAAAGTTCATTTTCAGACTAAATGGACAGCTAGCAAAAGAAAAAAGGAATCAGTAGGCTAAACTACAACCTCCCAGGCTAAGAGACAAACTTGACATTTCACTGTATAAACGTATCATTCTCCCTTTCACACAAAAAAGGTTAAAATGACCATTTGCTGAAATTTTATTTACAACACAAGAAACAAGACAAACACATTTGTTTTTTAAGTGTATGCTAACATGTTAGCAACATTAATACTCTATGGGAACCATATATTTTCTCTGTGTTGTTTGATTAGAGATTCAACTAATTCACACCAACAACAACAAAGAGCCTTTATCATGGTTCAGATGTAAACAACTAACATGGTGGCCGTAAGTAGGGCAACATTCCCTCCCATATTCCTTAAAACCAAGACAGGCTTCACAAAGTAGATAAAGTTCACCATCATTTGTCAAACTGAGAAAACAGACAGAGAGGGAGAGTATATGGTTAACAGAATAGAAAAAAGGGGATGAAAACGTGACAAGTGCATATGGAGTTCAGGGTGAAAGAGAGGAAGATGAGGAACAGAAGAAAAGAGAAGTGACAGAACAGCCTGAGGAGAAACAGTGAGGAGGAGGAGAAACAGTGAGAGGACTGTCACAGAGGTCAGGATTAGACTGACCATGATAAACCAGCCTGAAGCCCTCTGTCTCTCTGAGTCCATTTATACCCCTCTGATCTCTCTTTTTATCCCTCATTTCATTGTTTCTCTACTCTTTTCCCTGTTGTTCACTATTCGTCTCAAAGATTAATCTCTAACTGAGGCAATATATTTTCTACTCATTTTCCACTTTCATCTTTCTTCTGTTTGTGACCGTGAAGGATTTAAAGACTGCACCAATCTTCTTTCGGAGCTTTTCAACCTCGGCAGGAGGGAATGCCACACTGAGATTCTGTTACAACCTGGAAATTCAGTCATTTTGATAAGCAAAGAAGGAAAAGAGAAGATTTAATGTGAGCTCTGTGCCACTTAAAACACTGAATATGACTTCAGCTTTACAAAAGTAGTTATTAAAATCTTTATTCATACTTTGAATTCAAGATATCTTTCTTTTTCTTGTACAAGCAATATTATAGGTAGAAACTGGGGGACTATTTTCATCTTATTTGATCCCTCAAAGGGCTAAAAAAGAAGGAATATATCACAACTAAACCAAAAAATAAATTAGTTTTGAAGACTCACTCCTCAAATTTCTTTGGATGCAGGCCACAGACTAATCGTTCTGTGACAGCAGCACATTGTGTCTTACTGTTTGTGTGGCCAGCGCATAATTGAAAAATACAACCATCTGGACTGCATGTTTTTATTTTTCTCTGAAAATGACAAAGTCTAGCTGAACGCTGAGGGCAGGACTGGTCAAACAACCACTCCGTTTAAAGCCACATAAAAAAGGCTGCGACTCAGGACGATTTTTCATGTGGCATATTTTCATGTTGCGGCTCAACAAAAGACTAAACGACTGACGGCGGGGTCGCTGACTAATGTCGTTTTGTACTTTCAGGCAACAAAGAAACAAAGTTCATCCAGCTGTGTATCCATCTGTTCAGCATTTTTCCATCCAAACTGGTCAACCTGCTATTTATAGCATTTCAATATGGATTTTATCTTTTCTATCCGTCCATTTGGTCAATGAGTTCCGCCCTCACATTCTGCCCTTCCAACTACTTTATCCATCCATAATTTGCTTCTGGATAGAAATCAGTCTATTGAATAAAAAAAAAGTCCATTGTTGATAAATCTTTCCTTCCGGCTATCATGAATCAGGAGTGGTCTCATCCATCCATCCATCCATTCAATCTATCATTTATAAAGTTCGGATAATTCAACCGTGTTTCTACTTATTTTTCCTTCATGTACTATCATTTGATCATTCATCTGTCCTGATATGTTTCTGATTTTCTGATCTTTATTCTGTCCTGTCACAAATATAATACATCCATCCATCCATAGCTGAGTAAATTAGAATACCTTCATTGATTCCTCCTTCCATTTTCACATCCTTCCTTCCATCATGAACAATTTATCTCATCATTCCCCCAGTAATCCATTTATCATTCAGGATCTGAATCAGAGTGCATTCGGTTTGCGATCAATCCATCCAGCCGTAGCCAGAAAATCAGTTTGTCTATACATTTACTTATATATTCATTTAGCCTGCCATCCTTTCATTATCACACAGTCATTTTTCCATCTATCCAGGCATCATTTCATCCATTGTGAACCAATGTAACCATGCATCCACTGATTCATCCTTTCATTCTGACATCCTACCATTATTCAATCAGTCATCCCATCAAAGCATAATCTGCTAATCAGGTCATTTTTTACATCAAACAATCTATCCATCCATCCATTCATTCATTTAGATCTGCTTCCATTTTGACACTTATAACCCCTATAACCCAGAAACCCCCTTCATTTGGCTGCCCATCATACCACCCATCCATCTGTCAATCAATTAATCTAATTCTGCCATCTATCCATCATTTTTCATCCATTAATCCTCCCTGCTGGTTGACTTTTTAACAACAATCATCCCGCTTGTCCATCCATTTATCCATAAATAGATACTCCATATTCATCTATCAGATGACAATCTACATATCTGTCCATCTTTTTTTCATTGGTACATTCTTCCATCCATGTTTATAACATCTTTTATTCTTCCGACCATTACTGCCACCCACCTTCCACTCTTTAAAGCATCTAACTAAATATATGAGACTATGTAAACATGATACTGTGTAATAACTAGGGTGGATTACACCTCAACAAGTCCTGATTCTTTATGCAGATGTCATTCAACCCGAGTAAGACTGACTGAAATAATGAAACCTCAGTAGCCATCGCATATATGGACAGAAATACACAAATGTTCTTGTCGAGTGTGTTTCCATTCATGTGATACCTTCAGACTGTGAGATGTTGGTCTTGTGACTGATTCTCAGCTTAAGGAAACATCTTGACTTCTCATGGTGCACAAACATTAAGGACAAACCAATCTCACATCACAGTCTGGAATATCTTTTATTATTTTTCATCTTATTTCCGTTAATGGAGGATATCCCAACCCCCAACCTCAGTTCTTTAGATCTCATGTGGCAAGGTGGTCCTCACATTGGAGTTATTCTATGATTAACTGCTGTAATTTCTCTCATGGTAGGACAGACCCCCCCCAACCTGTCCCATCATATCCGTTGTAAATTTATAGCTTTACACTTGATTGCCAGTTTATTAACTATATCAAGCTATAAAATCTTGAAGGTTATTATCTGACGTAACAGCACAATTTCAGAAACTGCCAAAGGAATCGACACGTTTTTTCAAGAATTTAGTATCAACACTTTTATGTATATAAAAATATATAAGAATATAAGAATTAATGACTGTGATGCCATCACATTGAAAAAAGGTCTGGCAGCCATTTTTTTGTTTGTTTAAGTTTACAGTTAAATGTACAAACACCGTAAATACATGTCAGTATTTTTCATATTTCACATTTCTTTTTGGAGATGTGGTTGATGGGGTGCACACATTTAATTAAAATATTTTGTCACCTTGTTAATTATCCATCCATCCATTTTCTGTACCGCTTAATCCATGCAGGGTCGCGGGTGGGCTGGAGCCTATCCCAGCAAGTA
>JAOXYM010000008.1:25410807-25422378 GCA_028567055.1 Leptatherina wallacei
ACACACACACACACACACACACACACACACACACACACACACACACACACACACACACACACACACACACCCTCTGATGGGTTGTTGTTGTTACGTTATTCAATAGATATTTCTATGTTTAAAATAATGGGTCCTTGATTTTATTCATAAGGTGCAAAACAGACAAATCACAATAATTGAAGACAGAAAACAAAAATATGGAGAGAAAGTTAAGAAAACACAGAAAATCTATAAATCCTTCACAGTTTTTCTTATGAAATGTTTTCTGAAGTGTTAATTCTTTAAAAAAATTTAAATTTCTGAAAGTGTTGTCCTTAATGTCTCTTTCTTTAACCAAAATGTGGGTTCGTTGTTGTCTATTTGCTGTTTTTTGAGGAATATAGTTTGTCGAGCTACAAGGAAATGTTTTGTTGTTGTGTTGCAGGGTTGCAGGTTTTTTGTTAAATAAAAAATTGTTTCCTTAAATGTTTTCTGAAATTTATTAGTATATAGAATGTTGCAATGTTTTCTGAAACGTGTTGGTACAAAGACTTTCTCATGTAAACTTTTTCATTTAAGTTTGTTGTGTTCATCATTAAAAATATTGGGATTTCTATTTTGTCACATTTTCTAAAACCCAGTTGTGTTTGGGTTTTTTCCCCCAAATGTTATCCTGTTCAGCATCACAGAGCAGAATGATGGTCAAATTTGTTTTGCTGAGGGATCTTAAAGATAGAGCTTTGTGGAGCTTAGTGGATTTAAAGCTCCCGTTGATGCTTAAGTATTAAAATTGTTCTATATTTTGAGTATTGCTAAGTTATATATGTATGCTGGATTTGGCATGGAGAAGCAAAGGGAGGAGGAGAGAGTTAAGGAGAGAAGGTGAGAGTGAAGAGAGGAAAAAAGAGATAAAGATACACTACACAAAGTTACAGCAACAGCTGTTCAGCCATAGCAAAAAAATTTGAAAAAACAAACAAACATCCTTTGGTCTTCGTAAGACAAGCTGACAATCATCAGGAGCACCAATAAAAAGACAAGCTGATGAGATCATGAAGCACAAGAACCCAAAATAACAAAACAAAAACACAAAGGTAGCCCTTGGGAGTGAAATCCGGTTTTCATAAACAGGTTTTGTTGTTTTTCCTAATGTGATATTTTGTCTGCACGTTTCTGTGTTTTGCATTTCATGTTGAGTTCTGTTTAAAAATGTCTTAATCCACTGAACTCTTGGTGAGTATTGAATGTAGTTTCATACCCGCGTCTCTCTTTTTCTGGAAAAGGAAGAGTCAAGTTGAAGATCTCATGTAAAGCTACATTATTCACATCTCTGCTACACTTTTGACATAATTTGGTCACAAATGGCTACAAGACTCAAGCTAGGGGTGGCATGAGGTCTTACTCTGATCAGCGTCTTTCTACTTCTTTCCCACTTTTGAATAATATTCAATCAAGGCCAGAAAATTATTATTAATTATTTCTAGATTCACAGGCCTTAATTCCTTCCACATGGATGACCTGGAGAAACCAACAACTCCTAGATATCTCACAATTTACAGCTGTGGACTGTGACATTACTATATTTTGGAGATGGGCAAACATTCCTATTATGTTTTTTTTTTCCAGTTGAAATTGGGCTGAAATACAAACCAGCAACAACAAAACAGGGTTGAGATTCTGGATATGAAATGAAACCAATAAAAAAACCTCTAAGCAGAACATTTTTCCAGTCTCGGTTCAGGCCGTCACCCTCGGCCATCGGTTTTCTTTGAAGTGCATTTTTAAGAGAATTCCATAAGTGTGGCTGAATTGAAAACAGAAGCCTGCGGATCAATATTTGAATGGGAAGTGCTTTGGTTTATTCACATGGGAGTGTGTTCAGGCATGTGTGTGTGTGTGTGTGTGTGTATGAGGCTGCCTTTGGCAGTGCTGTTGGGACTGAAGCCAGACAGTTTACCGTCTGGAATTTGATGGAGTCTGGTAATGTTTTATATGCACTCGTCTCAGTGATACATTATGAATGAAGTGCACCTTCCATCAAAGAGACAAAATAACAGAAAGAGAGGTATCGGTTGCTCCGGCAGAGTTATGGATGCAGAGACATGAACGTGGGATTCTCCAATTTAATTATTTGCTTTTCCCCTCGTCCTAAATGATGCATCTAAAGACAAGAGACAGAGAGTTCTCACATTTCCACAAGTGTTTAGAACTAAAAGGAGTCCTCACATGTAAAAATATACCAACACAAATGTGTGCACAGGCACACATACACACACACACAGCTGTAAAAATTTGATCTCATCTCTTAGTGAAGCAGTTTATGGCTCACCCTGTCAGACCTGCTCATACACAGTGACCTGCTGAGAGGAGGAGAGTGGGACAGACTGCATCTGAGGATCCAACAGCCCAGGCCTCTCTCCTCCCGTCCTCTCACTTTCCCACACACATCTGCTTCAATCATGTATTGATTTATTACCAACCGAATGGCAGAGACCAAGTGAGAGGTGCTGAAAGAGGGACAAAAAGATGCTGATCCAGGGAAGCGATGGAAAGTGAATGATATTATTAATGCTACTGAACCGTTTGTTCTTGCTGTTGTCAACCTGTCACCAACACGGCTTGTTGACTGACTGTGCGGACTCCACCAACAATATGACAGAGAATATCTGCTTTTTGTCAGAAGTAAACAAAACGCACGTTTCAAGCAGACAGCTGATCTTTTTAGTTTGATTTTTTTTAAGGTTATTCTACACATGTAAACACCTGTAACCCACTTAAATACCTTAAGTGGGACAGACGTGACAGAAATTGTTCATTTATCACCCACACATGGTGAATATGATTTAAGAAAATAATTAATAAAAACAGCCCAGTTACCTGCTTTTTGTATTTTATTTTTTATTTCTGTATCAAAGTCGAATGTTAAACTGTTTTTTTGGCAGTTTACTCAGCTCATGTATTAGATGTAGTTGTTGTTTTTTTAATTGACAAACAACAATCTATTGAATTTGATTGATTCTTTTATTTATTAGATGCGATTATATATTCTTTTTATTAAAATATTTAAAAAAAAACAATCAGTTTCAGAATTTCAGACTGATATGTTGGTTTTTGTTGTTCTTTACTTTTTCTTTTTAAAGATTTATGGATTTCAGTGGCCATTATTTTGCAGTAGCTGGGCAGGAAAGGGGATCAGAGAGAGTTGGAATCCTGCCCTGAACAGACCAATTCATGGCAGGATTTGAACTTGTCTCGTGGAGCTGTAGCTCCTGCATGTAGCTGCTGGCTACAGCTGCTCTACCAAATGATCAAACCACCACCCCAACTTCAACCCGCTTTATAAACCTTTTTATCTAAGCTGAGCCCTGCATATTATATAGAAGTGGATCAGGTCCCCAAACTCAGCTACTGCTGCAGGTTTTGTTGCAACCTAAGAGACAGTAAAGCATGGGAAGCCTTTCACAGATGGAGAATGCACAAAAGAATCATTCATTAAAAAAATTAGAGCATCTATACTTTGACTTAAGAAAAAAGTGAAAAGTTCAGAAAATGAGATGTTGAGATGTTTTTTCTGCTTTCCATTCTTTTTATCCACAATTTAAAATAGTTATAGATATTGATATCTCTAACAAGACAAACTATATGAAGCCATCATTGATGGTCTTTACTTCACCAGTAGTGATATGTGAGGCTCAATCATCCTCACGTATCAATACGTCACGCTACCTTTACCTGTAACAATATCTACTCAGTAAAAGCCAACACTTTTTGCCAGGTCATTTCCTGAATCAAAGATCCCCGTAACATTTTCCTCCAACTCAAAGATCTATGTCATATTACATCACATTAATATCACTTTGTTGTTTTACAGTAGATTCATCGTGGTTACTAAGTGTGAGTTAGATTCTTATGTGGGTTTGGTTTCTCCATCATTATCAGCAGATTAACATTTTGAGCTGAAACTGAGCTGTGTGTGCCTCATGTCTTCATCACTATAAGACTGGAGGCCCAGCAGCAAAGCTGTGTAGGCTCCAGTGTTTCCATCAACTCCTCACATCCTTACAACATTAAAGGTTGTTCATGAATACAACCCATAGGGGGATCCACTAAACTTGTAACCCTGCACAGGCAGCAGGAGGTAACACACATCTAAGAGCAAAGGGACCTTATAGAAAATACTTTTATACTGGGGCAAACATAATTCTTATGTGCTTTACTCAATGAGACACTGTCGTATTTAGGAGAAAGGAGAAGCAATGGATCCCAGCATCATGCACAATTCTTTCAAACCATGAGACACCAAATTGAGACCGAGATATGACAACGGTTTCACTTTCTTTGCTTTTCTAAATTAAATCATAATGCAGGAACACTTTAATACAATCTTCAAATGCAATTATAGCCCATAATTTATTGCCCTAACAATCCATGGAGTTGTTTTTGGCAGTTTGACAGTCTTGTTTCAACCCACTCTTTTTCATTTTCTTTTTTTTTTTTTACTTTTTCAGTCTCTAACTAGGTTTCCAAACCAAATCTTTAATATTGTTTTAAGAAAATCTACCAATTACAATGTGAATTTGTTCCATTTTCTAATCATAGTGGGTTAGTTCAGTGATATAAAAAGGTTGGTAGGTGAAACCATAAACCATAAGAAGGTCCAGGCTGTGCTGAATAATAAAGGAATTGACTTTTAAACTTGTTGGAATTATGAAAAAACAATGTGAATACATATATTTATCTCTATGTTCTGATAAGTTTCAGTGAGTCGCTGCACTGATTTCCTGTTTCTCTCCCAGTGTACGAAGAAATGACTCAAGGCCTTTGCAGAATACTGTAAACCAGAACAGAACTACTCAAAAGTAGGAAAAGGGACAAAAAGGAAAACTAAGTCCGTCTAGCTGGAGAAAGAAAAAGTTTCCAGTTTCATTGAACATCTAACTAAACAAAAGTTAGATTTTACCAACTGACTCCTCTCCTCTGATCTCATCAGGTTGAAGGGTACCGATGATTCATCCAATTACCTACAAGAATTTTTTGAAAACATCTATCCTTTTCCTACATTTTTTCAGAAAAAGCTTCCTATTGCCGTGATGGACTGGGAACCCGTCCAAGGTGCACCCTGACTCTCACTTAGTAGCTGCTGGGATCGGCTCCAGCTCCCCTGCATTGGAATAAATGGGTATAACACGTGGATGAATGGATGGACTTCCTAGATTGCTTTGCGTTTCTGTGTAAATAAAGTTCCCAGGCCCATGATACAGTTTGTACATATTTACAGACAACCTAGTGAGTAAAAAACAAAAAACCCACATAAGCAGGTATGATAGAAACAACGTTATTCGTAATGTAATTACTGGCATGCTGGCATTTGTCGTGTTGACAGGTTTGTAAACTATTTGGTTGCCAGTTTTGCTCATTTGGCTTTCTTTTGTGTTTTTAGGCTTATCTGAAACGTGTGCAGGTGTCTTTTGCACTTTTGGCTTTTGCGAATCTTCAGCCGTCCTAAATGCCAGGCTACAGGACAATACCTGCATTTACAATTTTAGTTTTGATGTTGGGTTTAATTTATTTTCAATTCACGTCTATAATAAGATTTTGCTCTGAGTCTAAGATGCGTTGACACCCTGTATTATTATTTTCTTAGACGGAGACGGAAACGTCAGTCAATGAGAAAATAGAGAAAACAGCTTAATAAGCCTAAAAATAAACCTTTATCCATTCAACTCAAAGCGTAATATTTACCCTCATATTCTTCAAATCATTTAGAGTGCCAATTATATTCTATATCTTACTATACATAAACACAAACATACAAGAACAACCCCCCCCTCAACATGTATAACAGCTCATCCGTCTCAGGAAGTCCAACACAAAATTAGGGCCACTCTTTGCTCCTAGTTACCAAGGCAACCAGTCAGAAATATAGAGGCTCTTCTGCACAGGGACTCAGCAGCATGGCCATATTATTTACCTCTGGCTGTGGCTGTAATCCCTGTCACCTTCCTGCTGTGTGCAAACTATACCTCTGCAAAAGAACATCCAACCCCCTGCAAGCAACAGCAACCCTGCACCCCCGCCCCACCCATCCAACACACAGGCTCAGCAGTGTGTTGGTGTGAATCTCCAGGAACAGCAGGGTGACAGTTACTATGGCAATGTCGATAGCTATCTTTTTTTTTTAGTGCCCCCCATGCACATCGACAGGTGAGCTCTGTAAAGTAAATTTGTCATGCAGTCACACACAGATGAAGAAATCCGCAGGTGCATTTGCGTACGTGCACATGCACTCCTCAGTTTGGGCTGCAACAGAATATTTGCATAAACTCATGAGAAATCCACACAAGAAATGGGATATTTATGTATATGAAATACCCAAATTGAGCCATGGACGCAAGAGAATGCAGCAAAAATATATGAATATTAACGATATGCACATCAGTGAACACACAAACACATCACCCAGGCTTCCATACACAAACACACAGCACCTGCACAGTAGCTGTGCACACACATGAAAACATGCAAATGTATACATACCAATCTTACATGTCGTTTTCTAAAAAATTCAAAAGACATCGCCAAACTCACAAGATTCATCAACCCACCCCCCTCTGCTCGCCCCATCAGTCAAATCCATAATTGCCTGTCCATTACGCCAGAGTTCATTTGCATGGTTCCGGCTGAAGTGTTTACCAGATGTCTGTGGGTGTCGCTAACATGATTAGGCTGCCGTTCCGCTGATTTACTGGGTTGATCCTTTGGGTGCTTGTCCATCATCAGATGGGTTCAGGAGAAAGCTGAATAAACTGCTGGTTTGTAGTGGAAAACCTGATGTTTGTGATAAAGACAGTCCTCTGTCAGCGAGAAGTGTGACACCATGTCGTCCCTGCAGAGTGCGAGAGTCTCCAAACTGTCATCAAGTCCTTGCAACAACATAACCATGACGAATCTCTGTATATTCATCATGGTTTGTGAGGTAAGGGAGGCCTGCTGAATTGAATTGATGGTGTAAGATGTGGAGACTCAAACGTTAAGGCTCAGAAAAGAGGAGCACTTCCTGTCCAAATTGTCCATTTCACTGCAAACTCTCAAGGTAATTCTAAGTTTTGATTTCACAATTTAATTTATTCACATTCAAGGACTGTCTTCCAGTCAGACTAACATCTTAAAACAAAGTTACATTTCAGACCAGCCCATCATAGATTTTATTATGTGCTCTGAAAAAAGCAATGTTATTCGACAGTATAATAAGTATAATAACGACAGTAACGTTATTCATTACATGTTTTGTTTTGGGAAGCATTCAGGTGGTTTGATGCAAATCTCCAGGCATCCATTTGTTATTTAGGTCTAGCCATGTGTTTTTTCTATTTCAACCATATTTTTCTCAAAATGTAAACTTAACTATATCTTTATGCCTAACCTACTATGAATAACATAAGAAAATATTTGGACAACATTGAGAAACTTCTCTTGCTTTGCAGGTTGAAGTGTTGGTGGTGCAATATCATAAGCTTCATGGAGTGAAAAACATTTAGAGATGGAGATTATGAATGACAAAAGTACAGAAGCCGAGAGCGGTCGAGCTTGCGTGTTTTTTTAACCACGTTTCCTCATAACGGGATCTTTTAGCTCGTTATCTGGAGAAAACACAGATTACTCAAATGCAGGGTGGCGAGGGGGCTGGAGCTGCTCCTAGTCCATCACAAAACCAACACAGAGACAAACATTCAATCAGACTCGCACTCACTCATGCATGTCTTTGGACGGGAGAAAACCCACGCATAGCTGGAGAACATGGAAACACCAGACAGGTTCCCCTCAGAAACCTAACCTGGATGAGAGCTTAGCCATCATCATCTTCTCTCCCACCATCTCAACTCGTGGGTCCAATGGACATCCCAGTACAGAGCTGTTCTGTACTGGGATGCCTCAGTACAGTCAAATCAGCAACGGATGCAAGCTGATGTCAGATGGAGGAACGTCCATCACGGATCAATACATCCCATTTTACTTCTATCAAGTCTGTCAAAAGCTGAAATTGCAATGTGTCTGACAAGTAAGTTTTACCTTTACTCATTCACAGAATCACATATATACTCCATGACTGTAGCCCCTCCCCAGCAGGCACGGGGTCTATTTTGATTAATGAAACCAGGTGTAACACAGTAACTACTAACTTTGAGCCCACCTTAATCATCTCGTTATCTTGAGTAAACAGACTTTGTTATCTCGAGATAACGATTAAAAAAAAAATAGTTGAGTGTGGCCGTTCTCGGTTTTCGTACAAAAGAAAGTGTTCATATACTGGGTTTTTGTGTTTACCAGGACTCCGCAGAGCTGAATGACATGCGGATGAGTGAATTCAGCCATTTGATTCAGGTGTGTTGCATCTAAAAGTTGCATGATAGTAGATCTTGAGCACTGGACTTGGACACCCCTGTCCTAGAGGACGATATTAAGTCCCAGATTCTGGATATATGGGATCACCACTGGCTCCAGAATATTATTCCTTTATGTCTGTCTGTGACTAATTAAGTGACAATCAGGAGGCAGTCACATCTGCGACTGGAACACACCTGGCAGCACTTGAATCATAAAACAAGAGTGAATACCAACAGGAGAATATTACTGGGGATTTTGGCACAATTTTTGAGCGCACTATCCACACATTTAGTTTGACCATTTCCACAGAAATCCTTACAAGTTGTCTGTCATTGTAAAGGTAACTCATCAGTCTTTCCAACAATGTATTATTCAACACTAATTAGTATTATTAAAGGGGAGAAATAATTGGACAATCACAAATTTCCTTACCTTTTCTGCTAAATTGACCTTTTCTGTCAGCTCAAATTTTTAAAAAATGTGTTTAGATGTTTGTAATGTTGTGTTTTTAGATTATTCTCTCTTTTGTGGTCAATTGGCACTTTAGTGTGTACTTAGTGTAATATTCTGACCTTAATAAACAAGCTTTCATGATCTAACCCACATATAGACCTCTGCTCACATCCACCCTCAATGTTCCCTCTGAAATACTGGAAAAACTAATTACTAATACATAAAAAGACTATGTAGGAAACAAGGTTGTCCATTCCAGTAATAAATGAGTGACTGAGCAAGATTTTCACTTTGTAAACAAGAGGCGGTTCGTGCTGTCATTCAGACAAGAGACATTTCCATTAGCGAGACACTGATGGACGCCTGAACACCGAATAAGCTCATACATGTTCCCAATGATTTGTTGTGACACTTACATATAAACACATTTGAAGAAGGCATGTAGGAACACACGAGCAGCTACTTAAGCGTCCACACACACAGGCTTACACAGTATGAACTCTGAAATCCAAATCCCCACATCCGGATGCTCATTTGCAGCCGACTCCCCACTGTCACAATATTACATGTAATGGATGCGTCAGGCTGCCAGGCAAGTTTCTCAACTCCATCTCAAAACAGTCGCAGGAAATTTTCAACAGTAATCTTTGTGGGGGAACACCAATCCACTATCCAAATGAAATCTAAATAACATGCTGGGTGTCACGGCGATCTGAAATAGCAATCACCAGATGTAAATGTCATCGAGCATTCAACTTGAGGGTGTTTTAATAGGAATGTTCTGATCCTGGGATTTAAATCCAATATAGATGGCTAATCTGATTCCAGTGTACAAGAATGATGTGAAAGTGGCTTCAAATGCCACCGAAATGTCAGATACAAAAAAAACTCCACATTTCTTATGAGATACGACCGTCAGGTACATTTGTTGATATATTTTTGCTCCAGACTCAGACAATTTAATGAACTACGGCAAGTGTTTGTACATAAACAGACATCTGCGTCAACATCCAGCACCAATACATTTTTTATTGACTTAAAGTATAAAGACAATTTTTTGGCAAAAACATGAGAGCTGATGGCGTCTGCTTTAAGCTTCAAAAACACACATTACATACAAACATGCTACAAAAATACATTGATCCTTTATTGGTGGTTCTGCCCTGAATATTTACACTACTGTGATGTTGAAGTGTGGTCTAAGTATAATAAATGAAAAACATCCATAGTCACAGAAATAGTCCTCTGAAGGATTACAGTTTTGTTCATAACATCTAATATTTCAATAACAGCTGGCTGCATAACAGTTAACTTGTGACTGTGCAGGTTTTCCAGGTTCCACAGAAGTCAATCACCAAAACAGCCAATAGACCAGCACACCTGATTCAAATGAAACTGGACCCAACAGCTTGTTGTAAAGTTCTGCACAATTACCCATTAATGTGATTTAGGTGTGTTGAAGAAGGGAAATATATCTAAAACCTGCAGGACAGTGGCCCTCAAGGACTGGAGTTTGAGAACCCTACTAAAGAGGATGCAAGTTTACACCTCAACTAGTTGTAGCATTTAAACTCAGCAATACTACCTTTGCCTTCTTTTTATCACCAGACAAATGCACAATTTTGTCAACATCAGGAGGTTGCATTCATGTACTATTTACTAAGATTTAATATAGACTTCAATTAGAACAATACATAATTACGTTTTGCTAAAATTGTGTGTAGCCTATTGCACAATAAAATGTTTACTATGAAAAACGTTTGCAGGCAGATTAGTTAGATATGGTGAATTACCTAGAAAGCAACTTTTCTGACTGATTCAATAAGGAGATAGTAGGTAGTACAACTTTGGTTGCTTGACAAGCCAATTCAAGATGGACATTTATTTGTGAGAGAATTGCTTTGTGCAAAAATCATCAGTAACGCACACAATTCTTAACAGATGTCTGACACCAGAAAAGCTTACATGTGCATAAATGGTACCGTTTTCACTATAGAAATATCAAAGACACTACAATTACACATTACTTCAGAAGTGTCATAGGTACAGCGATTAGTTGGACATGGGCATGGGTCAAATTAAGCATCAGACAATCTGAAATAAGATAAACAACAAAACAAAAACATACAGAAAGACTATGTAATTGTAATTAAACATTTCTCACAGTATGTAAGCATTGATTTTACTTTAGTGATGTGAACCTCTGGTTCCTGTGGTGTCTAAATAGTTTAGTGTCAGAAAAGTTTGGGCATCTGGAAAAGTCTGTGCTGCATTCCACTTCCTGTGCTCGTCAAACTTATGTTTACCAGTTTTCCCAAGCAAAATTCTGTATCTAACATTGATTTGGAGATTCAAGATTTTACCAAATAGCTTGATATGAAAATATTAATTCCCTTAGATTCTTTCAGGTGTAAACTTTAAAGGCCCATTTATGCTCCCTTACATATCTAAATAGGTATGTCCCTTTCAAACGTTGTCAATCATCGCTACCCTCATACTTCCATGGGTCTTAAACATTGCCGTGGTTAAGTAAACTCATCCAGTGGTTCCACAAGTGGGCTGTGCTGAGTTCACTTATGCCCCTTTCACACTAGCACCTACTCAGCCCGGCCCGGCACCACACCGCCCGGTTTGTTTGTATTCCCATTACCATTTTCCCGGGGCGAGTCGGGGCGATTCGATACTCTTTTAGCACCTACTCCATCGAGGTTCTATAGGGGCCGAGTCGGGCGAAAATGGTGACGTGTGCAGATG
>JAOXYM010000008.1:25431114-25461294 GCA_028567055.1 Leptatherina wallacei
GACCTCCGCAACTCTGATTCAATTCATTTGTTCAAATCTACACTCAAAACACATCTGTTCAAACTGGCCTACTCATTTTAATATCTCACACTGCTTTTAATCATTGTTTTATGTATCATTTTATTTGTGTGTTTTATTGATTTACTATTGTTGCTTTATTATTGTCGTTTATGTTGTAAGGTAACCTTGAGTGTCTAGAAAGGCGCCAACAAATAAAATGTATTATTATTATTATATTACATTGGGGATTTAATAATGAATTAATGAATACAATATGTAATTCCTATTTAATAATTCCATTTCAAATGTGCAATTACAAAAATGCTTTGGAAATTTGATTTTTTATGTTAATTGTTGAATTGGACATTATATTTAGTAATCTATATTCTTATTTCACAATAAATGAATCATCATGAAAACGCTGTATTGCTTTTTCGATGACTTTCCTAGTCCTCCATAGTGATGGAGAATGTGTTTTAATTCAGTTTACTGGAATCACTCCGCAAGTGTTGTATCTGTTGCAAATGAAGAAGACCAACAAATTAATTTATTAAATAAAATATATGCAAAATTCAACAGCCATGCAGTGCAGACGGATATTCTGTGTTCAATGTTTTATCCAAAGCACATCGAGGCTGTATTAAATTTAGCATAAGTGTGAACAAGTGCCTGACCCAACATGTTATTTCCATGCTCTGTGCATATTAGATTAAGAAAATAAAACATGCAGGGGCATGTATTTCTGATATACCCTGAGCAATAATCAGAGACACCACTTTCAATATTAACAGCTTAACACAATTTTAATGGAAAACTATATTGGGATTTATTCTGTTCTTCTGCCATTCACTGTGAAAAAACTCAACAAATTACAAATGATTGAATGAACAAACAAACAAACAAACAAAACAAATAAACAAATAAATAAACAAATAAATAAATAAACAAATAAATAAGAATGAGAATATATTCAAAATACAAAGCAGACTGGCAGATGCACAGACCTTGTTTTTATGCTCTTTGCTTCAACACATTCAGTGTGAAATAAAATCAAGGAAATTACAATAAGTGTGAATTATGAGCTTTAATTTGATTTTATTATTTGTCAATGATGGAAAAAAAACTAAACCTCCTTGGCAAAAAATAAGAAAACAGCTGTACAAATAATTACAGCCTTTGGCAATATCAAACTAATTAGGAGTCTCTCTCAGAGTCAAGGTTTTATTTGGTTGTATGGATCCATCTAGGGATGCATTCACACTAGGATAGTCTAGGGAACTTGGTTCAATTGGGCTGGGTATTCTGCAATATTTTCAATTTGTTTTGCTTTCACACTGCACTTTACTCAAGCAGACCAAACTTCCCAACAACATCACACATTTACAACAACTGATCGCTGGGGGTCGATACTCCCTGAAGCGACCACTGATCAAGAAAAAGAAAGCATATGGGGGGGGGCTTTGGGAGGGTCTGCGGTTGGGGCTGCTTTGTGGCGGTGGGGGGTGGCTGCCGGGGTGCCTGGGTCGGCGGGTGTCGGCTCTGGGCCGGGTAGCCGGGCCTGTCCGGGGGCTCCGGGCTCTTGCGTCCGGGGTTGCTCTCCTCTCTTTGGGATGGGTGGGGTCGGCCGGCACTGGGGGGGGCTGGGCCTGCCCGGATGTGCCGCTGTGGGTTTGTTTGTGCCCTGATGTTTGGTTACAGCCCCGGTACCCGTGTGTGTGTGTGTATGTGGGTATGTGTGTGTGCGTGGGTGGTGGGGGGAGGCTTATGTGGGTTTGCACAGGAGCGTTTGTGGGTGTGAGGGGTTGGACGAGTGTGTGTGTGGAGGGGCGTGTGTGTATGTGGAGGGAAGTCTGTGTGTATGCGGAGAGGCATTTGTATGTGTGTGTGGGTAAATGGAGGAGCATGTGTGTGTTTAAAGGAGGGGCATGTGTGTGTGTAATTTGAGGGACGTGTGTGTGGGTGGACAAACGTATGTGGGTGTGGAGGTGTGTGTGCGTGTGTATGTGGAAGGCCTTGTGAACAGGCGTTTCGGTGGGTATATGGAAGGGGGTTTGTGTGTGTGTGGAGGGGCATTCGTGCATACAGAAGGGAGTGTGTATGTGGAGGGGCGTTTGGGTGTGTAGTTGGAGGGGAGTTTGTGTGTGGGTGTGTGGAGGGGCATGTATGTATGTGGAATTATGTTGAGGGGGTATTGTGTGTGTAGATGGTTGGTAGGAGGAAATGAGTACCTGTGTGGGGGGAAACGGGGTGAGAAGGTGTGTGGGGGCAGAGGGAGAAGAGTGTCTTTGAATGTGGGTGGATGGGTGGTGGGAGGGCAAGATTTTGTGTGTGAAGAGATTTATGTGTTGAGAGGGTGTGTGGGTGAGGAAGGGGTGGGGGGTGTATGGGGGAGGAGGGGGTGTCGATGGATGCTGAGATGACATGAGTGCGTGAGGTGTACGTGTTGAGGGTGTGCGGGGGCAAGGGAGGAGGTTGTGTTGGTGAGTGTGGATGAGTGGTGAGAGTGTAGGAATGCGTGTGTGTGGGGGGGGGTTGTATGTGTTGAGAGGGTTTTTGGGCGTTGGGGTGGAGGGTGGGTGCGGGATGGGTTCTTGGGGTACGCGGCCTGGGCACTGGGGTACGGGCTGACCCCCGTTGGGTGGTAGTCCGGGGGGGCCCGGGTTTGGAGGTTCTGCTGGCTTGACAAGACAGGTGGGGGGGGGGGGGGGGGGGAGAAAAAAAAGAAAAAAAAAGCAGAAAATGTACTTTGGTGTTAAAACCTAATACAATTTCATAGGAATCTATCCAGTAAGCGTAGCAGGTGGTGCAGCGACCAATCCAAAAAGATTATGCTACGATGCGTTCTATGTCACTTCCTCTCTTTGAAAGTGTTCACTGGATGGTCCGTTTGCTTTCAGACTGCAAGCAAACCTGCAACAGGGTTCACTTGTAAGCAGACCAGAGTTCGCTTCTTTGGTCCGCGAGTCTGAATGCATGTTCACAATATTCTAAGGAACTGGACTATCCATGGAAGTGGACCAAACAGTGCCAGTGTGAATGCGCTCCAAGTATTTAGAGTCCTTCCATGATTTATAATGAAAAAACATGTGGGCTTACATCACAGCTTCTACTATCAGTTTCACTCTCAACACAAAACAGCTGAAACAGGTTATGGCTGTGAAAAAGCGATTGGCTGTTGGCTGGTTACCCTGAGATTTTTATAAGGAATTTATACTTCTCTTTTCTTGCATGCATTACAATGCTAACAACTTTATGGTAGAAACAAATATGCTGAAAACAAACTTAACTGTTTTCTAACGCATAGTGTGCAGAAATCGATACATCCTCTGCCAAGCACACAAAGATATATACCTGACATTTCAAACAATGAAGGACTCAGTCTTCTCAAGGGTTGTGACATTTGAACAGTCCATCTGGGAGGTTTGATGACTTGGCGTCTGGGAATAGGCAGCTATCAAGGATTCTTCCTCGACTTTGAGATATTACATCACACACCAAACCCAAGGGGTTAACTAACAACTCTTCAGTCCCTCCAGGAACTTGTAGTGTTTCAATTGCAACTGCTGATGCAAATTAAGCCAATCCTCATGAATTCTGCACATCCTTGCAAAGTTGTCTGATCATTTTAATGCAGCTTTGACAAATTGCAGCCCTCCTCCACATTACCTGATATACATGAACGTTACTTCCATGTTTCTAATCATTTACATGCAGATGTGTGTGAGAGAATTGTCTCACACCTGCTGTCTGAAATCCCCGCCAAGGACCATGCATGACACTTTCCCAGGCTGATTTGGTGAATATTCAACAAAGTGGAGTTAAACCGTTTAACATTTTGGTGGAACACAAATGAAAGTCATCAATTAATGGTTTAAAGTGTGAAAATGTTAGTAAAAACAAGCTGTACCTGTAGAAGAACCACAATATCCCAGTCAACCAGCAGATGAGGGTAGTTTTCCATCCTCAATTCTTCAATAGTTACTCTCCCTCTCACCCCCCCCCCCCTCCTTTTCTAAAAGCGTAGAACATGTAAAGAGGCACAAATGACAAAAACAGAAACTTCATTGCGATTTTCTAATCGAACCTACTTCATATTAATATGCATCAGAGGGAGGAGCATTTTGCCGGTTATAGGTTGAATCTGTCTCACATGACTGCTGTACCTGTTTGATAAATGGCCTCAATGTCTCTTGCAGGAGAATGCATTTGAAAATGAGGCACAAACAGCTGGAGGGTGAATACTACAAAACCTTCAGGGTGAAGGATATTCATCATCCTATAGTGGTAATCCAAAAATATGACAGATTTGCATCAAAAGACAAATTCTCATCCTTTCCGCTGGTATATTGCTATAAAAACATTTCATGGGAATTCCGACACAGATAAAACACCTGCTGAATGACAGAGTATATGCAAATTGAGTCTTTTTACAAAGACTACAATACAATGGAGTAAAATTATCCATTGCAGGGCATCCAGTCCAATCAGAGACAAATATTTCAAGACAGGAAAGCAGGTGACAGAACATCACAGCGTGTAGGACCTCTCCCCCCCTCTCGGCTCTGCTGGTTATACATAGCTGGACTAAAGGTTTCCCTATATTGCTCGTTGGAAGTGTCTTCACTCTGCAGGTGTCCTTATCTGTGGTTAATATTAGCCCTGCACCATGTTGGATCCAGCCAACAGTGGAGAGGAGGGTGGCCGATGGCGATACATCAGTAGTCCCCTGGGACCATCTGTCTTAACAAAGCATGCAGCATGGGATAATGGCAACCTGCACTTCTGCTGGTTTGCGTCTTTAAATGCAGCTGCAGGTTCTGTCAGCTCCTCTGACCTGGCAGTGGAAAAGTCTTGGCATTTTAATGCCGCTTTGCTTAGCACGTATGCAGATGAGGAAACTGCTGACCCTCATTTGAATTAAAAAGGTATTAGTGCGAACAGGATGTCAGTAATTAGTGCCTTTTCTTCTTGGCCGGCACTTGCAGAGTGAAGGGTGAAATCCGTCAAATACAGTCACCCGACTGTCAAGAGGAACAAAACCGTGACCTTTACAAAACCCAAAAGGAGCCTTCACTGAATATTATTAATCCAAACACCACCCTGAGATCAGATACTCTGCCATCATTAAAAGACTTGTAGTCAATAAGAGTCCACAAACTAACTCTGCTTCCCCTCCTTGTTGTCATTCCCAGCTATGCTAATCCACAGAGCAAATCTCCATATGCCTGGACAAACCTAATTAACACCCATCACATATTAGCACATCCAGCGCTGAGCTTATTCCACTAATTAGATGGCTTTTATAGAAGCAATGGCTTGACAATGTTCCATGGCCTTGAACACGTCACAGAACATTGTGGGGTTTTTGTCTTCACCGCCCCTCCTTCTCCTCATCCTCTCTCATCTTCGGATCAGCCGCATTTATGCAAGTCGGTGCCAAGCTATTAATCACCAAGTCATTAGCTATGCATCAATTACTCAAGATGCCCACCACGCTCTTTGATTAGAGGCTGAGCAAACTCTGGAAGACTGATTTTGTTAATATTCAACAATTATCTGTTTAACGCTTGTCGGTTCTGTCCCTCTTATTTCCCCTTTCAATATCCCCCAAAAAAATCTAAAACCCATCTAGGGGGAACAAGACCTCCTTGTATGAAATCAAATAAATTACAAATCCTTTAAAAGATAACTTCAGTCAATTTATCAGGTTATTTAGCTGCTCCACAATAGATCAGTTTTGAGTGTGCATTTTTTATTTATTGTTATGTAAACTTCCTTTACTGTGATCAATAAGCCCTTCAAAACATTTAATTGGCCATAAACAAGTTATAGCTGTAAATCTTAGTTTGTCTCATTGGCTTCACCGGACCACAGGTTTGGTCTGTACAGACTATAACACTGCAGCTATGCACAGTAAAGTTTCAGCCAGCTTAATGACTTTGAACTGCAGGTACTTGGCAGCAAAAACGTGAGCTGGGAGAGAAAGTCGCTAACGCTTTACTTCTCCTAAACTGACAGACGCCTTTGAGCAACTCTTGAGTAAAACACTAATTAAAGCACTTCATGGCCCAGCCCTGAGCTATGCTGCGTTAATGAAGCAGCCTGAGATCCTCAGGCAGGTCTCCTCTGCGTGCACCCATACATCCCAGTCTCATGCTAAACTGTGACAACCATGAAATAAAAAAAACACTGTATTCAGGCTGATGGACAGAAATGCCTTTTTGTCTGAGACGTTCAGCACAACTTTCTTCCATGTCTGCACCACATTTGTGTTTGTCGCAGATGGTGAAGGAGTCGTCATCATAAAGCCATTAAGAGGAGAGCTTTTAATGGTTTTATGACAAGGCATTGTGAGGTGTGTTTTACCAACTTGACTATAGTGCCTAAAACCAACGATGTAGTTGAGACACTAAACCCAAAGAAATAGCACTGAAAGAGACTTGATTGAGACTTTAAACAAAATAAAGACTGAAAACTATGTTGGATGGGAGATGAACTGGTTATCTGTGTAAAACCAGCATTGCAAAGCACTATTTGTGCCAAACGGACAAAAATAATTTTTTCCCCCTTACGAAGCATAATAGATGTTCATAGATATACAAGGTTCACAACAGTTTAATCATTCACAGCCAGAATTGGTCTGGTTTTGGCTTTTTAGAAATAATCCACCAGTGTGACGTTACGGTGAATCTAGCCTTTGTTCTCTGGTGCCCGTTGAGAACCAGCACCCTACTCATACCCGATCAGTGTGAAAGGGCTATCTGAGGATCAGCAACTCCAAATCCGAATCCACGGTCCTTAGCCAGAAAAGGGTGGAGTGTCTTCTTGGGACAGGGAATGAGAACCCACCACAAGGGAAGGAGTTACTGAAGTATGTCAGGGTCTTGTTTTCCAAGTGTGGTAAGATCAGAGCCAGAGATGAACAGGTGGATTGGCGTTGAGTCCAAAGTGATGTGGACTTGCACTTGTCTGTTGTGGTGAAGAGGAAGCTGAGCCAAAAGGAAAAGCTCTCAATTTACTGGCCAATCTATGTTCCTACTGTCACCTATGGTCACAAGCTGTGAATTGTGACTGAAAGAACGAGATTGCAAATGCAGGCAGACAAAAGTCCCCACAGACTCACCCAACATGCCGGAGGGACTGTCTCTCGGGTGGCCTGGGAATGGCTTGAGATCCCCCGGGTCAGTTGGTAGAACTGGCCGGGGAAAGGTAGGTTTGGGCTGCCCAAAACCCAAAAGGTTTGAGAAGCTGCTCCCACAACCCGACCTCTGATAAATGTTAGAACATGGATCGATGGGTTCCATCTGCATGACATTTACACATTTCCTTATTTTGCAGATCTCGCTTTCCAGTAATCCTGAAAAAGATCTTTCCCAACCTGGGGTAGACATTCAGAGAAGGTCTGTTTTCCTAAAAGCTAAATGTTGAAGTGCCTAAACCTAACTAAACAGAAATCGTAACCAGTGTAAATACCTTTTAAAAACATGTACCAGTTAAAACAAGTGTAGTGCTGCTGGATGGGAAACAAGCTCTAGTCTCCTGAATGATGGACTTATCCATTTCACTTTTCCCCTCTCTTTACAGCTTTTTTTTTTTAAGTGAGTGCAGTTTTATAAAATTAGGCACTTAAAACAACATGGTTTAGCAATAAATAGCCAACAATTTATATAACCTGCACCTTCCTTATCAAATTTTATTTGTGTAGCACTTTTCATACAAAAGAGCATCACAAAGTGCTTTACACAACATTAAAATACCAAAACAATTTCAAAAGCAAATCAAAGATGAGCCTTCACATACCCAAGCATGCACCCCATCCAAATCAAAAACACCCCCCCAGTTACTATCTCTCACACACTCATAAATACTCATCCACCCGACCACAGAGGCCGCTACCACAGGACCCACCCAGCTCATGGCCGGCCAGGTCCCTCACCACAATCATTAGGATGCAGTGCAGGGCGCTACCGACCACCAAAACAAGGGTGACTGTTGCAGCAGCGACCCTGCAGACCAAACAGGCATAGCCCCCAGCGTGGAGGATTCCAATAAATATAGACCTTATAGACCACTGATACCATGTCATGTAGTAACAGAAACAGCAGGCTCCATTGGCCAAAGAATGTTCATTTAATATACAGTTCTGGTTTTCAGAAAAATAAAATGCCAATATGTTTTCCTGATGACTGGGCTGTCCTTAATGAGAATTTAATGAAATGCTGTGGGACTGTCCTGTGGATGCCATCCTAACACAGATTGTGTTGCTTGTTCAAACTGATACACTTCTTTCATTTACAAATGCCTTCAGAGTATAGTCCTACACATTATTTTCCTGTTCATGTGCACAAACATTTTCCGAAGAATTAATCAGTATGCATGCAATATGTTTCTTCTGTATCTTCTTATTCATTAATCTTATAGTGTTTGAATTTTCCAATGCAAAGCACTAATGGATTTTTTTGTGTTAAATAAATAAAAAGTGTTAAATACTATTTATACATTTATTGCAAATTGAGCTGAACTCGGGACTAACATGACAAAGCAACTATATTCAAATTGTGATCAAAACATGCACATGTTTTTCTAACCATCAGAAAAGTCCTGACACATTAATCTGCAAGGAACCTTGACTGGTTTGCAATGCAGACAAAAAGAGAAGCCAAACTCATGGAACTGTTCTGAGATGCATTTTTGTAATTATATGTGAGGGAATTTTGGATGAACAGGATAAAAAACAACAGCAAAAAAAAACATCTGACTTGCTTTCCCCCAACTGAATAAGACTGCATACGGTTACAAAAACTTTAGACATCCAAGTACCTGTCATTTAGTGCAATCTGTTGCCATGGCTTGTTTTCAGCATCCCTGCCTCCCTCTGGAGACAGTGAATTAGAAAGCTGTTAGCCACAGTGCTCACTGGGAGCAGGAGACATAATCTCAAATTCCCTGGTGTGTTGTGGGAACAATTGTTCAGCCAGATGCTGCAATGACAGTTCTCATCAGCAGAACCATAAATTAAAACTGACGCCTGAACTTCACAGAACATTTGCAGACATGAAATCAATTTTAACTGTAAGTCAAAGCCAGCTATCATACATGAGTGAAGTAACGCTGCTTTAGAACAATTTTAGATCTGACCCATTACTTCCTGAAAGTCTGAATTCATTGCTTTCTGGACAAAAAAAAAAAAAGCTTACAAAAGCCAATGTTTATGTTCTGTAAAGCAGGAAGTCCTAGCACATGATTGTTACAAAGAAATGCTTAAAGGAAGCAGAGTAGAATGGATGGGCGTACAAAGTATGTTTCCAGCAACATCAAGAATACTATAGGTTCCCTTTAAACAAGAAACCTATTTTTACAATAAAGTACAAGTGCCAAACTTATGAGAATGTTTTGAAATGGCCCAAATGGCCACAAGACACTAGTTCTGATACACTCCCACTCAAAAAGTGCCAACTTCTTTCATAATTTACTGAGTCAGTAAAAGTTTTCCAGTCACTTTAGCATCATTAGCAAGATTGAGTCCTAATAAAGTGTGCTGGTGGTCCTACTAAAAAAATTATTTCATAATTAAATTGATTCTTGGTCAAAATGGTCAAAAGTGTATCATCCAAAAGATCCATCCATCTTTGTGCAAGTTTGGTTACAAACATGGACAAAGTAAGAAGAAAGTATGAAAAAAATACTTAAAAATAACCATAAAATATGAAAAATAACCACACTTAAAAGTACGGTTAAATACTAGCACAAAGTACAAATAAATGAGACTCAACATAAACTGGTCCTGAAGACAACACCACACCTTGGAACTTCACATTACTTAGAAGATAGAACAGATTCTAATTTAAAATATCAATTTGTGTCAGGATTCTGGTTGCTACTTCTAGGTATACTGAAAGATTTTTCTTTTTAAATTAATTCCATTTAATTCAATTTTTTCTCTCTTATCATTCAAGCTTGATGTTGTGACATTGTGATTTTTTCCTGAGCCAAACTTAACATAATATCAAATTAAAGTGACTTAAAGAACAATAGGATTCATCCTTGGCAGAGTTTTGGCACCAAAACTACTTAAAAGTTGGAAAAAGGATAACAGCTGGCCTTAAGATAAACCCATTAACATGTTAAACCAGCCACACTGAGACACGAAAAGGTTCCGTATGCCTTAAAATAACACCACACTGAAGAGCTTTGAGATTTGTACTCTTCATACAGTAAACAGCTTGTATGTTCAACTTAATCTCAAACCAGAACCTGTAATAGCTACAATGGTCCAAAATACTGTTTCAAACTGGGGGGGTATTAGGGTGACTGCTTTTAATCCTTTTCCCTTTCTAAATACAGAGTTACATCTCTCCATGTGACAGCAGACTTTCAGCATCTTACCGTAGTTATAAGAAGGTTGACAGTCTTGAAACGTTTATGTTTTCTACAGACATTTCAGTTTTACTCCTGAATGCTTCAGGTTCAGACTTCAAGACACATAGTTAATGGTTAGACTAGTTACATGGTCTGGGTTAGAAAATGATAAATGGTTTAAGAGTTTCTATCTCGTCACATGGACCCTCCTCTACACACAGCAACCTGATAGAGATATATTGAAATCCAAAGATTTCTTACCATGCGTTGTGTCACTCGTATGTTTTGGGGATGTTGAGAAACGGTACTGTACACGTTTAGTGTTTTCTGGTGAGACTCTTTTCTACGATGTCCCAGAGTTGGCTGGACAGTGAAGAGACATCAGCATTTGATGATCTGGAAAATAGAATAGATTGTAGATTTTATATCTAGCTTTACAAATACACACATATGCTGACAATAGGTTTTTGTATAGAGCACTTGAGGCAAAGTTTAAAGAAACTTTTTCCAAAATATTTCAAAATGAGAAAGAGTTTAGCCTCACAATATTGTACACCATCATGAAACATCTAGGTGGGAATTTGTCATCATACCACAGGTGCTTACTTCATATCACAGGCTCTTCACTAAAACAAATGCACCAAATGCCTAAACCTGATCTTCTTCATCAGTATTCCTAGGAGGAGGATATCAACAAGGCAGTAATGGTTAAAACTACAATGGTGGGAAACAGCATATCAGGAGCAACTCTCACAAAGTATGATTATAGCTGAAAATGACATGAACTATGGTTTTCCATATTTCCTGATGTCTTCCATTAAAAAAACAACAACCCACTAACACTCTCACAGCCATATCAGATCAGCCTTGTTTCTACCGGGTTGGACCCCTTTTCCTTCAGAACTGCCTTAATTCTTGGTGGGATTGATCAGTTACTAAAAGTTTATGAAGCAGTTTTTCACCCCATGAGTTTACAAGCTTTACATGAGATTAACCAATAGAAATCAGACATAAGTCTAAACCATTGATTTTACCACCAAAAGTATCCGATTCAGTCATCCTTTATACACATCTTTGTTCAAATCTAGAATACCAGAAGCTTTCTAGCTCTGACAGAAGTGTAATTACTCTCATCTTCCCTGAAGTGGTGAAGTCAAACCAGAGGCAGAGTTGGGTCGGAAGTCGCAGCGATGGAGGTCTAGCACTCTCAGGCTAATCAAAACAGGACGCGGGGTATTGTAATGCCTTATAAAGCTGCTCGGCTCAAAAAGAGGCGGCTCGGAATAAGGGCTTTTTAATAAAACCTGGGTTAGTGGACATGAAAAGAAAGTGCAATGAAAAGCTTCTCCAGATTAATTGACACTCATGGGTCCATTAAATGCTGGCAGTAGCCTGGTGTAATTTCTCTCGATCAGAGGACTCAATGCAGCGAGGTTCAAAAGCGATCATGGGAGTTAATTACGTTCAAAAGAGTGCTGCAGTTTCATCACGCAAGACTGTGGTTGAGGATTAATGGCAGGCGTCACAGAAAAATCCAATAGAAGAGTGATTAGCAATCCTTGGAGATAGTCAAAGAGTCAGTGCATTGCTTGATAATCAGAGCGTATTACTCTGCCTCAACTTGATACACAACATGTAATTCTCCCCCAAAGGGAGAGTAGATTCATCACACTAGAGGGTCGAATCACATTGGGAACATTATCATAAAAGAGGTCCTGTTGTCCTTGAACCACGAGTCACGTCTGTGAAATGAGAATACACGCCTCTCTCCTTCAGCCTGCTTTGGATTTATTGAGCTTATTTAATATGATCTAAAACTTAACTTTATGATAGAGCTTTTAATCTAGACAATATTTTTCATGCATTTTGAACCTCAGTAGGTTTGCCTTCTTCAAATGATGGATTGGAGATGCAGCCAAATTTTTCACTTGTTTTATTTTAATCAGATTTTTTGTGAATAATTCTGTTTTTGTTTTTTTGCCAGTGAATGTGAACATTTCCATTTTGAAATATTTTAAATAAAAATCTTGTTTTTTGTTAATACATCCAATGTTAAAGCAACATGTACACCAAAATTAGGCAGGTTGTAATTCAAGGTGTTTTCAGGTTTACTAATATTTCATTTTTAATATTGCCTTTTGTTAACATTTTGGTCTGTTTTCTTCCTTTGGGTCAGGCTCTACAATGTAGTTCGGAGAAGAGCATGTTATGGTTTGAACATTTTCTGAATCAATACATTCAAGTTCAGATAGAATAAACAAATTTATGCCACATATGAATAGCACTATATTCTTTTTTGTGAAACAGAGTTGCAGTTGTGCTTGAGAGATGCTATAGAAGCAAAGAAATCACTTACATGAAAATCTTAAAAGGTTTCTTATATACTGTATGTTGACTCATCAGGGATCATATCACATTTAAATAGTTAAGTATTTGAAAGTGATACAGAAACCCATGAAAACCTAAGAATACGCTTTGTTTGGCTTTGAATGGTCCATTTTGCTTCTTTAACATAAAAAGGAAGTAGAAATTTCAACCAGCATAAATTTCAACCAAATGTCACCACATTGTACAAACCTGTCTTGTCTCTGCATTTCATAAGCCAGTCCCTCTTGCTGGTAGAGGCAAATACATTGTGAACACTCATAAGGCTGCACTCACACTGCAGGCGATACTGGCCCAAATTTTAAATAAGAAAATAAAACAATTATTTAGCCAAACTGCACCCCCCCGCCCCCCACAATCATAACTCTGCCCCCCCCCCAGTTTGGGAACTACTTTCTTTGTGTTAAACAGTTTCTTGGACAGGTTTTAGCTCTAAAACCTGCTTTGTTAGGCTTGGGAAATTATTCAATTTGGCTTTCTAATGTTCATCCATAATGTCAGATAATGATATTAAATTGCACAATTTGGCCATCTAGTATCAACCTTTATGATGAAGGCTGATAATGTTGCTGCTGCTGTCTTTGCTTCTAAAACCAAAATAATGAGCCAAAAACTGCCGTATGACTAAGAGGTCCTTTGTGAGATAATTTGTGGACATGACTGAGCCCTCGGACTATAAAAAGGATTTTTACCCAAAGCCACTTACGTGAGGAATAAAATTTAAGCTTCAGTACAGTACGAAACCCAGGCCTACGCATGGTGAGCACCAGAGACAGTAGTCAACAGAAATTATATAACAATCCACTGAAAAACAAACATGCAGCGTTGACCCACGTTGCTGCCAATTCCTCAAACCTGGCAGGGTGGACTCTTTCCAAATATCGGCTCACCAGCCTTTTTAGTGTGTATGACTGTTTTCAAGTATTAGATCACTTGTCCATGATTGGATTTTTATTGCTCCATTCCCTGTAGTGAGAGGAATGGCCATTTAGAGAAAATAGTTTGGTGAAGTAAGCCAAATCCTTTGTGTTTGTAGCTACACAGTTATGATATCTGAGGGGAGTTTGTGTTGTTTTTCTAACTCTTCGTTTCTAAAAGACAGCCAGAGGTAGGATTTATTTGCCTTCAATGCCATTCTTGACTCAGAAAATACTTGCTTTAGCACATCTGCATACAAAGTAGAAATTTATCATGCGTTTGCTCCCAACCCCTTACTCTAATTTACACTCAGTTGAGGCAACAACAATTTTTCAGAAGATGTAGCTCGTCTGTTCCAACAGACCTCTGCCTCGGAGCAAAGTCATGACACATCCCTGGTTTTCATACGAGCATCTCCTTCACCCAGCCTCCACTGAATGCAGAGGCATCATACTGATGCCGCACATCTAATCCTCGCAGTATCAGTAAAATTATCCCTGAGTGCTAATGGACAATTGTTCACCAGATGAAACTGAAGGAAGAGCTTATGGATCAGCCTCAGTCTGCCTGTTTATCAGCTGCATGTTCTTGATTGGATTTTAATGGAAATTTGTGGAATGATGCATACATTTTTCAGCTATGGCATCTTCTAATTTATGGTGAGTGGCCTAAGGGGGCAACAGTTTGTTTACTCCTACATTTGTCACATACAATCTCTCACACGCCAACACAACTAATGTGTTTTGTAGCCGTATTCTACAATTTGGAAAATGTCCTTGCTCATAAATGTATTTTCTTACATTTATTTCTAATGTGATTCATCAGCATCTCAAAGGGGGAAACAAATGAGGTTTAAAGAAAAAGGCTCTTGGTTGAGATGATGAAGTAATAAAGCAATAAAGCAATAAAGCATTGAGAAAACTCATGAAATATTGAGAGCACATGTCAGAACTAACAAATGGCAAGTATGGATCTAGATCCACTCTCCCACACAAGCAGAACAGAAACCAGTTAACCTTGTTTTTAAGCTTATGCCTGATGGCTTTGATATACACCCAGTTTAAAAACGTAGACGGCCATGTTCATGACATTAGATAAACCTGTGATGAAAAGTCTAAAATCAAAGTTAATCGTTTGTGTGCGTTTGATTAAATAAGATTACATTTTAAGTTTGAAAGAGAAACACTGATAAGTCTAATGATTTAGTCATTTTTAATAAAGTAGAAACTCCTTGTAAAGCCAGTTCAGACATTTGGTTTAACTTGGCTTAAACACATTATCCTGAAATATGATGGCTGAAAACATAAAAAAGGACTAAATTATGTATGACTGCTCCGTTTTATATTCAGATCTTTTTAGGCAGGCCAGAAATCAGGGACTGATGAGGTACTCCTTCCTTATGACTAAAATCTATAAGGAGTGCCATAAGACCTGAGGCCAGGTGCGCAGTTTGTGTATCCAGTTTTATGAACCGACTGGGACTCTACAAGCACCCAAGTGGCTCTGGTCCAACTTCCTTTTGGATCAGCTGTGCTGATTCCATGCATGCATGGGCATGTAAACCTTTTAGTGCATTGAAGAGGTGTGAATAGTGGTGATTTTCTGCAAAGTCACTCCTCATAACAAGCATCCCTGTTGTCCTGTTCATCACAGATGCAGAATTTGAACAGCTTAGAATCCTCTCTGAATAAAAGGGAAGAAATGGATTCTTCCCTTCTACAAGCTAAACATCCTTTGCCTAAAGAAAAATATACATAAGCTTACAAAAAGTAGAGATCTGCCGGGTGGAACTGTTTATGACGAGAAAGTGGAGGATCACGACTAACACCTGGTAATTTCTCAGACTTTCAAAAACAAAATACGATATTAACGGTTAAATTATCCTGCACTCCTACTGACATCTAAGCTGCATTACGTGCAGGGCACCCCCACCAATCAGAGTACTTTGCCTTCAACAATAAGTTTATTCTTAATAGGAAACTTAGTGAGACGAGGAAGCCTGAAAATCAAACACAGGTTTTGCCTGGTAAGTTTATTTCATGTGGTTTGGTGGGAAAGCTGTCAACCTCAGCCAAATTGAAAAAAACACTAAACTTTATACAACTAGCTGAGAATTGAGAAGACAGGAGCAGTAAGGGCAGATTTTTCACTGCATCTGGGAGGAAAACCAAACCAACCCAGAAGATTCAGAAAGTTTCTGTAATATATAGTTTCAGGTTTTATTATTTCAAGCTGTTGGCTCATCCCATATAAATGCCCAATTCTGGTGGTGGTGACCTCTCTGCCTCCCCTGAACTAACTCAAACCATTTAGTTTTACTGTTCCCAAACAAGCCTAAACTCCAAACCAGAATACCTACTTGTAGCATGATATGGCTGCATATCTAGCTCATAAGAATATTAATGCGACTACAAGAAATGGCCCTACTGTGACCCCCAGAATTCTGTCTTGGATAAAAACAAACTTACACAAACAAGTAATAAGTATCCTGTACCCACAGCAACTCACTATAATCCCTCCATCCACTAGTAAGTCCAGGTCTCTGGAGTGTTGATGTGTTTGGAGGCATCGGGTGTTGCTGATGGCTCTAGAGCATCCAACCCCTCCCGAAGGGTGTCAAAGCATTCTATTGCTCCACCCCCTCTTAAGCTCCAGGCTCATTTTATTTCAATTAATTAGCATAAATGTACGTGTGCAAGTGCCCCCCATCCCTCCTCATAGGCACCCCTGACAATCTAGTATGCAAATGTTAATTAGAAATTGATGTATTGCAGGAGGGTTTAAAGTAATGACATCCCAGGGGGGAAACTTCAACATAAAATGAGCTAATCTTCACCGACAGTGTAGCTACTGTAGCACAATGCGTTTAAAAATGCACCTCCGAGCCAAAATTGACTGCCACATGTAACGTGCATTAACTGTTGAGATAAACAGGAGATGATATTACACATTCATCACAGTTAACTTGAAAAAGGGAACATAATGAATTACTATGTGTTACTAGTCTGCATTCAAACATGTGTTTGGAGGTGCAAACAAGCAGGGAATATGTTTCCTTAAATATTACATGTGTAAAACTATGTTGGTGGGTTTGGAGGACCAGGAGAACAAATGGGGCATTTTATGTAGAGGAAATAATGTTTGGAAGCTTTTTACTTCTATCATTCAGTGCCAATAGACCACATGTAGGATTACTTTAGATAATAGGCGAGACTAGGGAGTTTACAAATGAGTGAGCAAAAAGAAAGTTGAGATTAAATTGTTTTTTTCTTTTAAAACCATGGAGAATCTCTCAGTGAAAGAGTTCAGGAGAAGGAAAAGAATGCATTTTTAAAGTAAATAAACTGATCATATGCTTCAAGTGTTTTTGTGCACAACAGGAAGTTCATATAAGACGTGCATGGGGCGAGGCCAAGAATCCAAAAGGAAAGACTTTTATAACCGAGACAAAAATTAGATCTGCTGATGTGTGGGAAGCCAGAAAGTGATGAATCTGTGGGTTTTGAAGTCTAATTTCCTTTTGGCTATGTGGTGTCAGCTATGAAAGGCTAATTATTGCTTAAAGAAGCTGAGTGTGAGGCGATGACCTTGGATTTTCTTTAATGCATTAATGTTTAATATTAATTTATTATTAATTATATTTGTAATTGCCTTGTTTTAAAATTTCATGTCTTAAAGTAGTTTGTTTTGTTTTGGTTATATCTGTCAACATGGCTACATGACAAAATGTGAAAAAGCAAAACACTGGTCCACGATGCAAAATGTTTAGGATATTTAAACTGGTGTTTGCAGTATAAGGTGAATTTGTTATGAACGATTTTTGTGGGTTTTTCTTTTTGAATTTTGAAACAGCAAAAAAAATATCGTTCAAAACCAAAAAAAAAAGGTTTGTTTTTTAATAGTATTAATTCACCTAACACTGCAAACACCAGTTTAAATACCCTAAACATTTTGTCATGTAGCCATGTTGACAATGTTGGGAATTTGGTGCAGCAGGAAACTGTGGCAGACATTGAAGTTGAACATAACACAGGAGGTACTTTAGTTTTAAAGTAACACCACATAAGTACACTGACACACTATACACATTCCTGAAGCCATCATTGCCCTGCAGCATCCCAAGGCTGAGAAACCAAACTTTACTCCAACTCCACTTTATTTATTAAGCACTTTAAAAACAAAGGAGAAAGTGAGAAGAAGTGAAGGAACAAGAGATGAGTGTCAACAGTGGACTGACTCATACGTGAAGAGAACTCCAAGACTAGACAGGATGCAAGACAGATAGTAAATTAGTCTTCATTAGGGAGCACCAAGGTGCAAAAATTTGTGAAGGTTCAGTAGTGCTGCTTTAAACGGTCCTATGTGGACCTTGGAGGAGAAACTTTAAACAGAACCCATGCAGGAGGAGGAGGAGGAGAATTAATGACAACAGATGCAAAGTAGAACCAAAAACCATGAAGCTAAGACTACAAGATACACAAATCCAAGTCAACTGTACCAATGGCTGGACAACTAAGTTGTGATGTCCAGCTAAAGTGCAACAGTGATAAAACGAACAGGTTGGTGAAAGAGAAAGGTTTAACTATAATGTTTCGGGAGATAGCTGGACAGCTAGCTGGTATGGGAGGAGAAAGTAGGTTGTAGACAAGAGTCATAAGAGATAAGGAATAGCAACTGATTTGCAGTAGAACGAGGGCAAAGTTTTTTATTCTAGTGACGTTTTTTTTCAAATGTCTGTATGGTGATCTTTTGAAATTTTGATATTTATTGAAGAAATGATCAAGTTATGAATATAGTTAATTATTAAGTACAGAAAGCTTCATAGATGATCCCAAAATTCTAACCAATAAAGCGAAAGTCTACCCATTTTTCATGATGTGTGCGTCTGTTTTTATGTTCTGCACAGCAAATATAATAGCAAATCGTTAAATAATTGTTTTCAAATACGTTGTTTATACCCCGATAACTGTCTCTTTGGAGAAATTGGGTCATGTTATCTGATCAAGAGGCAGCTATAAAGCCTCGACCGAGTCGAAAAACACGGGATGATTTGCAGAGTAATCATGTTAATACAAACCCCATGATAGCTGTGACTAAAAGAGCATTTATAAAAAGAGGCTGAAAGGACAGAGGAATAAGTTATTATGCCCAACAATGCAAGAAAAAGGACTCATTGTGGACTGGGGTCATCTAAAGGACTGGCTGTGGAAAGACCCAAGTCTAATTGGGCATAATATGATAAAGACCCCAGTTGAATAAATGTCAAGTTAAAAATGGCCACGAAATGATGAAAATTTAACGTGTTGGGGAAAATCCTTCCCTGACAAGTTAAAGTATCTTGTTTGACCACCCACTGGAGATCTACCAGGTGCAGCCAGCTGAGATGAGACCTCGTGCTACTCCGGTCCTCATTGGGCTAAACAGTTTAAAAGGGATTTTGGGGGAAAACCCAAGCAAGCACGCACAGCAACTCTGTACATAAAAGATGAAAAACAATGACCTGCAATAATGGAGAGCGCACACAGAAAATCACTTATTTTGTTCCTTAAATGACAGTTTTTTGTAAATGCCTCTCTCACACGGAGTCACGTTGCTTTAGTATGAACCACTAATAAGTCAGGAACAGAAACCGCCTCGAACACAAATGTATATTTCATGGCACAGAATGCATTATGTGCACAAAATGCACCTTGAGGCTCCAAATATCATTTTCCATGGTATTTAATGAATTTATAGCAAAATTTTATAGGAAATGAACTGGTAGGCTAATAATTATAATTTTATTACCATATCATTTTCATATTAATCTGCAATGCTTTAAGAGTCGGTGCACTTTGATGACACTCCATTGCAATTCTGTAGCATTGAATAATGAAAATATTTCATGTAGTACTTCATATCGCGATGAAAAAGAATATTAACTTCTAATTTAGCCTGAAACACTTTCCTATCATTACCAGCATGTGATGCTTTACAGTTTGGAATTTAAACTGTAGGATGTAAGGAAAGGGTGTCAAACTCATTTTAGTTCAGGGACCACATGCAGCACTCATTGATGTCAAGTGAGCCAGACCATTAAAATAACACCAAAATAACCTATTATCATAGAAAACTCCAAACTTTTCCCTTTGTTTTAGTGCAAAGAAGCATATGTACATTAAAGATGTTTACATTTCTTCTCAAATCATTTTTACATTTACCAAATCTTAAGTTCATTGCACAGGCCAGATTGGATTCTCTGGTGGGCCAGTTTTGGCCCTGAGGCCATATGTTTAAAATATTTTGAAGTACATCAGGGGTTTCAAATACCGAAGTATAAACGGTGTCTAAATCCAGTATTTTGGAATCATTAGCAGACCTGCGGGACCCATGGCCAAAGCAGAAAACAATCAGTCTGTTTTTATGGATCAGCTACATCAGGCCTAATCAGGCCCCACCCACCAGTCCTACATTACCTGTACTGAAATTAAAAAAATGACCCTCAATGAAAAAAAAAAAACCCAAGTGCAGAATGAGACATAAACAATTTGAAATTGTCTACCAGTAAAGTAAAAGTCAAACAATAGAAACACTAAACTTGTGAAATACAAATCACCCAGATTATCCGATTTAAACAGCCAATTTGAGCTCATACAGCCTTTAAAGTAGTTAAACTGCTCAGCATTGACAGATCATTGTACACACCTGAAAATGTGAAGATTAGTTGCAAGTGTTGCCGCTTATAGCGAGGGGTATAGTTGTAGTACATCCTCTCTCCAACTCAAACGATTATGTGGCGAGTTAATTTTTACTGTACTAGGTTCTCCTGCACGATCAGTATCAAAGACAATAGTTAGATTTGTAAATTCATGTAGGCTTGTCTGTTTAGGATCGGTGCACATTCATCAATGATGCTGCATCCAGTACAGCTGCACTTTATTTCAACCATGTTTCAATAGGCCTGAATTTCTTGAATCTTGTTAATATAACTGCTACAAATGCATATGTCTGTAATAAGCAGTATGTGTGCACTAGTTTGCCTTTTTTCCAGGGGTTTTCTTGTTCATTTGTTTGTTTTGGTCCACCGAAAGCAAGATTAATTATGCTCTACTTTGATGTATCTGAAATTACAGCTACTGGAGCAACAAAGAAATGAATTTCACTGTCAGAGTGAGAGAAAAGAGGAGTAAGTGATATGAGGTTGGCAGGGTGTTGGACTAAAAACATAAAAGAAAAAAAGGAGGGGGGGAGGGGATGCATCAAATCAGAAAAAAAGTTTAAAATAATTTTTACATTTGCATTTGACGGGGACAAGTAGACAAATAGAGTATTGGAACAGAAACCGCGATAGAGAAACACAAATATTCTTTGATTTAATAAACTAGTACTTTGCTATGCTGGCATGAGTACAGCAAAGTGCACAAAGACATCAGAGCAAGAGTCCTTCAAAAGCTCAGTGACTTATGAGACAATAAGATGTAGAGACGGTGCGACCGCAGAGCTGCAGACGGCAACCCGTGTCTCATCCATCAAAATAGTGGGTGTACAGAGAGACATAAACCATTACGCATCATCATTCAAAGTAAATGTCATGCTGTCAAGTTTCTGCAGAAGCAATAACACGAGCTTATTGTCAAATTATTGATGGCAAGATAGACAATGCAATGATTGTGCAAGAAAAAAAAACTTCAATGTTGACTGAGGGGGGTGTATACGAGTGTTTTGGAGGAGGGTCATCGTCCTCATTAACACAAGAAAAAGTCACTCGTGTAACTACTGATGGGCAGAAAAGTTATATACAGCATTGTGGTCTTTTTCTTACGGCATGCTCCGTCTGTCAAGTAAACATCTGTTGTGTTCAGTGTGAAACATTGTAGACTCATATTCAGCCATTTACTCAACATGTTGTAATTGCCATCAGACACTTTTGTACATGGTTTGTTCAGGTGTTGAAACCCATGATTAAAGACAAAAATAAATTATTTTCCTTCTTTCCCCCAAAGGATGATTTCAATATATTAATTTTGCCCCTAATTGCAAGTGATGTTTATAATTAAATGTTATATTTAGTTAAAAACCCACCTGTTTTCTCAAAATGAATGAATGGGTGCAGTGGAGGTGAGCATCCTACTGCCTCCAATTTCAACTTTAACTTTAATTTGTTGTTCAAATCGCATTCTTATTTGAACACTTTGGTACAGAGACATGCGTTTCCTAACTGCTACATGCCTTTTATGTAGAGATATAGAATTTTTTTGTTTTCCAATTTGCACCAACCATAATGCAAAGCCAAACAACAAAAGGTGACAATTACTTCAAAAAGAACAATATTTAATTTTGTTTAACCAGAAAGGAGCAGTTCTTGCTTGTGACTGGACAGAAGTCAAGTCAGCTGCTACAGATTAATGTTGTTTACTTCCTAGTTTCTTTAAACTAGCAACACACAGCTTTTTTTACGTTGCATATGACACAATGCTGAAGTTCAGGTACAAATTTCTGCCTTTGAAACGTCAGTTCAAACTCATTTCACAGCTTTTATGTCCACCGCCAGGTTCAGATGATCATCGGGTCAGATCTGGTCTAAAATAGCACACGTTTATTCCATATAGAAGTCTGGATAAGGCAGAGGTTTTAAAAACACATTTTAGGATTTGTGTATATAAGAATAAGTAGAAATGTTGAGACCTATACCTCTGCAGGAACCCAGAGACAAAAGCTTTGGCTCTACAGGAATATACCTCAGAGTTAGAAAATGTTGACAATGCATTTCCCAACAAAAAAAGAAAAGAAAATGCTAGATAAATAAAAATGCAGTCATTCTTATATTTACTTGGACTTAATTCGTTCAATGCAAGCAATATCTCAACGGTTCCCCCAGCTTCATTTAATTAAAAAACGCTCATTGTTTCATATCTTTACTGTCAGAACGCCGTGACCTGTGTTAGAAGGAATAGCAGCTTAACAAAATAATAAAAGATATTCATTTTTCAAGCTTTTTCATTTTAATGTCTTAAAGGCCTGAAATGAAAAAAAAAAACAGAAGTAGTAGTTGGTGTGAAAAATGTCTTGGGTTGAAGTTTGACACTTGTCTAAAATTTAACAAGGTCACATGCACAGATTTTTGGGCTGTGTTTCAGTCAGTTTCTGACATTGTCAAAGATCGAGACGACAGGAGATGAGGAAGGAGGACCCAAATGCAGGACTGAGGTGAGCTTAGCAGGTACCAAAGGTTTATTATGGAGAAACAAAAAGGTGTTGCTCTAACAGGAAAAGAAAAGAAAAACTTACTGGAACAAGCTAGTGACAAACATGACAACAAGAGGGATTGACATAATATAACACAATCAACTGGCAAAGGACAAATGAAAACTGGAAGATTAAATACTGAGGGACTAAATAAAAAAGAAGGTGAATTAACCAGATGCCAGGAACAGGACATAAACCGTTAACACAAAGGGGTAGACTCTACAAAATAAAACAACAAACAAAACAGCGCTATCGAACAAGGAAAACTCGGAACATAAACAGATAACAGAAAAACTAAACCACAAACCCAAAGACCATGGCAGACATATCTAACCACATACATGAGAAATATTTATTATATTTTTAGTGGGAAGTTGTATGTCTATAACTGGGTCCTGCATAAGGTGGCTGAAATCCTGGAGGTATAGGCTTTAAGCAAACAAGGCCAGCCCAGTACCATCTTTGAGAAATATCTATTTCATTAAACCAGTAGACCATGTCCTGTCTAATACCACTGGGGTGTGGACTCTCCTGACACCTGGAGCTGCTGGAACTTAATGCCTGACCTCAACCAGCTGCTCAGGTTCCTTCAGGAGATCACTTCAACCTCCTTACGACCCTAGTGCTGAGGTCTTCCCTCACCAAGACTGCCCTCATGGTTGAGCTGACCATCCTGTTGGAGGATGGAATAGAGGCTGTCTCCAAGAGGAAGGATGGCAAGTACACAGAGCTGGCAGCAGCATGCTCACATAACAGGTGGAGGGCACTCACATTCCCCACTGGAGGCCGGGTGCAGAGGCTACACCGGAACATCAGTGCAGCGTCTCTGGGCATCAAAAGGTACCAACCTGAAGGGAGCCAGAGACTTTGCTGAGGAGGCAGCGCAGAAGAGCTTTTGTTTCTTTGTCTGTACGAAGGACAAATTATGAGGGAAGCAGGGGTCTTAGGGCCAGCTGGCGGGGGGTGATGGGGAGACATCCCCCATGGCTGCTCAACCCAGAGATGTTCCAGGATAAAAAGGAGCGACACGTCAGCAAATAACCCTGCAGCTGGCAGAAGGGCATGACAGAGCAGGTAGTTTCACCTACCTGTGTTTATGTATAAAAACAAAAAGTGGGAAAAGTGAAAAAGAATTCATGGGAACCCGACGGATGTCAATGGAAGTGACAATCTGCCCAGGATTACTTCCATATCAGAAACACGGTTTCATAAGCCAGCCTCAACATTCTCACCTGCACCCACACAAAATCCCACCTCAAGGAAATAAAGAATTAAGAAAACATCTGTTGCATCTCCCTACATCAGGCCAGTATCATTACATGCATATTCACTCATTTCACGCCAAGAAAAACACACGACCAGACCGTTGCTGAATTGATCAAAGGCTCAGAGCCTGCTATGCTCCATTCTCGAGAGATGGATCACAGTCTGAAAAAGCTGCCCTGATTAAGTCCCCCATGTGGCAGGGAAATGTTCTCTTCCTTGATGTGTCTCTCAAATGACCCCATTCCCTCTCAGTGGATACGTCCCTCTGTGAGAAAAGGGCTGGTGCAACTCTGCAAAAATTTCATGCTGCTCAGTTATGTGTGATTTGCTTAAACCAGAGCCAAAGTTGTTGGACTTTTAATACCTCTGTTTCACGAACTTTTTACTGCACTCTGTGTGACTTTATAAGTCTGTTTTGACTTTAAAAAGTTGCATCACTGAGAATATATTCAGTATTGATGTAGGAGAAATGCCAATGTTCTGACAGGTGTGCTGGATAAAAGGTTTCAGAGGAGGGATACTCTCAAGAGACAATAAAACTGTATGACCTTTTTACAAGTGAATGGTAGTTGTATACGTTTCAATACCTTTCAGTTATAAGGTCACAGTTTCATTGTTTGCTAGGGAAGTAAAGAATTTGCAACCAGCGCATATAAACAGAAGTATGAGCATTTAAGTTTCATGCAAGAGGGGAATCGTAACAGAAGAGGTGAGCCACAAATTTATGTCAATTTAGATGTGACTACAATGACTACAATTGAAATTTACATGTTGAATTTCAGTAACTTTCCTTCATTATCAAGGCACAAAATTGACAAAACATCCAGCTGCAGCACCTACACATTGTTTTTTATTCTTCATGCTGCCAGACAATAAGGATACAAGCATAACTAGAGCATCAAGAGTGCATATGAGGGAAGTGTTGTCCTTTCTACTTCATCAGCAGCATGACAAGCTTTTCCATATCTTGGATCTTTTTTTAATTTCAAGCTGATGCTTTTATTTCTTACGGTTTCTGAAAATTTGTGCAGAGATGTTTTTCTGTGAAACATGCAAAGAGATGCACATGCAACTGGCTAAAGAGCAGTGCACAACTTGGTTTTACAGAACCAGGCTGAAGAGATGACAAGGCAAGTTCATTTATCCAAATTTCCCCCCAAAAAAGAAAAGCACTCAAAATTTCCAAGGACGTCGCAGCACTTTGCCAAGTACAGAAGATGATTGTTGATCCAGGCCAGTCAAAGTCCTGAAGGAAGCAGCCTTTGCAGTCTCAAAATTATATTTTTGATATTTTGTCAAACATCTCCAAAAAAAAAATACCAGAAAAACACCATAAATTTGTATTTTTCACCACAGCTGTGGAGGACATGTCACTGAAGCAGTCATATCTAACCACACTGACTATTTATCTTTAACAATAATTCACACAACATGCTTTAGCTACTTTTACTTAGTTGTAAGTTGTGGATGGAAAGAGTCCTCCATTATTCATGACCATGTCTAAGGCTTTTGAATTGAAGCTGCACCCATTTGAACCAAACATCCTCAGCACATTCACGTAACAGTGCTGGAATAAGCACAAGGTTCGGACATTATTCATCCCCATTAAATAGGTATACATGCTTTTTTCAGAATCATCAACCCATTAAAAATGTTTTTTTCCAGCTAAATCTAACCAGATAGCGATTTATCTGACCATCACCACCAGACATGTAGGTTATATCAGCTGCAAGTCCCTTTTTTTTCACCTGGCTTCTTCCTCACCTATCCATCTCCTACCATCTTATTATCAGAAATCCTCTGCCAGACAGGAGTGTCAAGCTGTGAACCTCGTCTGTTACACGTCGAAGCTGCCACAAGGAAGTCTGCTGACCCGAAACAGATGTCAGGAAGATCATCTCCTGCCATTCATTTGGTGAAAACAACCATCCAACCAAAAACATGCCCGACTGCAGGCAGCTTTTTATTTCTTTATCAATAATACATTTATCATTGGTTGTAAATATTGTGCAACCATCCCTCAATTTCTCCTTAAATTAATGCTTGACATTTCTGAAAAGGAATATTTCACAGTTGCATGAAAGATATTTTCTTCCATCTGTGCAAAACTACTATCCATCCAAAAAAGATCCCACCTGAAGACAAAACGATTGCTCTGCCAGCAAGCCTGACTCATGCTGAAATCAGCTTTACAGTTCTCTTCTGCGGCCCTATATGATGTAAAGGCCTTCTTAAAGAGTGTCTTTGGGGCTTCTTCTTTGTAAATGTCATCCTACTTCAGACGTCACTCTGAAAATGTCACCTCGCTACCCTTTTCATTAACTCTCTCGATTATACACCATATTCCATTACAGGGATCACACGCCGAGGGCGAGCCTCTTTCTGAGCCGTACATAGTGAAGTGTGATTGTGAGACTGAGGCGACGGTTCTGGACGTTCTGGTGCTCGGCCGTTATGGTTTGATGTCGTTTGCTTAGCTGTGGTCGCCTGTTATCGAAGATTCTCCACCGTTTGCCACGTTGCAGTGCTGCAGATGAGTGGAGGAGTTGAGGGCTGTACCTCTGCGGAGGAAGAAGAAAGCTTCAATTTCATCTTCTGTGAAGTGAAAGTTTTTAAGGTTACAGTGTGAGCTGAACTCTAGACATTTGAAATGTGCTGGAAAGCAGCTAGATAAATTGGAATTCTTTCAGCTTTTGTGGGAAGTGTATTTAAGCTGCAGATGTTGAAAAGCTGTAATCCTCTGGCTTATTTATTGGTCTAGGTTTTTTTTTTTTTAACAGAGACTTCGTACATAAACATTACTGTAAATGTACAAGAGTTAGTCATATGGTTATTTTTCATCTGCAGTCCCTGGACAAAGAAAAACAAAAAACAACAAAAAGAGTTAAATAAAATATCACACACACACATATCCATATATATATATATATAAAATACTAATGATAAACCACAATGCTTAACAATACCAACAGTTATTCAAAAGTATTCAAACATCTAATTATATCATGACATAAGAAGATGGTGATAAGGTCAGCACAGGGTGCACATACTCAAAATGTTAATGGTGGCAAGTCTGAACCAGTTTATTAAATGGTTTTTCGAACAGATATTAGGCCAATTTTCTGAAGTTATCCATGTAGTTGTTACTGGAAACTAACTGACTAAAAGCACTTTTTCAGAGAGGAACAACACTTTCTGCTCAATATGAGTTATTTCTAATATAAACTGAGTGGAGGAGATAACCCCTAATAATTCTGTATGTTAGACACACATTTGCAAATTTTATGATGTTCTCCCAATTTAGGAGATTATGCTTTTTTTAAATTGTGTGGGTAATATCATAATGGTTTGCTTATATAAAACTAATGATTTTAGAGTAGTTATGTTTGCCTGTGACCAAGTTATTAAGCAGTAGTTGATATTTGACATAATCATAGTCAAGGAATAGTTATGTCAAAGATGTTTACATATTTCTTTGAGTAGGAAATCTCCACTGTTCTCCAGTAATGGTACATTACTGCGGCTCCCAGTAATGTCAGAAATACCTGCTGGGTTTCACTCTGTGGTCAGCTGACAGTATAAACTAAATTTAACAAATACAGTTATTTTTGTACAGTATTTACTAAAAGTTCAGCTTAAAATTGCTTCAGTCCATCAATCTGGGAAAAGGTGAAAAGGCCAATTACAAATTATTTGGTCCATCACTCTACAGTAAGAAGGATTGTTCGCAAATTAAATACTGCATGTTTCAAAACGATTACCAAGTCTGAGAGGACGTCAAGGCAAGTTCGGCTTAATGTCAGACTGTGTAATTCTCAAAGAAACTGCAAAAAACCCAAAGAGCTACATTTCAGATACTACAGCCCTAATTTAACATGTTAAACATTAAGGTTATCGACAATACAATTACAAAAAACTGCACAAAAATTTCCAAGTGCAAGATTCTTCTACTTAAAAAAGCTTGGGTTTGTGGTTCATCAGCTTCATCTGAACAAAGTACAAGACTTCTGGACCAATGTCATTTGGACAGACGAGACCAAAGTGGAGATATCTGATCATGATGCACAGCAGCACGTCTGGTGAAAACCAAACATAGTAGTACAAAACACCTCAAACCAACAGTATAGCTTTGGGCTGGTTTTGCAGGCACAGGATCTGGACGCCTTGCAGCCAATGAGAGCACCATAATCTCCTTTCTGTATTCTGGAGTTAAATGTGAGACTGTCTGTCTGACAGCTGAATGTAAAGTTGGCTCAGACCTCAGTCTGACCAAAATGCTGTGGTGGGACCTTCAGAGAGCTCCTCATAAACAAATGCTGTCAACTTTAATAAACTGAAAAGTACTAAAGAAGAGTAGATCAAAGTTATTCCATGTGAGGGACTGAGATCATCATACAGAAAACTATTACCTCAAGTTATTAAAAGCAGTTTTACAAACTGTTGAATCATGAAGTTTATTATGTTTCTAACACAAAGAGTTGCATATGTGAGGCTGTATTTACCTGTAAAAACCAGGCAAGGATGATTATTATTTATGTCATCAAAACCTTATAATTATCAAAATACTGTACTTTTTTTTAAACACATCAACCTGCAGAGAGAAGATTTCAATGCAGTTTCCTTCCAACATGAAAATCTGGACCAACATTTCCTCAAAAGAAGGTCTAGCAGCATACAGGCCTTATAAATGCAAATTGGATGGATAATAAGCAGAAATCTTCCAAATGAATACAAATACCCAATTCCATCTTCTCAGTCCTGCAGAGCTTTTCATGCTAGTGCCTCCTCCCTGTCGGCAGTATTCCTATTATTTGATGTCCGCTGTCAAAGTCAAGGATAATATTTGTTGCTGCTGCCATGACAACAGTGAGATCGCCACAGAGTGCGAAGCAGGAGTGGCACCCTTGACACCAACCCATAAAAAAACAAGCCATTCTGGCGTCTGATCGATGATGCATAATGCAGTGCCATAACCCTCATCTGCACCCCCTCCATTCACTCTGTCCCTTCTTCCTTTTCTCACTTCTCTTCAGCCCCCTCTCTTCTTCACAGTCATTCATTCCATCTGCTTTAATCACATCTACAAGAGGGCCCTCTGCACCCCCCCACCCTCCCACCCCAAATCAGGCAGAGATGCTAAATGAAAGAAAATGAGATAGAGCTTTTCTGAAAAGCTTTTACAAGGGAATGAAAGTTCATGTTTGCTCACAGTGTAATTGAAGATGAGAATGTAGATTGTGACATCTGAAATTAATATAAATTCAGTTTAAGACCCAAAATTAAAATTGGCCGTGACTCATGCGCTGGTAGAATCAGTGGATATTTAAACCCCCACAGAGGTATCTAATAATGTTTATGCATAGAATATTTGTGAGCCTCAGATGTATTTTGTTTGAAGGTTAGTTTCAATTTAGTTACGTTACATTCAGATTCAAGCCTGGCTCCAAACTGTGGGTTACAAAGGCAGGAGTGGAATTAAAAACGCAGACCTACCTGTGTGATTTAAATGAACAGATACTAAAAAATATGTCCCTAAAAAGACCTGATAACATTTCTGAGAATGCACATTGAAGTCAGCACAGCAGGACGTCTGAGCAGCACTCTGCAGCAGGTGCAGACAATTAAAGCTAATGATAGATTCAGATCCACCTGCAGCTCAGTAGCACTTTCAGCACAGGGACACAAAATCTAATTTTTTCCAGTTTGTGCCTCCATCTCCTCTCTCCTCCTTCCCTCTGCCCGTGACCTTGAAATCCATCACAAGGATGTCTCAAGACACATCTGGAGGACAGAGCGAGCTCTGTTTATAAGTGGACACTGCATCCATGATGTCATGCATGATTTGTGAACTACTGGTGTGGACGGGTCCCTAAGATATCGTTTCCTCACAGCGGTGTCAAGCCATTTGTCTTTAGCTCAAATAATATTTTTACATTATAGTTTCAGTGAAAGACAGAAACTAGGCAAATTTTAAATTTTATGCAAAGACGGGGGGCATCATGTGTTTGCGTTGGGTGTGTGTGTATG
>JAOXYM010000008.1:25472936-25484883 GCA_028567055.1 Leptatherina wallacei
TGTGAAGAATTGTCCTTTATTTTGAGCAGCTTGTGCAGCATTCTTCTCTGGACAATCAGCTCCAGCGGCTCCAGAGTACTTTAATAAGTGGTGCCTGGGTCATTGTTCTACCATGTGGAAGCACATGTGCTTGCTGACCCCAGAAATCACCCATTATTACTCACATTAGGCTGCTATTTGGGTCAAAAGTTACACGGTATCCCTTTAAGATAATATATTTTTAATATATTCCTTGTATTAAGCAGAACAATGCTTATTTCCAGTCTGATTCCTCTAGTTGGAGAGTATCTGAGATCTATGAGGCTAATAAATTCAAATTGTTTTAATTAAAAGATAAGTCAACTTTTTTTGTGTTGGCAGATCATTTTGCTTATTTTAAGTAGTAAACTGTATTTTTTCCTCATTTTTTAAAAACAGAGTTTCTTTAATGCAGTGTTCACAGGAGAGCTCACAACATCTACACGTAATATTTTCTGTTCTCTCACCATCACCACAGCTTTCAGCACATAAACGTTTTAAAGTTTCATCGAACAAAGTAGTCAAACTAAAATCTTATTTAGCTGGAATACATTTGAAAAATATAAAACCGAAAAAACGTTTGATCTGTGATATTTCCCATGATTGTTTTGTAGTTTGTGATTTTGATTTATAAGAGATCAACACAAAGATAGAGAAGGAAGAAGATCAATTTCATGCTTAAAAAAAACCAACCATCATTTGGTTCCTTAGAGAAAGAAAAAACAAACAACTTGTAAACAGCAAAACGGGGAAAATGCACCTCAGAAGAACCCTACCTGTCCTTTTGACTGGAAGCCCAAAACTCAGAAAAAACACATTTGTGCATCAGTATAAAACAGAAAATGGAGCAAAGTTGAGCAGAAGAAGGCCGACTCTTGAGTAACTTTCTAAAACAAAGTAAACAACATTTCTTAAGATCCATCCACCCATTTTCTGTACCGCTTAGTCAAATTCCAGTTTGCCGGGAAGCTGGACATTATCCCAGCAATTAGCAGATGATAACACCCTGGACAAGTTGCCAGTCTGTCGCAGGTTCTTGAAGATAATGTTTCAAATATCACCTATACTCCCTCCTAATTTCAATGAAATGATGTAAAAGTCAAACACCACATTTATGAAATCATTTGACAGCGTTTTTAAGTTGCCTGCATGTGCAGCTTCTCATAACCACAGAAGCACAATCAATCACTCCTACATGACAGCTTAGTAAAACTGCATTTAACAGTTGAACTGAAAGCTCTTTATTTGGAGGATTATGGTAAAAAAATGTCAATTAAATCATGACTGACTACATGATGCAAGGGCAAATATTAACCAACAACCAAGTGAGTTGTTCATCGAAACATTTCTCCAGAATTAAACATCTTGTTGATGAGAAACAACTGAGGAATGTGTTGACTTGGCCACCTCAGTATGAAAGAGCTACAGAGACAACTTTCTCTCTCGAGCCTCTAATTAAAGTTGTCAGTAGGTGTTTGAGCACGAGACAAGGATTAGGAATCCTGGTGCCGGGTCTCAAACTGCGCTGACAATATGGTCCAACCACAAAGCCAGGGACTTCTGGGACCTCAGCCAGTGGCTGATAGATCCATCAATATGACGGCTTTAGTCAGAGCTGATTGCTCTCCAGAGCAGCAGCTGCTGACAAGGCAGTGATGCGTGGAGTTTTTCTACGTTTTGAAACTGTGTTCTGCTTTATTTACAAGCAGAGCCAGAACAGGTTGACGAGGACCAACTGCAAGCTTGATTGAGGTCTGCCGAAAGCCAACAAATGAAGCTCAATAAACAGTTACGGGCGATAGAAACTTGGTTTATGGCACCTCTGCTAGCTTTTTCTTTTATAAATGTGGGGAGTCGATATCAAACAAAGGTCATTTTCATCATTTCTGTAACATTTATTTCTAAAAATTTGACTTTCTTGGAAAATGAATCATATTAAACTTCTGTTTTCTCCAGCGTGCATATGAAGCTATGTTTGCTGGACGAAAGAAAGAAAAAAATAGAAAGGAAAGGCATGATCTTAAAATGCGTGACAACTTTGCCACTCTTCAAACAATGAGGCTTATCTCCACCATATAGCCAAAGTTTGGTGAATGGGAGCAGAGAGATAGAGCAGTCGCAAAGCTGTTTACTGGCCAAACTGGAGGGTCTCATTTCCTGGAGTGCCATGTGATAACATTGTAACCCTGAATGCTCCTCTCTCAAAAAGCTGCCTTGAATCTCTGGTAATTTTAGCAAAGAAAACACCCACAGATGTGTGTTGAATAGCTCCTCAAGGCTCTGCGTCAACTACGTCACAGACAATAGTCCATATAAAAACGAAGGTAAGAACAGAACACAGCCTTGCCGTCTCGCTGGGACAATGAATACTACGTTTCCTTCCTCAAAGTGCTTTGAAAGAGGATTGCTGAAATCACACAGACAGGAAGCAGAAGGAAACAAAAGTAGCTCACAGGACCGCAGGTGATAAGAGAAATTTCTCAATGTTTACTCACTTAAAACAAATAGATTCCCACAGTGGCCAAAGAGGTTCTTTGGTCCTTTACTTAAACTAGTAATGCTATTATTGATGCATAAAACATAATCAGTCAAAATTTTACTCCCATAAAGGCATATTTGCTGTTAAAAAACACTGAAATTATTAAAGAAATTAATAAGGAATTTAACGTTTTGATGCCCAAACCCTTCTTCTCAGGCTTTGCAACAAATTCTCCAACTGAAACGGTCTTATCGTGGCATTAAATCAGAGCAGAGATCTTTGTCAAGTTTATAACAAGCCGTAAAGTCCACATAAAAAGGGAAGGAGGGATGAAGGAGCAGGTAAATGCTGCACCTTTAACCAAGAGCCTTCGTAAGATCTGAGATCAAGACAATAACATGATAACATTTTATTACCTGGTTGGAATTTGGACAGTAAAATGTCCTTTGTGGAATTAAATAAAGCCAAGGTTTCTTCCTCAGTATAATGGGACCTTCCAGGTCACTTCCCATTAACATGTGTACGAGTCTTTCCTTGCATCAAAATAAAAACCACATTAGTCTTAAAGTGGACGAGCATCGTGACAACAGTCCAACCATCTGATACATCCAATACACACACAACAGCTGAAAAATGAACATGGGTGTGGAATAGCCGTTAGTTGCTAGCCAACAGTCCATAGGCAGTTTATTATTAGCTGTCCCTTGGACATTACAAACTGCAAACAAAAAAACTTGGGTGCATTAAAATGCATACTACATCAACATTGAGCCATCTTCTGCAGCATTTTAGACGCGTGCAAAGAATTGTGTGTTTTAGAAAAATACCCTTGAAATTTCACACAGATTTAGTCCAGGGATCCTCAATCCTGGTCCATGAGGGCACCAGTTAAACATCCTTTGACTCTGAGAAGCATCCGCATCTGCCTGTATACATACAGTATGGTGCTCACGGGCACGTTTTGGGGATGAGCATTCTTGTAATATGAGCAATTTCAATTCAGTTATTATTGTTATAAATGTTAGACCTGAAGAGAAAGCAGCTTTGTCTTTATTTAGACAAAAAGCTACCAATGCATTACTTGTTATGCTTTATTTGAAAGAATGCACCATTCATATCCACCTGTATAGATAGATCATTTACTCTTTGCTTCATGGTAAATGGTGGGAAAGGTCCAGAGTTTTTATAACTAAACCTGCTTTCGTGGTCTGTAGGATTTTGTTACTTTGTATTCTAGTTAGTTTTTACATCCTGTTTTTTGTTTATTTTGTTGTGTTCACTTCCTGTTCCCCCATTACACCTGCTTCTCAGTTGTTATTTGTTACTAGTGGCTCAGTACATCTTCTGGTTGGTTTCCTTTCTTCTCTACCAGTTCATTGTCATCAGTGCTCGTCTTGCCTGAGCAGCACTTCCTGTTCGTTTTAATCTAAAGCCTCAGTTAAGTCCATTCATCTGCCTCCCATCTTATAGTGCTGCATTTGGGTCCTCCAGCTGTTTCCCATGGAACAAGACACTTATCTGCATTCTCAGCTTATATGCGCTTCAGAAGGTGAAGATGCCAATCTCTAACCTTTGATCTATTAATGTGAACAACATGTTGGAATATCCAAAGGTTGTAAATAATAATTACAAAGAAACTTTAGTCTTATAAATCAAGTCAAATCAGAAATCCCTTTTCTGTTTAATCTATTCCTTTCCCTCCACCAGTATCCTCAAGCTAACAGCCTGTCATCACAAAAAAAAGGGGTGGAAAAAGTACAGAGAGACAGGTGAGGCGGGGATTATTTTCACCATGGAGGTGCCACTCCATCTGCAGAGCCACAGCAGCCTCATTTTCCCATGTACATCACACAGACGGCTGATTGTGAAAGATGATGCACTCACACCTCGCTAACAGGTTCACACAAACCCAGATGCTTAAGCCACCTTGGGCTAATTCAATTCCACTGCCATTCCAGAGGTAATAGAGTGTGCCAATACCTCCCTTTGCAGTTGCAAAGCATGGAAAAAGTGGGTTGAAAAGGGTGGGGCAAGTTAATTGTGGTCAGTCTAACACCTCAGTGATTTAACAGAGTCATCCTCGTGCTACATTTTGTTTGCAGACCTGACCTACACGTATTCATCTTCTGCAAGACACAGAATGAATAAACTGGTCCAGGTGTGACAGCTAAAGTGTATAAATTACCTCTCTTAATGGAGTCTGTTCACCACGTTTGCAAAATGTTCTGACTGCAGTGGAGGTCGTGGCATTTCTTCCTCAAGCTTCCATTTCTCCACAAACTGATCTCCTTCCTACTGGAGACATAGAAACTGAAATTTGTTCTTTCTTCTTGCTAGATGCAAATAATTCATTTATTTCACATATATTAGTATCAACTACATTTTATAGTTTAACCAAAGGATCCAATTTAAAAGGTAGTTCCCTGAAAAGTTTCTCGTAATTTACAGACAATTTAAATCCTTTCCCTTCTTAAGCACCTTGAATTGTTCCTGTACATGAAATGTTCTATACAAATAAACTTGCCTTGCTGGCACCAGAGTGAAGCAACATAACATTTCAAGTCTTTGACTGTTAAATAAGTTAATAAATAAAATAAAAAAAAGACCTGAGGTTCAGTCATGTGTTTAAAATTACCTCAGTGAATCCGTTCACTCACCCCATCACGGTGACGGTTCATACAAACTGTAAATTCCCTCCTGTACGACTTCAACATTCATGCATATGCATGTGGAGCCCAGGAGGAGAAAACTCTGGAAGATGAAGTCAGCATTTTCTGTGCATACTCAAAATATTAATCAAAATTTTTTTGTTAAAACTTCTGCTGTTTTCTCCCAAAAAGATGAAGAGTTTGTTAATGCAAACCACTTCAGTGGAGGGGAACAAGCTGAAATTGCAGAAATGCAATCTAGTACTGGAGAAGCTTGGCGTCCACTTGTGGACCATTTCAGTCCTCCTCAGTATTCGTCTCTGTTCCTCATATACTCAGATTGACCCGCAGTGCATTTCCACTGAGCCGCGCCTGCCCGTTCTCCAGAACCACAAACATACACACATCTTCGGACACAACGGAGCCTCACAAAACTGACATGAAATTGCTTTTCAATATGAAAGCAACAGTATTATTACAGGGAGAACAAATCACATGCAATATAAAAGTCATCTAAAAATAGATCTGACATGTTCTTTATAAAGACATGAGCAGAAGACACCATAATGGCTATATGTACACCTCTTTAAGACTTGTTTGCATAAAAAAAAAAATCTGAAAATGGAGAGAAATTCAACCGTTTTTATCCATAAAATCCATCATTTCTTGTTTTACAGGACTTGAATGCCTGATTAGCAGTTTTATTTCTGCAGTAATCTGGACTGAGGAGCTGTTAATCTATTGTATTAAGTTTATTAGTCCACTGAATCAGATGGATGAACAAATATCTTTCATAAAAGTCAAGAAATTTCCCTTCGGCTGCTTTTTAACTGCAGATGTACAGAAAGAGATCATCACAGTGTGCACAGTAGCTGTAAATTTTAATCATTTGAAGAAATGCAAGAAAAAGAACTTCACGTAGTAGCCATGTCATACACATAGGTTTGTAACTACAGCAACTGTTGAAGTAGCAGGTATCGTCCCAGCTCAGAGCATCAGCCTCCTGCCTGATGGGAGGAGGCGTCTGAAATGTGTACTCTGGTGCAATAATGCCAATATTATATGACTATGTACAAGATGCTGCAATATTATGTGTAATAAGCTTGATTATCAGGGGTTAAATTGGGCTGGGCTGCATCATGTTAATCTAAACCTTGTGATTTTTGTTTGTGAATAATTACAACAAGATTGCATACCTTTGATTTTGAAGACAATGAAACTCCTTTGTGGTTCTTTTTCTGCTGTGAAATACTGAATACTATGAGCTTGGTGGTCCAAGTCAGTTACAGGGATGAAAAGGCAAGGCAAGTTTTTTTGTAAAGTACATTTCATGTACAAGACAATTCAAAGTGCTTCACATAAAACATTAAAAGCATTATAGCAGAGTGCAGAAGAACCATTGAAAAGTACATAAAAGAGAATATAAACAAAAAATTTAATTATATGAAGACGTAAAAAATCATATTAAATAATGTAAAATAATTAAAAACAATTAAAAGCAAACAACAGTCTAGACAAGTTAAAGTATTTCGTGCAGATTTCATTCATGAAGAGAAATCTTTTTAACCTCGATTTAAAAGTGTCTAATTTGGTAAAAGTTTAATCTCACGCATAACATATTCGTATATTTATAACATTTTGCTTTATGATGTAAAGCACTTTGTGATGCATCTGAATGAAAAGTGCTATACAGATAAAGTTTGATTTGATTCTGTGGATCGTAATTTCGGCCCCTCGTGTTAAACATATTGAATGACAAGAACCTTGAATGTGTTCAGAAATAAGACCCATTCAAGCATTGTTTCCTCATTTCTTTATCATGTGGTTTTCTCCATATGAATGTGTACTTTAGGTCCTGTGGCAGTCACATCCACCCCACAGTTTCTAGTGGAAAATAAAGACCCATTTTACTCAAGCTACACATCTTCTAAATAATCTGACACTTAGAGCTGTTATCTTCCAGATCAACAACCCAGCAGAAAATGGACCTTGTTTCAGGTGGATTGTGAATCTCAGTTGCAAAATACAGGAAAACTGGTATCACAAGTATCTAATGGCAACTTAAAAGCCAAATAGATGACACAAAAAAAGACACAAAACATCAGAATTTTGTTTTATCCAGTCAAAGGGACATTGACGAACACTGAAACTGCACCAGTTTGGAAGTAGCAAATGTTTACTCGCTGGAGAGGAAAAGTATTTGGTAAGGTAGATTTTCCAGCACCAAAAGCCTTTTGTTTATGTCACATGAATCAAATGACCACATCTTCAACATCCTCTTCATCCTTCATGACTTTATCATCCACAAAAATGCAACTGAATTTCACTATAAATCAAATATGTGTGATGGAAATCCTTGTTTGCTGCTGTTGTACAGAAAAGAGTGGCAGGGTTATCATTTACAGCCAGATTAGTCAATGTGATTAGTCACGATAAGGAAGAGGCTCCACAAAACCCCTCAAGGCATCCATTAACTCCATGTAACCCACTATGGCTCAATTAATTGGCTGTTTAGAGGGAAAAAAAGAAAAGAAAGAGAGCCTTGTCTTTAATTGAGAAACTTTTCCCGCCTCAGACTAAATCTAAAGCTTGTGATTTGCTGTCAGACAATGCCTGCTCTTTTTTAAACTCACATTTCATTTAAATCATAGCTAATCATTCCATCCTGTAAGCAGGGCAGTCACACGTTAACTAGGATTTTCCTTTTCTGTGCAAATTAAACATTAGTGCTGTGTGACCTTGAGTCAACAGCTGCTCCTTTTCTCTTCTTTACGTTAAATCTGCATAAACCACGGTGCTGTGCAGAGCTTCAGGGTGATCATTAACTGCAAACATGATGCAGTTATTTTAGAAATGATAATGTTGAAGCAGTTCTGATGGAGATTGTAGCTGCACGCACACTGTAAAAACATCAAATGTCAGGAGTCTGTTCTTATTGATCCCACAGCAGGGCATCATGGGAAAGAACATGGGAACAACCAACAGAGGTTAATGTACTCGCATTCCAACCTGCTGGGTATGAGTCAATACATCACTGTATATTGACTGCATATCACACAAACATGCAGCATGTGCCAATTTCTTGTGTTTTATCTCGTGTGTTTAGGCAAGTCTCAGTTTTACATTATGCACACGAGTGCAGATTTCAATGAAAGATTGGCAACTTTTGGTTTCAAATAAATTGTTAAAACACACAAGTACAATTTATCAAATGACATCAAGAGAAAAGTGTAATCATATAAAACCAGATTTGTCTGTGGAAATGTGGCCCTTCATGAGCTTCAGCTCACAGTTAAACTTTTTAATTGTTTTGCTTTCTTTTTTTTAACCATCATCACTGTATAATTGTAATCCAAAACAGACTGAACCATCCGAGCATCTGTCCCATCGGACATCTCTTTCAGGACTTTGCTGGAAACATGACGTCAGATTAAAACTTGTATTCCTATGTAAATATTTTATATGAAAATAAGACATATTGGCTTTTTCATTCAAAGGTAAATGTTTGAAGGAAAGATTCCCAGCTGGATTTTCTTCAGACTTTCAAAACAAAAAACTGAGATAAACCTTAAAATTGTACTGAACTATTTGTTGTTTGTGGGAAGCCGATGTGAAGGACCAGACAGGGGGGGGGGGACTAACCGGAAGAAAACCCCACTCTGGGCTTGTTTTCCTTTTTTGTCATAATGAAATTGTATAAAAACATTGTAATGAAGCTTAAACTTGACAAAAAATGAGGCTTCATCTTTGACGTCATGCTTTCTAAAAATCAAGTCAATCAAGCTAGTCGATCATTTCAAACTATTCATGGCTGATTTTGAGGCAATTTACAGAATTCCTGATGACGTGCAACCCAAACAGAGCCGGTTTATCAAATCCACAAAATAATGTCCCCCTTTCATAAAAGTGTGGGTCAGTGACCTGAAACAAGCCGGCCTTTGACTGATAGAACCCGCTAAGTGGTCAGAGTGTCAGAGAAACCCACTGTATGGGTGACTTTCAGACATTTTCCTGTGATTGTCCACGCTCTTGGTTGCTCTTTGTGCTGTAGTCTAAAGGTCAGTGGAGCTGCTGTGTGTGCTTTCAGTGGTGCAGATAAGTGGTGAGAATTATTTGTCTTGCTGCCATTTGTACCAAAACATGTTTTGCAACAAGAGCAGCTCCCCGCATCTTAAACTATATTGTAAGACGATACTTCGACTGTACATTCGGAGTAAATAGAAAATATCACAACAGCCATCAAATCTTTGGAGCTTTTCTACGACAATGTTCCCCCAGGCCCACGCTGATAGTCTGTTCCCATTTATCTGGGCCTGTATGGATATTCTCAAGCGGAGGTCTTCCATACTTGTCTACATGCTGATGTCAAGTCCCTATTCTTTTTGAGAATCATCTCATCTCGTTTCCTCTTTCAAAGTCACTTGGATCATCTCTGCCTCTCGTCTATGTACAAAAACAAGTCCTGTCTGCATTTCTGTACATACCTGTAACACACCCTGGTCCAACATCTGCATTTAACATGTTTTTCACTTTACTTTACCATGTTGATCCATACAGATATAATTAGTGTATTCATCACTTTTTTTTTTATTGGTTATTTCTAGTCAGTCCATCAAATTATACTATGGAAGAATAAATGGTTGCCTGCACATGGACAGCAATATTCTGGCTATCTTCACCTAAATAAGAAAATATTCTGACAATGGTGTTTATACGAGTTGCAGATAGAAATATCCGTTTCATATTTCTGTTGACAAGTCAAACATAACCCAAATAATGGGCCATGCTTACTTTATGATCCACAGCACAACAGAAATATCAACTGAGTGTATTTTCTGTTTTTAACCCACTCTGCACTGAACTCGGTGGCATTGCCAGATCTTGTGATCAGACCTGGTACCCTGAAGTCTAAAGCATGGGTTGTAAAGTAGAAGTGTGTCGCAATATGCTGAAAAAACCCTGCAAGGTTGTAATATTGTGTTCTTAGTGTACACACGTCTACTTAAGACTTAAACTATATTCCACACACCTGAATTTGATTATTGCTCAAATTAAGCGCGGTATTAAATGCTATGAATTATTATTCTTAAAGATCCCTCAAAATCATCACTTCCCATGAAAAGGTTATGAACCATAACAACAGAAGAGTGAAACTTCTGCACAGAACAAAGAGTTGTATCCACGTGTTGTGTTGATTTGTTTTCGTTCTGTGTGAGTTGCAGGAGAGGTACGGCCAAACCGATGAAGTCATCAATTTCCAATTTTTTTTTTCTTTGATTTTTGAAAAACAAAGACGAAGGTGTGATTGTGGAGGACGGCTCACCGTCCTGTAGAGCGTGAAATAAGAAGTTGCGGAGAAGGGAAGAAATGCATCGAATACGTTTCACCAGCTTTTTATGCTAAAATAAAAAAAGTGAAATACCCAGTAGTTCAGTTACTTTATGTAAATATTTACCTGATGTAACATTAAATTGAAATGCGAACATGTCATTTGCCATTTTGTAATTATGTACGACGCCGGTAGGACTTCCAGCAACGTGATGCATTCAGCAGCATCACTGAATGTTACACTTTACAGATAAGAAAAAAACTAAATGCATCTTTTTTTGACAGATAGTTTTGCCTTTCAGACATAAATCGACTCTGCATGAGGTTGATGCCTTTTGGTCGGCCGTGTGCGGTGGTCTGTACAAGAAATGGCATTTAAAACTAAATGATATCTTGTTTCTTTTTTTCCCACTGTTCCAGCACCATTACAGCTATTCTGATAATGGACAGCTGGAAGTCTGAGCGGGCTCGATGGTTTTTTTCCTGTGTTTCTAAATTCTCTACTCAGGTTCAAAAGAAATGTTCAGAAACATTTTTATAATGTAGTTTTCAGAAAGAAACCTCCCAGGTCCAGATAGAGGTCCTGCAGCCTTTTCCAGCTGTTTTCTGAGAGAAAACCAGTTAATATGTAGGATTTATTAATCCTTTACAAAACAGAGGAGATTCAGTTGGAATGAGACTTCTTACTTTCATTTGTTTCTATATTATTTGGTTGTCATCAAAAGATAGAAATAAATAGACGCCTGATAACGAGTGTTCATGGGATTTTATACTTTTATACTGTTGGGAAATTAATATATTCTTATGATAAAAAAACTGACAATAATCACACCAAGATATATTTATAATCGTGACATCGCAAGTGGGAACAATGCAAGTTTGATAGAAGTCGTGCTTTATTCATTAGTTCTGCAACCGTCCGGTACCAACGTGCTAGCATGAACTTGTCACGAGCTGATCTCTTACCAGTCGTTTTCATTTCTGCTAATTATTCTTTAAATCGGTTTGAATAAGTCGGACAAGCTATCGCAAGGCTTCATACAGCCACCTCTAATCAGGCCGGCTCAAAAATTGTTCATCACTGCTGTGTTTTTTAGCTCGCCAGCATGGCGTATGCTAGCCAGCGATACAGAACTGCTTGTGTTTCCGAACTAGTGCTGCTCTGCTGCTTTGGATGGCAACACATTTCCCACCAAACAACAGCAAAGCTGATGAAGCACGAGGCCTCGCCTCCTCTCATGTCTTCTATCAGAAGTTCCAACCACAGCAGAGAACTGACACACTCAGAGGTTTAAAATGTTTTCTGATGGGTACAAAAAAACCAGAACTTCAGACAGACCAAGATCTCCTGTTGTGCCGAATAGTAAACATCTCCCACTCTTCCACACTCACTTGTTGCTTAAATGTACACACACACACACACACACACACACACACACACACACACACACACACACACACACACACACACACA
>JAOXYM010000008.1:25485007-25495236 GCA_028567055.1 Leptatherina wallacei
CACACACACACACACACACACACACACACACACACACACACACACACACACACACACACACACACACACACACGCTTTGACTCAGCCGTTTCCCTTACCGAGCCATCAAATACCTAATTTAAACACCAGAATGACAGCATCCCTCCTCCGTCTGCTGTATCCTCTGTGCTGCTTCCGTCTTTTATGCTAATGCACGAACACACAACGCTTTGTCGTGAGTTTACCTCGACTTTCTGAGAACAAACACCAGGCTGAACAAAGCAGAACACACTCGTCCTAGATGAGCTAGCTTGATGATATCTGTGTGTGTGCATTGCATGAGTGCTTGTGCAGGAATAAAAGAGGATCAGACAAGCGAGAGTGTGCGCACTCACGTGTGTCTTTTTTTTTTTTTTAACAGCGTCCTGGTTCATCCGTCTCTGGAGACACTCCACACTAATCTATCATTCGACAAGTTCATTAGTGTACGTGTGTTTGTGTGTGTGTTGTGTTGGATTCATCAGGCATCTCTCTCCTGGGAATCGACATTAAGCAGCGCATCAGCTCGCCATATGCTGAGATCAGGAAGAAGAGCATCAATTAACAGACTTCTGATCCCATATCATAAAGCAAAAATACAGTGTGGTAAATATGGACGCAATCACGCAGAGATCTAACAGCTAATAGAAGCCTTGAAATGGAGGTCAAACCGGGAAATGACAGCATGAAAATGACCTGAAGAGACATTGGGTGACAAATATGTTACAAATATTCTGTTGCCTAGCATTGTACTGGGATGTAAAAGCTCTTTTCATTTTGAAAAGTGGAAACATTTAGGAAAACAGAGAATTTTGTTACAAGACTAAAGGTCCATTTCTTTTAAGATTACTGTCTCATGCCATATCATTCCCCCAAAATGGTGCCTTTGGAAAGTTCATGAATGATTTTAATAGCCAACATCACTATTTCAGAGCTTGAAAAACTTGTCAAAAGATGTTGGCGTGACCACCAACACAAACCAAGTCCGAACAATGACATTTTAATTTGGAAAAAGTTCAATTAACGTCTGTCGACTTTACTCGCAGCGTAGCTAGCTAAATCCAAGATGTTTATTTTTCAAGCGGAAATATGTTGGCACTATAGAAAGGCAACAGGAAGTCAAATTACCACTGATTGCAACCAAGGTATGCAGAATATCATCTCTGAACATGTAATGTGCAAACCTTGAAGCAGATGGGCTACAGCAGCAGAATACCACACCGGGTACCACACCTGTCAGCTAAGAAAAGGAAACTGAGTTGTCCAAAAGCAATCAGTAAAAGCAGTTTCAAAGGAGGACTGTGCTGAATATTGAAAATGATGGATCTGATTAAAAAGGAAAAAAACAAACAATGAGCTGCACTCACTTTACATGATGTACATTTCAGTTTTAATAGTACTCGTATTAAACCAAAAACCTCTTTGCAAACCACAGACAATAAAATATGAGGACTTATGCAAATGCATAACATTGTGATGTATATTCTCCTTTCAAATATTCATCTTTCCCTACATGAAGAACCAGTTAAACATACAAGAAGCTTTAAAAAGAAAAAAAAAATCTTTAAAAAGGATCCCAATCAACCCCCAATGTTTAAAATAACACGCCATGATAAACTGCAGCCTCTCTATGGCAATAAGAAAAGGGTTGAAGTGTAATCAACTGTTTCCAAGGTAACATGTTTGTGTGCCTATGTGATCTGCAACTAAATTTAATTGAAGTGGATGAAATCACCAGGTTGGTACTCTATACAGCTCAGTCATATGGAAATGCAGCCACTTCAAAGAATTATAAAAGCATGTTTTATGTCATCTTACTGGTAAACACACACTTCCATGTTTGTATCAAGTATAAAACCATTGAAATTAACCTCAAATCTAGGAAACATTTTAGAAAACGACAATAGGAAGGAAGTTTAAAGCTTGAGTTTTGGTTTATATTTGAGGTATGATAAAATAATATGAACAAATGTATAATATATAAGAATGAGACTATACATATTTTAAAAAAGAATTATTCTGTAAATTCATAGACATAGACAAAATGGAATTCAGTGTTTCTGTTTAACCCAATTTTAGGATCCGAGTCATTCCATGTAAACAGTGCCTCATGTGAAACAAACGTAAATCTTTGGGGATTTACTCTTAAAGACATCCTTTCCAGCAGCCTTTAAATACCGTTCACACACAGCCTCCAAAGTCTTTTGTGAAACTGATGCAATCAATTGCTTCGTGTCCAAAGAAATTTTTTCCCTGGAACATGAAAAAAACTAAAACAAATCTAAAAATGGTCAGTATTTTGCAAAACTGTCAGGAAAATCTGAGCATTTACTGGTTGTAGCAACCAAAGTCTCTATATGGATGTTGGTGAGTGTGCCATAAGGAGCTATTAAGGAAAAAAATGCTCAAATATTTTGAACCCTGCCGCTACCTTTTAAATTCACCACTTTAAATTCAAGAAAACATTGTGGATTGTGGGCCGTGGTGGTTAGTGACTTCCTGCCTCGTAGCCAGAAGGTTCCTGATTCAAACTTTGTGCACGCCTTCATATGGGCTCTCTCCACGTACTCTGGCTTCTTCCCACTGTTAAAAAACATGAATGTGGGGTTAATTGGCGTTTCTAGATTCTACCCAGGAGTGAGCATGAGTGGTTTTGTCTCTCCGTGTTGGCCCTGTGATGGACTGGTGACCTGTCCAGGTTGTACCCTGCCTCTCGCCTCACAGGAGCTGGGATAGGCTCGGCTCAGCTTTGGAATAAGCAAATATAGTCAATGGACAGATGGATGATCCACATCTCCTGACAGCATGTCTGTTTTTTCTTCTTATTTTTTTTAGCTTCACTGAATTTAATGGTATTGTCTTGTATTCGTGCTTTAATTGTTGTTTGGTGGAGGCTTTTGATAAGCCAGATTGGCTTTTTGCCTCTTCCTGCAGTGTTTTTCTATTTGTTTTTATTGTCTACTTGTTATTTTTGTGCGAATAAACAGATGAAATGAACAATACCGGCCTCACCTCTTCTGCAGAACTACTGCTGTGCAGGCATGGAAAAAAAGAAGTCCAACTCAAAACATTATATATTATTTAACATATTAAGAAACAATAAAAGCAGCATGAATAGAGTGGTTTATGTTTTTAAATCATGCATCATGAAACTGAGCTGAACAGCAACATGATTTTTAAAAAGCTAAATGTGTTTTCTTCAGCTGACAACTCCGAGAAATATTAGATGGCTTCAATAAAAAAAAACAGCCTGTTTTCTGCAGTAAAGAGTTTTAAATGAGTGAAGTAAGATCAAATGTTCTGATGCCAGCAGGGGTTCAATGTCCTATCCAACAGCCAGGCTGAGACCAAATCTAAATGTCTTTTTGTAAATGGGTGAGATTCAGCGTGCTCCGTGCTGCACCGCTTTCTCCGCTCATTTCATACGGAGAAAAGAAGAAGAGCTGAATCTCACTTTACTCGACACTGCTTTGCCAAATGGCTTCATTGTAATTCAGCAGGCATGTTCGATAAGTAAAGGAGATGACAAGTTTTAAAACCCTTCATATCTCTCGCTCACTTTCGTGCAGAAGTGAAAAGATGATGATTTTCTGCCGAGGAGACAACCTGGCCTCGATGTCAGAGAGCCATCTTGGCTCTTCTATCAACAGACGGATGTTTCTGCCAAATGGATTTTTGCCCTGGCAGGAAAGGAGTTGCAGCCAGATCACTATCAAATTAATCGTACTCCTGACTGACTGGGTAAGTGCTGTGTGATGCACTGCATGTGCTGATGAGAATAAATCAGAGGAATCGCTGCAACAAAAAGAAAGACAGGAGTACTGAAAGTAAAACTAGTTAAACCCAGAGTCAGGTTGAAGTTTAAATATGGATGTAAAAATCAGGCGAAAATACACAAACCACCAATGTAGCGGTTATACTTATGAAGCTATATCCAGCTTTTTCTTCTTTTTTTTCTTTAAAAAAGTAAACAGTCCAACACAGTTGCCTTTTTAAAGCCAAAATATCGTATTTTGCTAAATTTTGGGGTTTTCAGAAACAAATTACACCATCTTCATATGAGTCAGGCCAGCAATTTCCATCTGTTTCCAGTCTTAGTTACCAGCAGCAGCTGGTTAGCTTAGCTTTGAGAAATGTAAACACTTTGTGTTTTTTCATCCAGTTATCTTCCAGAAGGAAATAAAAAGAAGAAAACAGGTTTCCGTTGAAACAAAGGTTGAGTTAAAAGCAAGCAGAAGGAAGAAATCATGAAGCTGCTCGTACATTTTACCCTGGTGAACCGAATGTTTTCATGAAATGTTGACGAGCTTCAGATGCTGTTCGGGAGAGTCCAAGGTTTTCTTGGATCCTGTGCTCAATCGTTCCCTTCACCTCACTTTAAGGATCTGATATATCAACTGTGTTTTTAGATGAATATCACGATGCCGTGATTTACTGGCATCTATGAAATGTGAAACAACTTTGCAGAAGGAATTTTATGGAAGTCTTGGAACAACCTGACGCCAAGTTAATTAAATGAAGATGGAAGAAGAGAAAACAATGAGATTACTCGATGCCAAAAGAGGGAAAGGTATTTGGGATTTCAGTTCAAATTCTTGAATTCTGTCAGTTTACAATGTTGGATGAAGAATCTACGCGAGCGCGTAGAAATCTTTAACTATGTGCCACAAACACATTTTAGTGCAATTTTATAACATTTTTAGTTTAGAAGTGAGAATGAAAGACTGGAAAAGATATAAAGTGTTCTGTCTTGCAATGAAATCATTTATACCAGACCTTAAATTCTATCGCACAATAGATCTGCATGTGTTACAAAACAAAAAAAGAAACTTTCAGTGTAACAGAAAAGCTATTTCCAGCTCACCTCCTCACTAAATTTCAGCAAGAAAAACAATGCCGCAAAACGTAGAAATATTAACAAGAAAATGAATGAAAATGAAAAATACTTTATTTATCCCTTTTAGAGGGAAATTATTGTTGTAGCAGAGTTGTTGTTTTTTTTTGTTATGTTCTTAATATGTTAATATGTTCTCACACTGGACAGATGCTTCAACTCCACATCTTCTCTTATTTGAAGTTGACATTCTGACTTGTTTTTGAAGCACAAAAATGTTAGATTTCATTTTCAGACCATACGTAATATTCCCGTAAATAAATCACAAGCAGACGAGGTGTCTGATGTGCACGCTGCATCTGCTTCGCCTCTCTTTACCTACACTTGCTGTTTTAGAACCTGCTGGATACATTCTTTAGCTCTCAAAAAGAGTTGGGCTGAGTGTGTTGTGGGTGGGGGTCAGGGGGCATTGTGGTCTCTGGGCTGCTAGGGGTGCTGGGGCAGGCACCGACCCGCGGTGGGGGGCTGTCGGGTATCAGCCGGGCCTTCCACGGGGCAGAGGGTGGATCTGGAGTCCCAGGGTTCTGTCCCCAACTCATGCTCGGGGGTCGATACTTGGTGGGGCTGGCTGACCACTGCCACTAGTCCCCAGGGCCGGCACTCCATGGTGGTGGTGGGGGCTCTGGTTACGGCCTTCCTCTGCCTCGTTCTGGGCAGGCGCGTGGCTGTCCATGCAATACTGTCTCGGCTCTACATGACTGACAACTTAGTGCTGCAACAGTGTGTGGTGACAAAGGGACTCACATCTGCCACAATTTCTCCTTTTTCTATTTCAAAGTGTATGTTTTACACCCATCAGGGAACTTTGCACATATATTGAAGTATTTTGGTCTTAAAATAAAAAGACAAGACGTGTGTTTAACATTAACCTTGTGTCACAATTGATTGTGTTTTTGGTGATGTCTGTTAGGGAAAGATTGTCCACTTCATTTTAGGCTTTTATATATATATATATATATATATATATATATATATATATATATATATATATATATATATATATATAAAAACAAACAAACCTCAAGCAATGCAAACTCCTCGAAGTCTGACAGTAAATGAGCTCTGTCGCCATGTCAGAGATAGTAGTAGCCATTCATTTTTCTTAAACCTTTTTACTTCAAGCTAAAGAATGACTCACATTGATGAATGCAATTAATCGTGTCTAAAGAGAGCCGTAAGCTATGATGCAGCGACTTAATCTGCTTTCTGTTACAGAGGCTATATTGAATCTGTCAGTCTGTGTGAGTGCCACAAAAAGCTATTGTTCAGGAAGGGGACATGAGGGATGGCAACTGTCTTATGTTAGCATACACCTGAGCAGACACATGTATGCAGCTTGAATGACTGAGACTCAGTTAACTGCACATGCAAAATAAAATATTTTCAGTATGAAAATGTATTAAAAAAAATAAATGAAATGTGCAGAAAACTTGTAAAAAAAGAAAAAAGAAGCATATATTGCATGTTAAAACATGTATAGCTGCACAGTGATGTCTCTGTGATGTTAAAGGTTAAGTCACACGCATGAACTTTTAAACAGAACAAAGAATGAATACAAGCAAAGGCATTCATAGACCTACTCAGTGGGATGCCAACACACCTCAAATTCAGATAAGGTGGTAGAGACAGCAACAATAGATGCACACACACAGCATGAATTCAGACACACACAAGCACTTTAAAATAAGCCACTGAAAGATAAGATGAGCAGACAGAGACAGAATATACCCCCATACGTTCATGCATATTGTAAAAGCACTTGCACACAGTATGAATGCAGAATCCTCTGCGTGCAAATAGATGACACAACCGTCTCCAACTCACACAGATGCACGGTACATTTGCATTGACAGGCTTTTTATTATAATTCAGGGCTGGATAATCTATATTGGACTGGTTTTTCATTACATTGTCACTTCCCACAACCAACACATTACTAATGTTTTCTCGTACTTACAGCCATCTTCATGCAGGTTGATGGACTTTAATATGTGGAAGATTAAATATTCTATAAGCCAATAGTGAGTTAAATCACAGCAGCTTATGAAATTAAGTCGATATTCTTCCCCCTAATCTGCCTTAAAGCAACTACAGTCAAGATTTTCTGTCAAACAGCAGTGGCCACCACAATGTGACCAATTAAATAAGCCACTTATGGTGATTCAGAGATAATTAATTCTTCAGTTCACTTAATTGCATTTTTGCGAACCCTCTAAACTTTCACATTTTGTTTGTCAAAAAGAAATAAAGAGTAAATACTGGACTAACAGCAGGATGTGAAGAAACGCATCTCAAAAATACTACAACTACTTCTTCTGAAATGTCATTAACTAACCTCTAAAAAGGTGAACATACCTGATCCAAATTGCCACAAAGATGAAATCAAACTAAACCACCCACATGGAACCAGAGATTTGGAAGCTTTAAAAACAATTTAAAAAAAAAAAATCAGGTTAAATCTGAAAACACCACCGTTTTGTTTCTGTGTTTACAATCCATACGCATCTTTCCTAAACCAATAACACCATAGCCCGACTTCTTCCTTAACCTGTGAGCTGTAGAGATGGCCGTATCAATACTCAGATCTATACTTCAATATCTGCCAGTAAAAATACTCTTACACAAAACATGCCATTTGGTTTCACTTCTGAGAGTTTGACACGTTCGTGCCTATCAGAGGTCATCATGATGAGGCTAAAGTGATGCGTTTACATTTTACTGGTTTAATACAGGTTCTTGAGCTCTATGTTCTTTCAGTTTAAGAAATTTTATCAATTTCAGAATTTTGTATTATGAACCTTTTATTATTGTCATCTAATGAACTTATTGATATTTTATTATAATTTGCAGATAAACATGCGTTTCAAGTGTTTATCTGCAAAATTAAATTCATATTTCATATTGCCCTTGCAAAAGAGATAATGTAGACTGTACAATCACAAGATTTTTCTTTAAGGGGTAAAAAGGCAAGGGTATTGATAGATGAAAAAGGAAAAATAAAATAATGGCATTACATTAAAAAGGAAAAATTTTGGTATCATCCATCCCTATATGCCAACCCTACTAACAGCTACAACAATGTGGATTAGTGTTGAGTTTCTGATACAGAAGCTACAGCAAAATTGGAATTATTATTATTTTTTTTTAATAATCCACAAATGTCTCCTTTTTAGCAACATTTTCTGCCATCTTCTTCGTATTTGTATGTTTACATCACATTTCTGCTCCTGCTCCATGTCGGGCACATGTAATACAGCATTTACAGTGGTTTTGCCTGGACGTACATTTTCTGAAACCATTATGTCTTTATGGAAAACTGGAAGCTTGCTTGTTCAATCCCCAACTTCCCCAGTGTGTGTGTGTGTAATAAATAAATAAATAAATATATATTTATGTCAGGCCATGTCCACACAAACACAAGTTTAGGCTTTTTATTATTTGGATGTTTTTTCCACAAAGAAGCAAAAGAAGAATTTTTTTAAATTGTGTCCTAAAGTCAATAAAAGTGAAAATGCCACAGTTTTGTTTCCTGTTTACAATCCAAATGTTTCTTTCCTGAACTGATGGGTTGCCTCATCTCTCCTTTAAACCGCATACACAAACCCTGCCAACGCAAATTTCTGCACATGCTCCATGTCGACTTCTCTGTCTTCCGTGTATTTCTGCTACAGCATTACTGTGCCATTTATAGACTGGGCATATGTACTAAAATGTTCTCAACGGTTCTGTGTGGTCAAACAATGCTTAAAATTATTCTGTCTTTAAGGAAAACTGTTTTAAAACTAAAAATCGGTTTAGTCTCTGTGTGGACCGATGTTACCTCAAAGTATCCTCGGGAAAGATACCGAAAACCTTTGATCACCCTTTTCGTCAGCAACAAAAGTATACTTTTAAAAGCACAATTCTCTGAAATGTTTAAACCCTAAATTTTAAAAGGTTTTAGATGATGCAGATAGCCATGAAATTAAAGGGATATTTGAGTTAAATGAAGTGGGGCTATGTGAAGTACTGAGCAGTTCGTATATTATTTATCATGTGTTTTATTGAACATCAGATGACGCAATTACGCCCAAGGATGTGTCATTAAATTTTCTAGTGTTTTTGTGACCTACAGTCTAAAACCTCTTAAGTATTTACTAAACATATAAAAAACAAACAAGAAGCAGCAATACATTTTCATGTGAGAAGTCAGAACCAGCAACTTCCTCAACACTTGCTTGGAAATTCCTTAAATTCTAAGTAGAGATTCACTTCTTTTCTTTTTTTTTTTCAAAATCGATTGTTCACCAGGCAGAAACAAAGCCTGAGGATATAAACAAATCTTCTTCTTCCTCACTTCGTTCGGTGATGTTCAGGAACCCGGAGGGCCGGTGGGTTAATGACTTCCTCGGCCGCTGCTGGACAAATGGATGGGTGAAATGAATGGTGTTATGGTTGATAAAGTCAGAGAGGGGGAGCTGCCATATGTCCTGGTAGCTGTAGAGCCTAATGTGCTCCATTTGTCAGCAAGAACAAGGCCAGATGCGCAGATGCAGTGTGTTTTCTGTGAGCGTGCATGGGTGTAGCATACTGTACTTGCACTTTGTCACAGCAATTCAAAATAAATAATGCGACAGCCTTGTTTATATGTAGTGCATACAGTGAAATTCCACATTATAAGTGCAGAGGTACATGCTACACATAGATAAACTTATACATCCTGTCTGCATTCGGTCAAATAAACACATGCACAAGAGCATATAACCTCTACCATTTATTTAAAATGAGTCCATTTCACAGCAACAGCATTTTCGGTAAGGCACTTTGGTATGAACATGTCTGATCCGTCCCATCTTATATAAACACAGCATCCTCTCCTATATGGGAAGTGTAGGATAGTTTGTACACCAAGTGTCAGCACTGTAGCTGTTGAACAGAAAATAACCACACGGTCCTTCGGTAAACAAATGGGAAAAAGTGGGTTATTAATACCCAACAGCACAATCACACACATACAAGCATGCAGGAGCAATATTCATTACTTGGCCACATTAAAAGACAGCACAATGGAACATAAACGACTCTGCGCTCCAATAGCTTAATTGCTAATCTCTTCTTTTAGGACACTGTTTATTTCATTAGCCTCATTTACACCGATGCTATCTCCCTGCTAATTAACTTGTTTGGATTAAATGTCTACCCTGCCATGCCAGCAAAGGAGAACAATATCTTATTAATGATCATAATAAAAATAAGTAGTAATATATATATATACACACACACACACACACACACACACACACACACACACACACACACACACACACACACACACACA
>JAOXYM010000008.1:25508428-25568009 GCA_028567055.1 Leptatherina wallacei
GTTCGTGACTTAGAACATTGTAAGAGACTATTCCAAGGACTTATAAAAGTGATTTTTGCATAATATGTCTCCTTTAAGCAAAACTTGATCAAAAATGGAAAAAGTACAGCAAGTCAAAACACCTCATAAAAAGGGTCCATCAAATTTTGCAAATTGTAAAAGCAGCAACTTGACTCCATATTCTCTCATAATACAGTATATCTTTGCACCTCAGACTTTAACAGTCACAGCCATCAAAGACTCCCTGAGCAAGAAACAAACATTGAAGTGGTCATCTACACGACCCGCGTCCACTCAAGGGCAACAGCAGGCGGGGGGATAATTCCTCTGCAGAGGTAGAGCAGGTTGGTGTCAAAGCACCTTAACAGGCCGATCCTGATCCCAGCCCCCAGCTTCATTATAAGGGGTTGGAGAAAAATGCAATGTGTGAGACGGATAAAGGCAGGGCGAAGGGTTGGGTGGCCTCAGAATCAGATGAAAATAAAAAAAGTCAAGAAGGATTTCAGGGGATTTGCAGCATCCAGCTCAAGGTTCTGTACCAGAGCCGTGCGTGTGTGTGTGTGTGTAAGTGTGAGAAAGAGATTTGTGAGGTATTAAGTTTTGACCTTGCCGTTCTGAATCCCATTTCCTTTTGGTTGTTGCCTGGCAACGTCACCTTGACAGCCAGAAATGGTCAAAGAAAGAAAAAGGCAAAAATTAAAAAAAAATCTGAAAGGTCACATGGTGACGTTACACCTTCACATCACTGTTTGCTTCAGATCCATCCCACTGCTTGTCCCCCGCTCATGAGGATCGTTAACAGGGTTTTTATTTTTTCTCAGACCTCATGGGACAGGTCAAAAGGTCAAGGGGCAAACAACAGCTACTCTGACCCCCAGTGAAGGGGATTTAGCTGCTTTAATCTAAGATAAATTATGGCCTTCCGCTGGATGTGACCCAGGGGAGGGCGGTTGGTAGTCAAGATCAAAGCTGTCCTATATGACACTGGCACATGTGGCCAGGGATGAGTCTGTCCAACTATAAGATAAACATGATGTAATATCTGTGTGAGCTCAGAGATGCATGCCAAGGGTCCCGCTTCTTCACCCCCAGAGTCTTCGCACAATGAGTTTGTCCCCCCTCCCATCAGCTTTGATCAAATGGGAGGGAAATGATTGAGAAGGTTGTAACTCCCATTGAAGCGTTTAATAGAAAAACGGAGAGGGCTTGACAAAGAGGCCAGGAGATTAAGAACGGGGTGATGGATCTAGTGGGGATCTCTCGAGGGACTCCCTGTGATAGGAGTACAAAGGCTCATTTGACAGTTTAAAAACTGATTTAGTTCCTGTACCAAGTTAAAGAGTGATGCTCAGGTATTTTCACATAGCAATTACAAAACACTGTGCACAAAAATAGCCTTATTGTCTTCATTAAATCCCATTTTTACTGCATCGAGACGGAACAACTTTTTGAATGCCAGAAACACTTAAACCAGTCACTGAGAAAAGTGTTTTTATCAGAAACGTGCATGTTAGAAATGAATGCGACTGGTTGTGGTAAATTTGAGCCTTTCTGATGCCACTGCATAGACAAGACCTTGTTACAAACAGGCACACCTTCAAAAATACTCCTGTAGCTCCTGCAACATGTAAGAACTGTTGACATGCAGGTTAATCCATAATTACAAAACTAAAGAAAAATGTGAACCCTGTAGTGGTCATGAGAGCATGTAGAGTATTAAATGACATCCTTTTATGTGGCATAGCCAAGGCAAGTTTATTTTATATAGCACATTTCATGTAAAATAAATTCAAGGTGAGAAAGATCCAAGCTGCGAATATAACTTGGTCCGGTCAGCCTCCATACATGAGCCACCTGCTTGACCCATTGAACTAAAAACCACCCCAACCAGTTGCAACTTTGAATTTAACTACCAGTACACTGGGCCGGGGCTGTCCGCTGTAGTTACACCCCTTGTTTGTTTTCATGACATTTGTCTTTGGTCATCTAGGTTTCTGCAGCTTCCCATGTCTTTGGTTCTCCTCTACAGTTATCACAACAGACATTTCACCATGACAACTCATCCTTTTTCTTTCCTTTTGTCTTTTTGACTATTGCTAAGAATTATGAATTAAAATCAAACTGAGCAAATGGCCATGTCAGGAAGTAAAACCCCCCTTCTACATCACCACACTACAAAACTTGGTGAAAATAACCTGTAAAAGACTTTTGTTATAAAAGAAGAAAAAAGAAAAAAAACGGGAAAAAAACCAACACATTTTTGTATGCTGGAAGCTTTTGGCACAACGGGATCAGAAAATTGCTTCAATTCTGAGAAAGCGAGGCAGACAGATTTATCTATATTATATCCATAACCCCAGCATTTACGGACAGATAGGCCCAGGTTTTTAGTTTGATAGAGTGTAAATGGACAGAACCATCTAATGCATGTCAAACAGCCTCGCTTCCAAACGTGATAACAGAGCTGGAATGGGCTGAGCTGAAGTGAACACGAGTTTGCAGTGAAAAGTAACACGACACAGCCAACATTGCAACACATTTAGAAGTAATAAACATTTATTTGCTCTCAGTCTATTCAAAGTAGGTTTAAAGTGGCAATACGGGGCTGCATCTATCCAGCTATAACAATCTAGATGTGCAACCTTCTGCCTTTTATTTTAAAGACTGTGCTGAAAACTGCTGTGAAACTCAAAATTTTTGGTTGAAACAGTTTGGCTTATGTGCAAGAGCATTGTCCATCTATCCGTCCTCTACCACTCATATGCCGTCAGGTCGCAGAGGTAGCAGCTTAAGTCAAGAAGCCCATCCTACAGAGATGCTATGGCCATCTCATGTGGCTCCTCTCAATGTGGAGGAGCACCGGCTCAAATCTGAGCCCCTCCTGAATGATAGAACTCTGGTCCTTGAGGGCCACTGCCCCACAGGTTTTTGTCTCCCTGCTCCTACACACTCAATACAAATGAAGTGGATCTCAACACCTTTACAGGTTCTGCACAAACTTGTAAATAAGCCGTTATTTTGGACCAGATGAGTGCAAGCAGAGAAACGGTGGTCCTGGGCAACCGGAGCTGAAGAACCTTGGTCTAGATACCTTGCAAAGAAAAACATTGAATGTCCAAATGACCTGGAGCCATTGAATGAGGTTTGCACATGACATAAAAGAAAGAAAAAAAAAATCAATGATATCAGTAGATTTGGCAGCTGATGGACCAGAGCAGATGTGAGCAAAGGTTAAGTGTCAAAGCAGTGCAAAACATTAGCTCGTTGAGGAAGATCTATTCACGGCGAGGATACAGGCTCCACGGTCATTACTGAAAGGTCAAAGGAAAACATGAGTTCACAATATGTGTAGCTTTGGAGGTATGAAACTTGACCAGTCAGACTGGTTTGCATTTGCTGCCTTCACTGCTACAGAAAGTCTGTACAGCTGGAAGTGGAAGGAATTCTCAGATGATCGGTGTCATGACATTCAACTGGAAAATTCATCAAGTACATTAAGCAGTAAAAGAATATTCATATCATGCATGTTCCGATTTGTCACAACTTGGGTTTCTTTATATGGTATTAGCTTCAGTTATTACAGGTTAAAACATTTTACTAATAAAAAGGTCATTGCTGAGCTATGGGAATACTGCAGCTCTGAGGAGGCAGAAACGGTCACAGCACCGTCGGTTAGTTGGCTTTTCCAACCTTATCCTCACTTTAACCAGTTATTTTCCATTTTGAATCCATCCATTTATCATTTATACCTGCCTAATCCTGTAAAAAGTTGGAGTTCTCATAGAAAGATCAACGACAAGCAACCATTCATGTTGACACCTACAACCGAGGCCGAGTTAACCACTTCATCTGACATGCATGTTTTTGACGAGAAAAACCCAGAAAAGTCTTGAGAAAAAACTGAGACAAAGTCAAAATTCAACTATCATTTGTTTTATGCATGTAAAAGACGACGAAATGATGATGTGCCTTACACCAACAGGTGAGAGGCAGTTCACCATTTCTGCTTTTACTTGATCACACACACACGCTGTGTGATGTTATCAGCAACAGTCTGAGTGTCCATGGGGTCCTCAGCCATCCATGTGCAGCCCAAAGATTTGTTAATGTACTCACCTAGGTTAACCTCCTCTAGAAAAAAAAGGACACACACACACGCACATTAAATTCTAACTTTGCCGTCCACACTGAATGCCATAAAAAGATTATCTAAAAAAAAAAAAAAAAAAAAAAAATAGAGTAAAAAGAATTTAGCAAACAGACAATTTGAACATGCAATATATATATATATATATATATATATATATAAAGTGGCAGAGCAATTAAAACTGGGTTTCTGCCAAAAACAAACATTCTGCTACTACAATCTGAAAAATCTCATATTAGCGACAGAAAATTATTTTTAACAAACACAAAAAGCAGCTAATTATGTGGTTGATGCTCACAACACACAAGACAAACAACGCTGCTGTCCACGGGGCTCAAAACAGAGCAGATTACCTGCTTCATTCAGAAGATTACATATGAAATGAATAAACCACACAATGACATTCTTTTCATTTAAGAACCAGTAGGAACCTCATGGACCGATAGGAGCCTTGCTCCCCCTGTACTTCATACCATGAGTTATAAATAGGTAAACCATAATGCTATCTTGACAAGGCAGTTTTTGAATGCCTTAAATTTAACCAAGTTGCTGACATGTCTAAACCTAGCCAGAATTTAAAGAGAAACTTAAAGCAAATTGTCTCCCGGATGGCTGGTGTGGATCCAGAAACATGCGATTTTCCTGAACTAAGAAAAGGTAGTCACCGTTTCTGAGAGACTGCATTCATATACTTTCTTTAATATCAGTGTGTGTGGGCACATGAACTTAGTTGTGTCTATATACACACCTACATAAAAAGGAAAGTCTTGTACTTGGAAATATTCAATAGCTTTCTTTTCATGACAGTTTTACACACTGCAGTGAATAAATTATGTCTCTGTGCAGGACATTAAAGGAACTGAGCCAAAGAACTGATGGACTGATGTTTTCTGACTATTTGGAGTTACATTTGCTATAGAAAACTCAAATTGCATTCCTGCTTTTGTGCACAGTTACTTCAAACCTCAGCAGAATAAAACTGACAAAAATGGGATTTGTAATTTCAATGGAAAAAAGCTTCTGTAATTTGTCATTCGTTAAAATGGAAAAACTCCCTTTGAGGTGAATGAAGTGTTTTTTAAATTTCATTTCATCGTGAGCTCTTCAATCAGTGAATCAATTGCCTGTAAAAGAGGAATAAATCTGGAGTTTGCACAAGATTCAGTCTGGTTTTCACGTTGATTTTCAGACCTCAGTCATTTTACTTTACATCTCTTACTCTGAAAGGTCAATTTAACTGTCATTCAAAAAGGGAGTTTAGCTTTGTCTATGAATTTTAAACACATTTTTTTGTACAGATTCAGCGATTGAGTCTGTGCAAAGGCAAAAGGCAAAAAAAAGAAAAAACACAAAATGGCTCTCGTGTAACAGGAAAAATGCTTTGCTTATTAAACCAGAAAAAGGAGAGAAAAGACACTTTAAAAAAAAAAATGGGGCACCCACAGAACAGTCTGTACTCGTACATTCCAAGTCTACTTCCTACAATCCAGCGTGTGCAAGCCCTCCTTTGTAAATGCATCTGAAAATCAGCTCAAGAGGAGAAGAAAAGACCGACTGGAGTTCTACACTTCCATTAAAATAGATTTCCAACATAAACCTTTACAGCCGACTTGGAGTCCCAACTCTCATAATACAGACAACTGAATGTTTTCCTCAAGACAGCTTTAGTGAAGAGGATGGATCATTTTATTGTCCAACAACCAGCCGAGCTGACTGCTGCCAAAGGAAAGAGACAAAGTAATGAAGCATTTACATACCGTGTCTGAGCACAGGAAGGCCAATCATTTCTGCTGACAGGACAGACGGCATGTTGAGCATTTATTTGTTACAGTTCCCTGTTAGAGTCGAAGAGACAGAAAATAAAAAGACCGCTCCCATAAAAAAAATCTATAATATTTACTTGCAAATGAAGGATGCATGTTTGCAATTTAACCTTTAACCTCAGAGTTTTAATGGATGAGGTACATTTCAGGCAACTGTATGCAGATTAGGGAAAAGTAGTAATGCATCATGGAGTACCCTCCCGCACGTGCGTTCGTGCAGTTAAAACTATTTGTTTACTAATCCACCAACTTTCCTCTCATCTCCGTTTTAATTCACAGCAGGGATCTCCCGTTCTGGTTCTCCAGGGTCACCATCCTGCAGGTTCTAGACATTTCCCTGCTGCAGCACTGTTGATTCAAATACCACAGTTCTCTGACAACTTGTCAAGTTCACCACAAGCCATTGACAACCCATCAAAGAGGAACATTTAAATACCTGTAGGTGAGGAGCTGTGATCCCTGATTTACAGATAGTGTCATACAGTAAGATGTTGATGTCTGAAATGTCCCACTTCTAAACCCAACCTAGATTTAGTGCCTCAATATTTTGAAAGAGCAGCAGACACATTTCAAAATGGAGTCAAAACATTTGATTCCTACATTTGTAAGTGAACTTGCTCCACCATCCTTAGACCTGAACAAGCAGTTGTGCTCAGAAAGAGACCATGGCTGCTCAAAGAACTTTTCCAACCTTTAAATAAAAAAATGAAGTCCTTAAATGAACATTTTCAGGGAATTGTGAGTAAACAAACTGAAAGATTGTAATAGCATAAATGACTTCAATAAATGAGTAAATTTGACCATTTTTTGGGCAATTTATGTTCCATCGAGTTTGAAGTGATCTTTAAATAAATAAATAAATAAATAAATAAATAAATAATAAGGACAGTGGATACAAGTATAGTGTATATAACTACAGCTAATTTCCATCTTTAGTCCCTCGGCAGGCCAACACTAAGAATAACAGGAGATCAAAGAGCTCAAATTAAAAGAATAAAAGAGAGATAAGAAAATATTAGATTGCACAAAAAGGTAATCATTTATAGGTTAGAATATCCAAAAATGAAAAGTCTTTTTTTTTTTTTTTTTTTTTTTTTAAAGACAGACATTTGCAAGATAGGTTGGCAGGATATAAATATGCAATCTGTACAGGTAATGTGAACCATCCTACGGCCAAACATTTCTTGGAGCATAAAACTGTTATCCAGCGACATTATAAGTATATGGAATACTTCATGTCACCATTTCCATAAGAAAAGGTGACAGACAAAGCAAACTCAACCAATGGGAGGCTTTTGGGATTTTTAAATTCCAGGCCTCCAAATATCCTTAATTATTAGCTAGTTTTGACTTTTTTTGTAAACTACTTGTATATTAGTTCTGTAAATAGTTCTATCGTTTTCTTTCAGAAATAGTCAGATTATGCTGCTTATCATGATGTACTGTTTGACTATTGAAGTGGGGATTTTGTGGTTTAAATGAAAGCATCCTGATATGTTACATTATGCCATCACATAGTGTAATAAGGCATCCATGTTTGTAGTTTTTGCTATGGAAGGAGTGCCGTTGATGGAAAGTTTCAGTACAGGTGGAGAATTCCACTATAACGACACTTTGAACTCAAACGTGTTTAGAAAAAGGCCTTTTTGTTATTTCTAAAATGGAGTGCTTACACTACCCAAAGATCACCTCAGACAAGAACGGACTAATCCAGGAAGCTCCTGCACAAACTAGTTTTTGATGATCTTGTTTATTGTTGATCTCAGAGCAGAAGATGTACCCCATCAACCAGGATCTAAATTAAGATATTGCAGTGCAGAGTGCTAGGTGTGCTACATGCCACTCAGCTCAGAAAAAGTGATGATGCAACTTACTGGCAGTTTCATCTGTGCAATATGAGAACATCTTTTTAAAAAAAAAAAAACAGTCATTTAGAAACCATTAGTGTGACCCCCCCGTATTTTTGGTGTTGGCACAAGATTTGTTTATTAGACACCGATTCATCTACTTTAATGGCTCAGCCCCCCCCCAAGGACGCAGTAGATTAAGAGAAGACCACAGAATCACATTACAGAGACATCTTTACATGGCTGAATTGTTAGATTTGTTGTAGCAAGTGATTTGGGGAACTCTGGCCAGATGTTCTCACATTTCTAATGACACAAGTGCAAGTGTAAGATGCTCGTTGCGGGGAACACAAGCCATTACAATGTCCACGGAAAGGAAGTGAAAAAGTAAAACAAAAAAGTCTGTGTCAAAAACACCTGTTGAAACATCACAAATGACACATCGAGAACAGAGGCTGTATTTTCCGCATGCCTTGTGTGGGTAACCGCTTCCCAGAGTTTTCCTTGAGGATATAAACTGGACTTCATTGCCAGGGACAATTTCCATCAGTAAAGCTACATGTGAACGACTCCTCTGCTGCTGAAGCATAGCCTGTGTGATTGAAAAAGCTATCTGGAAAAAGCATTTATGCTGCGGGGGAGAATAGCCGCAGTCTTGATAGCGCCAAATCCCTTATTTAGCCTTTTGTTTCATTCGGTCCCTGCAGTCCAAGATAAGCTGGATGTGTGGGATAAGCACAGACTAACCCTCTCAGCCATTACATGCCGTGACTACAGGCCAAATCTGGACAATGGCGGTGTAGTGGTGGATGACGAGCCATGTTTGTAGGACAGTCTGAAAAACACAGAGTGGAAGGATAAAGATGCAAAGAGGATAGCAGAGAATACGTGGAAACCGACTGATCCATTCCGGTTGAGGGTTTGTTTTGTTTGCATATACGGTAAAGCTTAATCGGGAGCATCTTATCTGAAAAGAAATGGACTTGGAACTGCAGGGCAACCTTTTTCCTTTTGTTCTCACTGGTTACGACAACATAGTTTTCTGCAAATTACTTTGCAAAACACTTGGCTTAAAGCAGGGCTGTACCATTACACTATCTCAGCTCTGATAAGCTTGCAGATTTGTTGGGGAATTGATCATGCTGTCAACTCTGCAGCACAACATTTTTACAACAACGTGCACTTTTATTGATTGAAATCTCAGCGGCTCCACGGCAATCTTATCAGCCTATACCTTTCAACTGTGGCAAATAACTGTGGGGAAAGTAAAAAGAAGCAGAAACTTGCAAAAGACTGGAGAGATGAAGATGCTTCTGCAAGCTTATATTGTCAAAAATAAAAATAAGCTTTTTTTTGTGCAGCAAATCAGACAGATGGATTTTGTTATGATAATATTTCTAATGTGGTTGTGATTTGGTGGCTTGGTTAGTCAGTCCGACCATATTTAAAGACTTTAAATTGTTCTTTGTGTTCTCTAGTAACAGCACAACTTTCCAACCTCAAAACTCCAAGTCTGACTCGTTTTGTTGGTACCCTGACGCGGTTATTATGTACAAGAATGTCTGCAGAGTCCCGGGGTCTATGAAACCGCACTTCACAACTATTCCCGCCCCCCAGCCTGGAGCGTCACATGAGAGCTGCGTCTTGCTTTACGGCACCGTCACATGCTAGCAACCGGATATAAAACAGTGGTTATTTTGAGCGTGCACTATGTCTGAGTCAGTTGTAAATCCTCCTGCACATGGCGAGGCAGGATACAGTTTTTAATGCTCCTCACATGTAGAACAAACCAAGAAAACTGCAGATCTGCTGAAACTCAGCTGTTTAAAATCAAAGTCTTTTATTAAAACTGTTAATTCATCACACTGACTTATTTTGTGCATCCTCCTATTCCGTTTTAGCTTTCTCTCTGTCTTTAATCTTTTTTAAAGTTTAAGCACTTTGAATTGTCTTGTACATTAAATGTACTGTACAAATAAACCTGCCTTGCAAAGTGGCCGAGGCAGATGGCCTCCCTTCCAGAGCCTGGTCCTGCTGGAAGTTTTCCTCTCCAGCTGCTCCATGCAGGATGAGGGATTGATGCAGTCCCTTTTCCTTAGCTAAGAAATTGCTTTTTTGAATTGACTAATATGAACACAATATTAGAAACTGGATGATTGTGAATTTAAAAAAAATTGGATTTCAACTGGACTACAATTGATTATACCGAATTGAAATGTGTAGGCTGAAGTCCCTTGAGGTGACTTGTAGTGAATTGGCGCAATACAAATAAAATTGAAGTGCACCAAAATTATCTGAGGAAGTGAGGAAAATAAAGTGACAGAGATAAGACGAGTCAACATCAGACTGACTTTACTGGAGAGCTCAGAGAGGAGACAAGATGGATGTTGGATTATTCTTCGTTGGGGGACGCCAAAGTGAGACAATCTGCCAAAGTTCAACTGTGTCGCTTCAACTTATTAAAACAGTGGGTATATTTTTCTTTTGGATGATTATTTTCAATTGTATATTTGCAGCAACAAGTCCCTGTGACATGTTTTTTTAATGGCATTATGGCTGTATACATACATACATGTGGTTTGTACTTGTAACTCTTTTGTCTGCATTTTTCTAACTACTACTGGTCTGAGCTTCTGTCTGTATTGACCAGGACACCCTTAAATAAAAAGTTTATTGCTCATTTCGGTAAATTGAAGATTTGCTTTTAGCTGTACTGCAGAAAACCTGAACAGTTGGGAACCCTCTCACAAGTATGAACAGAATCCTACATCATAGTTTCTGCCTTGAGATAAAACCTGGAGATGAAGTAAATTAATGCCAAAGGGAGCAGTATGATGAGGTGGTGCACTCTGGTTTAAACCCCAAGAGGCTGTGCAAGTGTTACCTTCGATCCACAGAAACACCTACAAAGAGCCACTAAAACCTCCATGTCTTCCCTAACACCATCATTATGATCTCTTTATTCTAAAGCATGTAGCCATCAGTGGCTGCATAGAAGACGAAGAAGACAGACTGATTCAGGCTTTGGGATAGAGCTGGACGGGCCTTGGCCTCAGGTCACTGACTCCATGTTTTTCATTTGGCGTCCCATCTTGGTCACTCTCCAGTCTTTATTTTCCATTAGGAAGAGAAATGCCTGAGCTACAAAAGTGGAAGCAGAGAGAGAAAGAGGGCAATACACAACAAGAGAGCGAAAGCAGGAGGAGAGCAGAAACACAGAAGACAAAATGGCTTTCAATCACACAGCGGTGGAAGGCCAGAGGTCCCCCATTTTTCCTCTGTTCTCTTCTCCCTTTTCATTTCTAGCCTCCTTTCATCTCTTCTGTGGGGCGTATGGTTGTGCACAGTGCTTTCAAAAATCACATAAAAGATGTTTACACAGCCTCCACAAGTCTTCCTGATTGGCTTGTTCTATGGAATTGTATGCAAATCTACATAAACCCAAATGACTGCAATGGGAAGAAAGACTTCCAAGAGCTCGCGCGCAGACGGAGATCTGACCTGTCAAGTTACATAAAAATAAACTGTCGGTGACAAATATGAAGCGGGAAAAAAAATTATCTCTCATTCTGGTTATGAGGTATCTGCGCGTGGAATTATGTGCGCATTTTTGCTCATTTGCGTGGCTGCAGGGCCGTCGGTGTGTGGTGACAGTGATGAATAAGCATTATTAAACAGGAGACACAGGCCTGGTGGTGTCATTAATCTTCATCCTTACCAGCACCATCACAGAACTCACTCCTCGTCTGCACGTCCCATTGTCAATAACACAAAGGAAGCAGAACCACTTGCTCACATTTTGATGGCTTGTTGGTGTGACTGACAGAAAAAAAATGGACCATCTGCTGGGTCACAGCGAGACACAAGGGGTGATTAACATCCAGTACAATCAGATGAGTGATGGGACAAAAAGAGCCCGACACTGAATCAATCACTCTGATTGGGTTTGATCTACAGGTCTATCTTAGCAAATTAACTACCTCAGGAAAAGAACGTAACAGGGGGGGGGGCTTGCTGACAGCCAGTGTCGCACTGCGGCTTCTGACATTACAGTTAAAAAAAACACTGATAAAGACATTCCCTGTCTGGTCGCTCCTCACCTGGAAATAAAGGCAGGTTGGAGAAAAAGCCATGAATCATCAGGCAGTCGGGTTTTATCAGCACTTCAAATCAGCAGGTGGGAGGAGAAGGAAAAAATAAGAGGATCTGTGTAAAGTCTAAATCACCTCAGTGCTTGTACAGTTTCTCACAAAGCTGCTTGGGAATATCTTCTCCCAGAGAATAATATTAGCATCCTCGCTCATCAAAAAGACTCCCACACATTGTCATCACGCTGGGGTAGAGACTGAAGTTATGTTTTTAAACATTTGTACACAACATGACTAAACACCACCACACAATACATAATTCATGACAAAATAAAGAGAAATTTTGCATACTTTATATTAAATATGGTGATTGTTTTTTAAGAAAATAGAGGAAACATTAAAGTGATCCAGCAAGAATTATTCTTCCACAAAGTACAAATCGTAATCTAATGCAGTGGTTCTCAAACTGGGGGGGGGGAGATTGGGAAAATGGAGCAGAGGATCTAATCTTTTGACAATTCGGGCTCTTGGAAACATTCTGGTCCACACTCCAAACCACTTGGTGGCAGTAATGCCCCAGTTTGTTTTGTGCCTACCACCCAAAAAATAGCAAGAAGAACTGCAGACTAACTGTGTGAACAGAGATCAGGGCGTACCAGACTGCATTAGGGGTGGGTGGGCCTGGGAATGTTTATTCCTCAAAAGCAGGCATGGTAGAAAAAAGTCGAGAACCATTGGCCTCATGCGAGGACATAAAACTGGTTGCATAAAGATTCGGTGGAAAACTAACCTACATTTATCTCATAAACATAAAACTATAAAAGAAATTCTACATAGTTGTTTGTGAAGATGCAAACATGAACGTCAACTTGCCATTTTAGAAGCAACATAATCTTCATCCTAAGCCCCCCCCCCCCCTCCACACATGCTCAATAAAAACCAACCTCAGGGTTGTGAGGACTGCAATGAGCTTTAAAAAAAATAAAAAATTTGAGCGGGGTGTGCAGAAACCTTTACTTTACAGAAGAGGATTGGCCCCCTACCTACCAGGGTGGCGGCAGTGGCTCAGGTGATACAGCAGGTCGTCCAATAACCGGAAGGTTGGCGGTTTGAAATCCTGCTCCCCGCCCCAGTCGTTGTGTCCTTGGGCAAGACACTTCACCTATCATGCCTCCAGTGTTGACACCACTGGTGTATGAATGCGTATGAATGTTCGGTGGTGGTCAGAGAGGCCGTTGGCGCACATTGGCAGCCACGTTTCTGTCAGTCTGCCCCAGGGGAGCTGTGGCTACACATGTAGCTTACCATCACCAAGTATGAATGAATAATTCCAGAGGAAACTGGATTAGATGGTTTAGATGGTCAAGAATTGGTTCCTGGAACCATCCAGGAACCAATAAGGTCTGCTATAAACCAGATCAGTATCTGATCAGATCTTGATCAGTATTGTTAGCAAAGTTTACACCGTCAGACTCACCCAGCGTTCACACCGGGCGGGAGTAAAATTATTCGCGCGTCTAAAGGCTGCGGGCCAAAAAAGACATTCCTGCTCTGAAAATTCACAACAGATGAGAAAACAATTGATTGATTTGACTCCAATGATGAGGTTTGGAACTCGAGTCTAAAACTAAGCTCTGTACCAAGTGTAATCATCATGTCGGTACCTTTGCCATGCTCCGATCTGATTAGCTGCCAATGGAATCATTACAAATAGATAGAAAAATTACAATAGGACATAATCAATATGATTGTTCCTCTTATCAGATAAACAGTTCAAACTTGGCAACATAGGGTTTACACCAATCACACGTAAAATCTGGTTGTGAAATAGAGAAAATAAGCTAATAATCAAAAACTTTTGGCATGCACATTCCACAGTCTTCACTTCAATTCCATCAAAAATATATGGACTGTGCTTAAAAGTCAGTTCAGTGCCCAGAAACCATCATGTTTAGATGAATTCTACATATTCTGCCAAGAGGATGGTTAAAAAGAAAATCCGACCGGGATTCAGCTGCAAGCTTGTTGATGGCTAAAAGAATCTGGTCAGAGTGCAACTTTATTACAATTTCAGAAAACCCAGAATTATTTTATGCATTTCTGCCCCCTCCCTCCATTCCAATAAAAACTTGGAAACATCTTTCCATGAAAGCATTAGCCTAAGGAAATCATTCAACGCTTATTTTTTCATCCATTCTCATTCCAACAATCAGCAGATGGAGGGACATATCAAAAGAGTCAAGACATTTCAAACCTTTTCCTAAATCAAATAGTTATGGACTTAGAAGCTAGTCAGGTGCCCAAGGCTAACACCATGCAACAGAATTTCCTGGTTAAATTCAAAAATCATCATGTGTGCACCCAAGGTGGCACAGAATCCAATGCTCAGGAATGAGAATGGGTGCATTATGTGCATTTTATTCCTACTTAAATGAGTTTTCCCAAAAAACTAATAAACCTGGGTACATTGATGTTGCTCTTTAAAAAAAAAAGAAAGGGGTATTTGTTAATACAAAGAAAAAGAAAATGTATATTGTTATTTTCAGCACCTCTGCAGGTAGGTACTCCCCCACCTCCTCATTCACCCACCTCTGGCCTGTGATGACACAACATCTGGTTCCACCATGCACCGTATACTTGTCTCTGGCTAATAAAACTGCAGCTACAACCCCAAGGTCATTTCCTTTTATCTGCCATATTTCTCTGCCTCTTCACTGCACTTCAAACAAAAATTAGGACCGGAAACAGCAGGCAAAAGTCCAAACAAATATAACACAATGGGAGTCCAGTTCTTAATTAAATCACAATAAAAAGCCAAACAGATGTTTAGCATATGCACAATGGACCTAAGCATGCACATTAGTAGCTTCTTGTTCTGGCAACAGAAATCTCTGATCTACTTCCAGGTTAAGCTTCTATTGAAAAGGCATCATAAATATTCCATTTCCTCATCTCTAAATATCAATAAGACTCCGCACCAAAACAAAACACTTCCTGGGAAGCACAAAGGAGAAAGCAGGACTATTTCTCCCATAGAGCTCAACCAGAAAAGACACAAAAATTAACCTTAATACACCAGTAAAATCTTGGATGCACCAGTAGCTACTTTCCTCCCATAAAATGCTGATAAGCTTTTTCTTCTCTGCATTAATGCCCACAAGAAAAATCTGCTTTTATTTCTTGTCCTCAGTGATTAACAATGAAAGCCCAGGTGATCATCATTCAGGTGGTGCAATTACAAAGATGCATTGTCATCCATTACACAAAACCTGAGCCTCCAGCTTCATTATCTGGAAAATGTAATGCACAATGCATTCACTGCGGCACACTGGCCACATGAGCTGCATTTATATGAGCTTTGAAACCAAATCCTCAACATGTTTTGTGAATTGTTTGTACAACTGACAAAAATATCACAAAGTTAAGCTTGGGATCCCAACAGGCATAAGATGACAGTTTGCCCAAAGCTGCATCGTTTGAATAGCAAACACTCACCTCCTGTGGGCTGGAGAGATGCCTGGAAAAAGTTTCTTCTCATGCAGGCTTGTTGATATTAGGAAAAGAAAAAAAACAGAAAGGCCTCTGAAAAAAGAGACAAGTTTCTATTTTTAGTGCCTCGTATATATATATATGGGGGAAACAAAAAAAGCATGAGGAGGCCTACATCTGGGAAGAAAAAGCTGCAGTACACACACATACATTGTAGATGCTCACTCAACAGGTGTTCACTCTTAGCCGATTGGGAAAACAGGTGCATGATTACCAGCGGCACTAGGGATCTCAATATCTCGTTCCACGAAGGCCACTGTCCCGCAGGTATTTGAGTCCCTGCTCCTACACACCTAATTCAAATTAAATGGATCCAAGTTGGTGTCAAACATGGTATCAAGTTTTGGACTCATTCATATGAGTCAGGTGTGTTAAAGCAGGAAAACATCTTAAGGACCTAAAGTCCCTCGGAGGTGAGCATCATATAGAACATTGTAGAAACCAATGCATACTACTTATGCGGTGAGAATTTACAATAAATGCGCAGGTATTTTAAAGAAGCCTACCATTAAAATAAGAAGCTAAGGCTATGAGGAGAAGCAATCCAGATGCTCCTTTCGGTCACTAGCATCCACGGCTGCTTCAGCAGTGACTGTCAACACAAACTCACCACACATAAGTTGAGTGCAAGTGTAATTATCAGGCCAGTAGCTGCTGGTGGTTTCCTGGCTTCCTAAAAGCAGAGAAGGATCGACTTAGTTAAGCTATAGTTGCTAGCATCTATGGCTAGAATAGCCAGAGATGTTAGCATACGTGCTGCTGTTGCAGTATTGCCTACTTAAGCTAAAGGGGTGGTGTCATTTACTAATTTGCATCATAATTAATCCCTTTACCTCTTTTTGCTTTCATATACTACATTTTCATACAACTAAATTACCACTGAAGCTGCTCCTATTGTTTAATGTTGGTTAGAAAGTCTGAAAGTTTGACGGGCACGTGCAGTTAGGCCCTGCCCTGGAAGTGATAGCTATATTTCCATGAAATAAGTTTGTCTAAAAATTCTCTAAATTTGTCTTTTTTTAATTTTTAAGTCACTAAATCTGGTCATGAATGTGCTGATTTAGCAACATTGAGCTGTTGCTGCTAGGCAGCCGATGGCAGCTAGCAGGTCAGACTGCTAATAGCTGCTGGCACACAGTCAAATGGCTGGCAATAAGCGTGTCTTTAATGTCGTTGAAAGAGACAGAAAATGACTGTTTTTCCTTTCTGATACTTAAACATTCATGTAACTTACTAAATTTTAGCTTCCTTGTGTTGCAGAGCACTCCATAGTACAAATAACATGACACAGCAGAGCAGAGTCAGAGTAAACAAGACAGACCGGTGTCAAGATAAGGCCAGAATAGCTCCTAATTTACTGGATCCTCAGACTTCTGGCAAATCTAGTACAGATGCAGACACCATTTAGGCAGCCTATTAACCAGAATAAGAGGGATGCTCATCTCAGTATGAATGTTTCATTTCCACCTGTACCTACACTCATCTGCATATGATTATGAGTTTTTTTTCCCTCCTTCTGTGGAACATTTATCTTGTCAACAATAAATGACACAAACAACTGTGTTCACACATTATGGCTGTTTTTAAGGTAATGCTTCCAACCACTGCAAACTAGTTTCCATCCAATTAAGAGATCGACCCCTCTCCTTTGACACATCACTGCTAGCCTGTTCTCATGTCGGTGACGGGAAAATGAAACAACACATTGAAAGGAATCAAAAGAGGTTCAGAATTCATTCCCTGTTTTCAGGAAGATTCACTGGAAGTGGGACTTTAAATCCAGACATATCTTTATTCTCGAGTAAAACTGCATTTAGGAATTATTCATCATTTATGGCATGTTTCTCATGAATCTCTTCATTTCAGATCCACAAATATATTTTACAGTTGCTTTTCTACTTTGAATGATGAGCTAAATAATATCAGTACAAGCTATATTCAGGTTTTTGAGACATTATCTGAGAAAATTCAATCATTGAAATCAAATCTCGCAGTTCACTGCATCACTGCTCCCTTAAATAACCAATGCAAGGTCGGAGACCTTCCCAAAACTCCGAGCGTGAGTCACATGACTCACATATCAGTTTTATTCCCATCAATCAAAACTTTATCGTCATTGAACCAGTGTTCCGGCACAACGAAATTATTTTTCCAGTACAACCCGTCCATCAAACCCGCGTACCTGCAGGACGTCGCAAAGATGAGCCGCTCATCCTCGTGGAGGCCGCGTTTGGGGATAAAAGTGGCTTCACAGGCCTAAAAATCAGGAAGGAGGGGTTTTCATGGCTAAGTGAGGCTAAGCAGCAGAAAGGAGGGAGTGTTAGAGTCATTTCATGGAGCATTTAAGGGAGGGAAGTTGGACTGGCTCCTGTTGAAGTCGGTGCTGATAGGATTTGGGGCTCCTAGAAGTGTTTTCCTGATCTGTGCTGACTGATGACGCTCCGAGATCGACGGATGTCCCTGTCTGAGTTTGCTGATTTACAGAGAAAATTAGATCTGTTATGGCTCTTTTGGGTCCACTCTACATTTTCCTGTCTTGGTATGAGAGCACATTCATTTGTTTTGCTTCTTCTGTGCTACTACTTTGGCTTTTCCTTGAAAGCCTTTTACACTTCAGTTTGAGTGCTCTGGAGAAAATGAAACACCGAATGTCCCAGAGTAGATAAAGTTTAATACATAAGGAAATGGCATATGGTTAGCTTCTTCTAGTTCTCAGAAATGTTCCCTAGAATACGTTTCCTTCATGAGGGTTGGGGGGGGGGGGGGGCAGCATTAGCAGCAGGATGAAGCAGATAAAAGAAATTCAAGAAAGCACAAGATTAATACGAGCTTGCAAACGCATGTAGAATAATGTTATGTAATGTGTTTTAGAGGCAGATCATCTAATCTAACAAAAGAATTACATTCTACAGAAAGCTTTCTTTGTTGCGTGTGTGTGTGAGTGCAGTAACAATACAAAGAAATGACTCTTTCCAGATGTTTAACAAGTGGAGAGGAGTTTAAATCCAGAGGACTTCCTCCGTAGGTTTCCTCTGTCTCCCATTTTGATTTACGCTCTCATGTCCTCTTTGGCTTTTGCAGCTTCTCCAGCTTTCTCCTCAAATTCCAGAGGCATGGCGTCACCCGTGAGCCTTGCTTCCTCTATGAATGTCAAAGAGGGGAGCAGAAACAGGTGTCACCTCTGAATGGGCGCCTACCCGACCTCCCAGTACGCTCGAGGGCTGATTTGCTCCCCCTGCGAGGTGAGCGTGACATTAAACAAAATAACAGGCTTCAATAATGGCGACACAGTGCGTGAATGGTGGCGGTGGCTGTAAAGTAAAAAGGTTTAGCAGCCTCTTGTTGTGGCTCGGTGTTGACAGAGCGGGATCTTGGGTGAAATGATCCGTGGCATCGCTCTTGAGGGTGCGGGAGCATTAAAAATGTTGTCGACTGCTAGAGGAGAGCACAGAAGGTAAAATTTATGGACGAAACCCTGCCATTAGAAACAAAACAAACCTGTCTGCACGTGGAATCTGACTCTGCCACGTAATTAATTAAAAAGGTTTCACAGCAGAATTAAAATCAGAAAATTAACTTGTGTTTTAAAAAGGCAATTATGAATAGAGTAATTATATATCCATTTAAATTCTGCATTAAAAAGTTCATGGGTGGGGGAGGGGTTGCGGGTAGGAACATCCATGATTGCGCTCCGATTGGACCGACCCAACATGTGACCAACACACAACAAGCGGCCCATTGGGGCTCCTGCTGCTGATTGATTTGGACTTCATTTAATTGAATTAAGGTAATCATTAAATGGAAACTATAAAAAAACAAAACAGAAAATAAATGAATCAACACTTTACTGAGTGGGGAAAAAGGTAAATTTGAATAAAACCTCTTTTTATAATTAGAACTATTAATCAGTAACTTTGTTTAAATGGAAATTTTTACTAATTTGACTTGTTGCACTCCATACATGCAGGTTCCTTCTACACATTCCTCTCATATTTACAGTAGACAGATTCATATTCTTGGAGATGTTTTATAATCTTCCAGAAAGTATTTTAAAAACTTGGTGTGTGTGTGTGTGAAGCTTTGATGAAAGCTTCAATGCCGAAACACATTAGCCTGACGTTTACCGTTCAATAGAGATATGATTTAATTGGGGTTAATTCTAACATTGGAGCGCTGCCATCTGTCCTTTCTCAGATGCTTTTTTTGGATCGTATTTTGCAGCTTTTGGCAGACGATTGTAATGCGAGGATGATCACCTTTTAGAGGCGGTTGATTGGAGAAAGATCAGTTTTCTGTCTTTAACATGGGATTTTTTTTTTAAAACCTAAAAAGATTGTGTGAACAGCAAAGAGAAATAACCCCTTTATTACTGGAGCATGTCTGTGGATGTTGAGCCAAAAACACACTATGATTGATTCCTGGATCATTTGTATTTGTAATAAGAAAGTAAAATCTGTTTATACATCATTGTAGGAGCTATGTAGTCTGATGTTAGAGTTCAAAATCTTCTCTGTCAGGCTTGAAACCAGTAAGCAGCACACATGGCAGCTGCCATATTTGTGCCAACAATTTTACTACAGTGTTTCTGATGGACAAACAACCCTGTGAACTTTAAAACTGCAGTACTGGCTTTGTTTGATAAGTGCTAGAGCACAGTTTGCTATAAGGAACACCTTAAAAGGACCATAGAAGAAAACAGTGCAAATGTACACAACACTGAAATAGTTACTGTATCTGTAGTGGAGTCATCGCTCTACCCGAGGCCACTGGTTCCACCCTCGGATGAAAACAGTTTATATCTAAGTATTTTGGCCAGTGACGGCCACCGTCACCAGAGCCACATTTTAACAATGTGACTGGTATTTATAATGACTGTGATAACTGCTATAGTTGTTTGGGGAATGGAGAAGCTTCTGCTTCCTCCCACTCCTTTTGAACAGGGACATTTTGTTGTGTTGATGTTTTTGGTTTTATTTCATTTTTTTTACAAAACTTATCTCTATGAAGCCAAACATATCATATTTGATACATACAGTTTCTGAGACATTTTGCATCACTTTATGGTAAAAACTTTGCTCCAAACTCTGTAGTAAATAATATGATACTTGTCTTCTGCCCCTTAATGGATACCAGGAAGCATAAGACTACGCTACAATAATTTTGACGTCACAGAAATAAATGGTAAATATACCCCCAAAAAATTTTACACTTTTCCACATTTTTTTTAAAAAGGCCAAATAAACACATCAGATTAAAAAAAAAAAAAAAGTTTTCTTACCACAGTTTTTCTTGGGTTGGCCTTTGAGGGCTATTATTTAATATTATTTATTATATAGAATGATGATAATCATCATTTCAATCAATCAATACACTTTGAAAATGCAACACATCAAAGCAAAATAACAAAAAAGAAAACATTTTGGATAAAAAAACAAACAAAAAAAAAACAATTAAACAACAAAAAACCCTTTTTGTACCTCAGGGCCTCCGTATATTATCAGCCGTCTAGTTTTTGGCATGAAGTCAGTCAGTTTAAAGAAGTCTGCTGTGCAGGATGAAAGCGGAGGAAGCTTTCAGCTCTGTTCTCTCTTCTTAGCGTCAGTCAGCACGTACAGCCGGTTGTGTGAAGGAGCATTAATTGTATTTGTTTAGGATGTCAACTTTAACCTGCAAAACAAAAACAGTAGCAGGGAGCCGCTCAACAGGTCCCCTGTGAGTGACAATGAGGTTGGACTTAATAACAGGAAACGTGGTGGTATTTCGGGAAAATACCTCCTGTGAAATGTCTTTCACAGAGACACCAAGTTGTTGCTCGGCAGCTAAACGTTGGCCTCAGTTGTGTTTGTACATCCTCAGCTGCACCGTTGCCCCCACTGGAAGGAATGATTTCATCACTTTATCTCTTACATTCATCAATCTCTCAAAGAAGACATCAGCACGCCTGACAGACTCGAGGTCTGACGGCAGACTCCCCCGTGCTTAATTTAAGGCTCCTCGGATCCCGGTTCAAAGCTGAGGGGAAACAAAAGGTAGCACACACAGAGGCAGGCGGGTTGTAAACAGGATGGAACAGCCTTCTGTTTTTATTCGGACTTTGATATGTACAGGAAAAGCGGCTGTATACAATTCTCAATATATCATGTAAAAGTTTTCTGGAAAAAAAAACAACAAAACAATTGCACATCACCTTCCATTTCATTTCTGATACTTTAAAACACAGCACGGTACAGCATGGTTGAAGGCAAACAGGATACAAATACACTGATAACCGCTCGCTAGTGTTGGCTCTTGTGAATACAATTTTTTTTTTTTTTTAAAAGAGCTTGAAGGGAGTACCTCCAAAATGACACATTTCATATCAGGATTTCAAAGATCTTTTGAAAAAAAAAAGAAAAAAAAAAGACTTATTTCTGTGCTGTGGTGTCACCGACGAAGAAATCACATCATGTCCATCTGTAGAAAATATTCAGACATGTTCTCAGGCACTTTTTTGATATCAGACCCTGTGACTGGACAGAATCACAAGTCAAACGCATCCTTCTAACAGAGTTCCTTTACTCTCACAGCCTCCATTTCATTCCCTAACAGGTTTCATCAGCTTCACTCTCCTTTGGGTTCAAAAGCATCCTTGTAGGTATGGAAAATATCAGGCAGATACTCATTTTTCGTCAGGTTGGACTACAGGTTCATACACTAAAATAATCCCACTGAAAAAAACTTTTTTTCTTCATCTTTGTACCTTTCTGTTCACCATTTATTCCCCCTCTCCACCATCTGCATCTTTCCCAGCATGGATCTTCATCATTAACCGACAGAGGATGCATTGTCATGCAGCTTCCCTCTGCATATGGAGAGTGTGTAGGAGTGAGGGGCCATTATACGCCGCCTGTTTGTTTTCCACAGCTATTTATTTATTTTTTGCATTCTCCTTTTGTTTACAGTTTGGCCTCTGTCTCGTTTTGTTTGCGCGCAGAAACAAAAGGCATCGCAAACATTAGTGTTGTCAAAGAGAGAGGTTCAGACCGAGTGGTTGGTTGCCACCTACTGCAGCAATTACAGCGGCGGGCTGGTATATCAACACTGGAGGTCTTCTGGTTGCACTGATTGATTTTGTCCCCTCCAGGTTGCAATCAGCAGCTGTAGTCTGATTGGGATGAAAATGTAAACACTTCCAGGCCTTTACCAATGCGAGCTGAACTATAACCAGCAGCGGTTACTTGCCGTGCATTTAGTTTCATTTGTCCAGGTTTGGAGATATCTTGCTTTTAATTCTAAAACAAATGAGAAAGCAATGCAAGTTAATGCTGTGGTAACCCTAAAGTAAATCTTAACAAACATTCTGCATAATTTTGTAAAAATACAACCTAAAAACATGAGAAAAAAATAAAGGAACTATTGTGGCTACAAGTTGCACTGCATCATCTGCTAAAGGATATTTATATGAGGGGAACAAGTGATGAAATTCAAAGATTCAAACAATTTTTTTCCGCCAGTAAAACAGTAAACACTGCCACTTATGATTTACAGTATGTTTCCGGTAAAACATTAATGTTAGCACTGGTTTCTGTGAGTCAGAAAAGCTCAAAACTGATGGGTTTGATTGCATAATTCGACTCCATCACAGCATTTCTATGCAAAAGCTATGTTTAGTGCATGTTTAAGCTTCAGATTTGAGGTCAAATTACAGAAAGCTAGCCCACAGATGCTTCAGGTTGCCGATAACGATGCTATGGAAATGATGAAGTTGCTGAAAATATCGACATAGTCCAGCACAAGTCAAAGGCTTGTGGCTGCAGTCGTCTGTCTTCCTGATGCTTCAACTCCCTGTTGTTGCTTTAAACTGATGGCGGATCGGTTTGATCTGCACTTTTCTTCCTACCTGGCTGGAGGGATTTTGCATAGCAGTGCACAAAACGCTGCTTTTCACTGATGCAACTCTAGAAATATGCAGGAAAAACAAGAAGTATATGGGAAACAAAACTAGCGTGAGGCTCAGACTGTATAGAAAAGATGGATGCAGATACTGTTGCTGGTGAAGCGATGGAGATGCATCTAAAGGGGGTAATACTCCTGATATCTCCACATCAGAAAAATGTTTAAACTAAATTAGATATTAAATGTCAAAAATATGTATTTAGCTTCAACCAGGTTTTTAAGTAACCCTCTCCAGCTCCACCTTTTTGTCTAAATTTGACCATTTCTGGCTCAGAAAAAGTAAACAATATTAAGTCATGGTGCAGTGGTGGATGCCACTGGAGCTAAATCCACCTCCCAGTGAGGCTGTGGGAAAGAGCACAGCATGACTCGCTGAGCCACAGAAGCAAAACTAATGTATCAAGTTGAAATAATTATGAATTATCCATCAGTTTTAATGGTAAAAAAACAGAACAATTTTGGTTTTCTTTTTTTCAAATCAATTTTCAATCTTCTACCACTGTTGCGTCGTGACATCTCCAAATCTGGACAAAACCAACAGGGAAGCCAGAAGAAACTCCTTTTTAAATCCAGCAGCATGCACTTTAAAAAGCAAGACAGCCCCCCTGCCTGCTCCCTCTCTTGAAATCACCGTGGAGAAGAGTGTTGGCTAAATGCTTAAAAAGGTAGAAATACAAAAAGCAATTACAGCAATTGAAAGCAATTAAGTGTCTGGGACAATTTTGTCTTTTAAAAAAAACGAGGAGAAAAGACTCCTGCTAATTTGACATCGGGAGGCTCATTGTGTCTCTACTCATCTTTATTCTCCCTCTTTTTCTGCTTTTATTCGTCTCTTTGTGTCAGAAGCCGGGCCCTCTGTCAGTGCCTCTGGTGGCAGCGTTCTTTGGCTCCAGCAGGCAGCAGGTGGCTTCTGATGAAAAATTCAGTGCAGAGTCTGACTCGGGAGACGTGGAAGAGTGCAGGGGGGGGCTGAAGGTGGGGGTGTTGAGGTAGAAGAAAGGAGCGTAATGAACAGAGAGAACAACGAGGAGAGGATGGGAGCTCCAGACAGGCAGGCGGGCCGGCGAGTCGAGCCCAGGAACGTGCAGAGGGGCCAGGCAAAGGATCAGAGCTGTCTACCCTCTCTGCCTCAGTCTCCTCCAAGGAGATAACACACAATATGAATCATTTATGAAGGGGGGGGGGGGGGGGCTTTTATTAATAACACACACACACACATGGTGCCCCGCTTTCTTTCCCACACTTTGTTTTCTCTCCTCTCTGAGGAGCAGTGTGAAAGTGTTACTGCTGTGGAGAAAAAAACTGAACGTAGAGAGACGACGCCAGGACGACGGGTGGGATGACTCATCTACGGGACACTCATGCTCGATAGTGAAACGCGTACCTTGTCACATACCCACACATAGAAACTAGCGCCTCCCTGTGGACTGCGAGCGCCCACTCGTCTGCCCGTTTGATTGTCAGCGTCTTGGTGAATCAAAGTTTTGGACGACTCTGAGCGAACGTCGTGTTTGTGATGGAGAGAAGGCACTGAGCGTGTCAGAGTTGTAGGAGGGTGAGAGACTGACTGACCACTAGTATAGGTCATGAACACAGTGGGGGGGGGGGTTAACACAAACACCCACATACTGTGCTAACTTCACAACTGTTTACCTCTAAGATCGTCGCTAAGCTATAAGACCTCTGTTACCGCTTCCTTACAGGAACTCTTCAACAAGTCCATCCTTCAGTCCAACAATCGTCCTCAGGAGTAAAAAAGTCGACCTTTCTCTGAGCCCAATCTATTCAGCCTCGCTAACTGTGACGGCGAGGGCGGCACGTCATGGCGGTACGGACCCTTAGGGGAGGCCGGGTCCTTCAGGTGTGCCGTGTAGCCCTCGTAGCTGCTGCTACCGCCGCTCTCCTGCATCAACTTTCCTTTGGCTTCCTGCTCTCTGCGTCTCTGCTCCTGCCTCAGGAGCTCCTGGGCCTCCAAAAGGACTCTGGCGTTGACTCCAGCTCCACCCGGATAGCCGTTCCTGGAGCCCTGGTAGCTGGAGTACCTGGGGTTGTCCTTGGCAGTCTGGAAGCCCTCGCCTGGTGGGTACGCCTTATCCCATGAGTCCTGGGAGATGGTGCTGGGGTTTTTCCTGGGTTGCCTGAAGGAGTAATAGGGATCAATTTTAGCTCCAAAATGTTCAAGATATGCTTTCATTTGGTATGTTAGTAGTAAAGTTCACACAGTGGAGTTTATGGTAAAAGTTTAACCTTTTAAAACCTGATACGTTGATAACAGAAGGAACAGTTTAGAGACCCTGTCTGAAGTATTTAAGTTTCAACAAAAAGCTTAACGTTGGCACTGAGGTCCAAGAGTTTTCCATGAGGTAAACATCCTGGATAATCAACTATCAAACCCCCCCACCTGATTGGTTGTGACAGTTAATTTTCTTAAATTGTTGCATGGGGGGGATTCTACAAATAAACTCCAGCTCTAACACAAAAAAAATATTGAACCTTCTTATCAACACGCTGCAACCAAGAAGGAGTAATTGTTAAAAACTCATTACATAATCAAAGAAAGACGGATATTTTTTTGTCGTCCTGTAGTTGCGACATCACATTCAATAAAAATGATTCACCATTACTGCTTCACAAACTGCCTCTGGGCGACGACCGACCCACAGCACCGACATACAGGGATACCTAACCACGTCAAAATCCCCTTCCAGCCCATTAGGCCCGTTTTAAGACAGACTGGAACAACCATTGGATGTGACAGACAGTGATAACAGACCTTTTGCGGTTAGAAAATCAGGGGACTGTCTTGTCCTCAGTGGAAACACCCACGCTGACATGTGACACCTGACACAAGCGCCTTAAAGACACAGTAGGGCGTTATGAATCTTGGGGGGGGGGGTTGCCCTGCCCTTTACCAGAAAAAATCCAGATGTTTGACATTGCCTTTAATTTCTGCTCGGCTTGTCTCTTTGTGGCAGCTCTGCCTTTGTGCGTGTGTGAGCACACATGACATGTGGAAGTATCCGACACCCAGCAGCTCCACCCGTTTATCTCTGGAGCGAGGCGAAGCGAGAGCAGGGACATAGAAGAAGACAACGCACAAAAAACATCAATGGGCTTTTGACTCCGAGCCATGCATAATTAGCAGGTTTATCAGCCAGCTGTGAAGAAATCGTATTATTCCCGTGTTTGGATTTCAGCAGGAAAAGGAGAAAAAAAAATTCTTTAATGAGAACAGAAAAGACCTTTGTTTTTATTCAACAGAGATTGAATGCAATTGGGAATGGATACGCTCCTCGATCTGTGAGATAGGAGAATATAGCCCAGGTTTATTCTTCTGCACGCTTGAGTGATTCCAATTTTCAGAGACAGGCGTCCCCGGCATCTTATTTCATTTCATATGTTGACAAAGAGGCCAAAGCTGGTCTGCCTCCCTGCTGAGAAATGCAAACCAGATCACTGCCTCCGTCTGATTCTGCGCCAAGGGGGAGCCTGAGCTTGTGTGGTAAATACAGAAATATGGATACTATTCTGTATTCTGCTCATGAACGGTGATGCATGACAGGCGATAGGATAGAATGGGGAAAGGTAGGATAGAGAGGGGAAAAAGGGATACTAAGAGGTTGTGGGGTAGATTGACATGTGACACACACTAGTGAGACCAGCACAGCCGAAGCAGCAGCCTCCCATAATGGCATTACTTTGGCTCGGGGATCAATGCCGCTCGTCGATGATGAATACGAGGACCCTTCATTTCTCGTCATTGTCTCAAATGCCAGAAGTTTATTTTCACACACAGATCCTTGTTTAGGAGGAGATCTCGCCCAGAGGGGAACTGACCTTTTATCTACAGCAAACACTCCTGCTGCTTTTGATCACAGCGCTGATCGTAGTCCAGAGTCGGGATGAAATTCAACCTCCACAATCAACGCCGGAGCATATGAATCCCATCAAGGCTGTGATTTCCTAAACACCACATCTACTCTCGGCCTCTGACTTCACGCAATGGCATGCTGGAAGTCAAACAATAAATTGTTCTCTCAAGATATTGCAGCTGGCTTTATCCAAACAGAGCAGTTTATTCGTAGGAATTAGTGGAAAAGTGAAGAGATGAGGCCACAGGATGTCCACTGGAGCGCGACGGGAGTTCATTAATCTTTCAGCAAAGCTGCTTGCAATATTTATCAAGGAAGGGATTTATGTCGATAACGGTGGATTAAAGGACAATAGTGAAGTAATAAAAGATAACGTACTTAATGTTGCATATGTATAAAGGTACAAGAAAACGTCTGCTTGGTCTGGCTTCGTAGAGAGTCTGAAAAACATTATTCCACAGACTGAATGATGAACATCAGTAATTGAGTTTCCATTCACTGGTGAAGCTAATCTGAGGTGACCTTTAGAAAGGCTTCTTCCTTTTACTGGTGGGAGGGGAATAAACTGGGCTGTGTAGTGGCACCAGAGGGTGATGGTATGTCTTACGCTGCTAGTGATTGGAATTCAGTAGAAGTAGTAGTTGTCCTAAATGGAAACTAGAGGTTTTACCTCTTGGAGAAACAAGTGTGGTGGACATCCACCGGAGAAAAATGGACAAAGCTCTTCTTCAGGAATTAATATCATGTCTAAAAATATTACATATATGAAAACACCTGTCTTTCATGCGAGTTAGTGGTTGCCCGGCTCAGACTGGAAACAGTCTGTCATTTTCTTATTTTTAACTCTTCTGATTTTAATCATGTACTGACTGGAACGCTGCCCTACAGTTTCATTATTTATTTTTACATTGTCGCTTTAATTTTGATTTCATCTGCTTCCCCCCCCCCAACCGGTTGAGAAAGATGGCCGCCCTTCCTGAACTTGATTCTGCTGGAGGTTTTTCCTCTCCATGCATGCTCAGGATGGGGAATTGAATCCAAGAGAAAATTCAATGCAGTCTCTCAGTTTCCGTCACTCTGGTATCATCTTTCATCAAATGGCTCATGTGAACGGTTGTTAGAAATTGGACTAATGTGGATCAGTCAATGGATTTGTTTTAATTGCATTTTAACTGGACTAGGATGAATTGCATTGAATCGGACTGTGTATGTAAAAGTGTTTGGAGATGATTGCAAATAAAGCTGAAATTAATTACATTGAATTACAGAACCTTTGATTTGTAGTGTATGAGAAATACTTCGCAAAATGTTTTAGAAAAATGCTACTTAGATCAAATTGTATTATTATTATTATTAATCTTTACTGGGGCAGATAAGATCCACAGACTTGTTTATATTTTCTCTAAAGTGCATTTTCTTCTTTAAAACAAGCAAACTACCTTAAAGTAGCACCACATAACTTTCTGACCTTATAAATGGGTTTCTGACTTGTTTTGATGGTGCAGTGACATTCATTAAGTACACTCCTGGAGCTGTGGTTTCTTTCAGATGGAGTGAACTTCACCCCTGAAAAATGATTTGCAGATTTCCTGTTGCGTTTTATGGAATTAATGTGACAGGATGACACTTAAAAACATTAAAAAGCACGATGAATGACTATTAAAAAAAAGCTTTCAATCATCTTAATATCCATGTTGGCTGTCAAGTTTTTACTTGATGTTGAAATCATAGTGATCAGTCTGACTTTAAAGCTTTTCACTAAAATCAATCATCCGGGCAAAATGTGTTGTCACAAAACACGGGATATTCACACATCTACTGGACATTATAGGAGAGAGTGGCAATTTTTGTCTACGTTTAAAATGAACTTTTTCTAATTTACATCTTCTAAATGGAAACTTGTCTTCTGCTAACACTGAATCATGTCCCTACAGGTAACCTTCAAACCTAAACTTAAGAGGAAACAAAACACAACTGGACAGATGATGGAGATCATGGAAGAACAAGAATAAGCCATGAACTCTGGATGCCCCTGAACTTTATATATCCTCAGGGTCTAAGATGCTAATCTAGTCAAAGACTAGTAGGGATGATGTGATTCAGGGGGTGTCCGTGTGTCCAGTCATACTGGGTCACAACACTGAAACTGGCTGAGAAGGAAGAAGTCCTGAACAGACAACCTCCCATACACAGTAGTGGTAGACATGGAGCAGATAAACAAACAAATAAACAAACAAAAAACTGTTGAGACCCCCCCTTGCCCCCTAAACTTGTCGACAGTGGTTCTGCTGGGGGTTTCTTCACTTAATTTTGTACCCAAACACATTTTCATTACAAAAACGTTATCCCTCTTAATCCTCAGCTGACACAAAAAGCTCCCAAACAAAAAGTGTCCGTGGGCCCCACGCCCCAGCCTTTCCTGGAACAAGTAGTCGGCATATCATGCAGATCAAAGGGAATTACATTAAGGGAGGGGAAAACAATCATGTCAGATCTGTGTGAGAGGGTAACATGATCCGTCCCTTCTAACGCTCGGTGTGTAAGTTTGTGGTCTGAAACTGATCAGCTCTGACCTCTTTTTCTACTCGCACGTTTAAATATATGGAATCTGCCGTCTGTGCTGTTTTAAGGCTTTTACGATGAATCTAACATAATCAGACGGGCATGCAGACAACCGCACACACATCACCGATCGAGGTGCATTAAATTACAGTCACGCGTTTACACAGAGAAAAAAAAACACTCCTGGCATGAGTATGGATTGTCAGACAGAAGCAAACAACCACATGACGCTGGGCGCTCATCACTCTTACCGTGGCAGGGAGCTGTACTGCCGCTGTGCCTGGGTGAACGAGTCCCTCTCCTCCTGCCTCTGTCGCTGCATCTGCACCTCTACTGAGACCGAGTGGCGACCCGGCTGGCTGTACCCGCCCGGACCGTTGCTGCTGGTGTTGGACTGGAAACAGCAACATGGCAGATCAGTTAGCAGTCATAATGTACGACATCCTCGTGTCCCAAATAAAGAAGAATCTTGTTCTTGAATAATCTGAGACACAATGCTAAATTATTTGACTTGTAATTAAATATAAACCGATCAGCCACAACATTAAAACCACTGACATGTGATGTAAAAACCCAGATTTCTTGCATTTGGACTTGAACCGTTCACTTACACTTAGATATAGACGAAGAAGAAAGCGTTTCCCCTAACAACAGTAAGCCTTGAGGGCAGCAGCTTCCTTCAAGAGGACAAAGTGTCCTGCCACAACACCCCCTATTCCCCCCAAAAAACTGGAACAGCTTGGGGAACATGCATTAAGCCTGAGGCTCGACTCGACTTTTAAACTCCCCAGATCCCAACACGATCAAGCATCTGCTGGATGCATCCACACTAGACCCATCCACAGAGGACCCACAACCCAGAGGACCAGCTGCTAGACAGCACAGGACACCTGCAGGAGACCTGCGTGCATGGCCAGAACCAGACGGGTCACAGGCGTCGTTAGTGGCTCAAATACGGGAGGTGATTTTAATCAAGTGGCTGATCAGTTATCATAACTATAATTACAGGAAGAAAAGGTTCTGAAAACTAAAAACCGTTCTGGTGACCCAGGAAACTGTCCAGTGTTGGGATGCTTGTTCTCTCTTAGAGCTTCATTTGACTCTGGAACAGCTGGGACTTTTACACTCCCAGAGTTAAATAAATATGATGTCTTTTCTGTGTCCACTTAAACATTCATGAAGCCAAATAGCTTGCAGAACAAGCGCAGGAGCATTAATGGGAAATTTGGGAATTACCAACACAACAGGATGAGTCTAGAGAGGAATTTTGTTTTTTTCTTTTCTTTCTTTCTTTCATGCAACTTCGAGCCACTAAGTCTACTTACTAAGTTTTCATTATTATTCATATACGTTTTAAGAACTGATCTCATGTTTTGGGTGTGAAGGGGCTAGTTTGAAATGCCTAGAAGAATTTTAACCAATCAGAGCAGACTTTGGGTCCGGTTGAATAGTTTGTATTTTTCTAGGAAGTTTCTTAATTGAGTGAAATGACTCAGAAATATCCAAGTAGCAAACGTGATAAATATTGTTTGAATTCTCTAAATTATAAGGAAACGAGCTTCAGTTTCCTTTTTTTCTTTAAACTTAGGAAACAGCGGACCACCCTTTAAGAAAGAAAGGAGATAAACCGTTCCACAGTTCTTTATGGCTGATCATGTTTATCCAGTGGATAAATATGAGTAGTTTGTGTTTTACTTTTACTTACCTTTCGTCTTTCTATTCATAATAAAATCTTATTATATTTGTATGATGTCTATCATGTAACCTCTGTGTAACAACTAATGAAGTATCTAAAGCTGATTATCTATAGAGCATCTGTAGTTTGTTTCAGTGCTGCAGACCCACGTCACAGCTTAGTCTAAGTTTGGTCATATTCTCATTAGTGTGGTTTTCTTATCTTAATTTTTTTTCATTAAATCTTTCGTTCACCTCATGTTTTACATCAAAATCAAGTTAAACAGCTTCAGAAAAGATCATGGCTCTTTTTTTCTGCAGGAGTGAGACCGTTTCTTGTGATTTTTGAGTGCAAATGAGCTCTTTAAAAGTGTAGGATGGACTTTTATTACCATAAACTCCAACACTCTGTATGATGAGTTTAGTATTTGTTATAATAGAACCTAGTGTGTGGGGTATAAACTTAAATAAATAGAAGCTATAAAATCAAATTAAAAAGGCTGAAATATTTTACTCACAACTCTGGTGCTACATTTCTACGTACATGTTGAAGAGTCCACTATATTCCTGGAAAAAGGAAAACATCTTTGTGTCGTTCATCTGTTTTGTTGTTCTAAAGATCTTTGTCTAAATTCAATTCCGTCTAAAAAACCTGCAGAATATATAAATGTTTTTCTTGGGCTGGATTTCAGATATCCCTTTTGGAAACTAATACAGTGAAACACAAGATTATGTAAGGATAAAAAGCCTTATCTTTGTTTGTATAGATGGTGAGGGTGTGTTGACGCATTTCACGGATTAATGGCTCTGTGTTCAGAAAATTGGACACCTCCAATGTGACCTTTAAACTACTGGGGTCACATAAAAATATGGAAAAGAAATCAGCATATTTGTATTTTCTCACAGATGTTACAGATTACATAAAAAAAGAAATAAAGAAACAATCCCTCAGGTCAAATTCAAAGCCTGAAAATCACAACGCAGGAGGCCAGTAGAAGCAGCAGCCATGTCTGACACAGGATACCTCACAAAATCTGCCCTCCATCCCTCCCTCCACCACCCAAAACCGCAGACACTTACCAGCAGTGAGTCTGGCGGACACACCCTGAGCTCGTCTCCTTTCGGGTCAAAATGAAGGTGAGATGCAGACAGATGAGGGGAGGAGGGGGAAGCGAGAGAAGGACCATGCTGGAGACTCAGAGAAGGGTTATGGTGATGAGATGATGTTAGTGGGTGTTAATGAGGAAGACAACATTCGACATTATGACACTCCTCCCCCCCTAAACACCCCAACATAAACACCTCATGTACACGTTATCAGCTGGTTTGTGAAGAAAGACACAGTGTCAGTGATGTGCACGTTTAAAAGCGGCAAATATTTAAATATTATTCACAATTACATCCACCTACACATTCCCAAACATTTATAGATATGGATCTTTAACATACACACACATGCATTTTGGTTCTTTTACTGTAGGGTTAAAATATATTATTTCTTGAAATAAAAATGTTCAGCATCTCAAAACAAACAGCTTTGAACAACGTGTTCTCCTCGCAGGTCTAAAAGCAAAATTATGGCAGGCAAATAGCCCGTCATGGCCCCTCTAACTGGGTGCATCTCATTATCTCCTTCTTTCCAAAAAGCTTTATATGCTTTAGTTTCACAGAGTTCACAGATGATGAAAGGGGAAGAAAAAAACCTGTCCTTTAAATATACTTTCTCAAAGAGATTCAGGGCCTCTCACATCAGAAAATAGGGATAATTGCTTTTCAAACTCAAAGAAACAAAAGAAAAGGAATATCATGTACCTGTTACCTGATACATTTACATACATGCAAATACTCGAAAATAAAACCAACTTTTTCTTCCCATGTTAATATATCTGTTTACCAACTTCATTTATTTAGATTTATTGTATTTTTACCCCTGTCTAATTATTATGGTTATTTATGTGTTCATTCATTCATCATGTTGTTACCAATGAACCTGTACTATTGAGTTTCATGTACAAATTTACTGCCAACACATAGTTTTCTTGGGTACTGTGATATGTCAGATCTAAACTAAAGAACTTGTAGAAACGACATCTCTTCTGTGGTTGAAAGTGCTCAGTTGGATCTTCTGTGCAACAGCTAGGAACGTCGACGGAAAGCAAACGTAGCACGTCACGCACAAGCTCCTCTTTATCAGCTTAGTTCCCTCAAACCTAGCGACACTTTTCAGTGTGACCGCGCTGAGTGAAGAAGTCATGACAGAGTAGGAGCTACTTTGTTTTTCTGTTACTGTGTAATGATAACAAGGAATATCAAACACGTTAACTTACTTTTAAACACTGATTAACGCAACGCTGTAGGTGTAATTTCAGGAAGTGATGTAGAAAGCAGGTTGTGACTCTGATGCAGAAACGGACACAGAATGGATCTTTTACACGGACAGTTTAGCTTTAAAGTTCTACAAGATGGTTTTCTGGACAAGACTGAGGTATTTAATCAACTAAGTTATCCAAATAATGCAGGAGAAAGCGACTCAAACGGCCATGGCTGAGGAATAGAAAATGAAACTTAAACTCACAGAGACACGCAGCTCGCCTTGCAGCGCTGTGCTGCATTCAAGGTAGCTCGGAAATCACAACAATCTGCCACAGACATGGATAAATGCAATATCAAGAAAATAAACAAATCAGGGTTAATTATCTATTTAGAATCTATGTGGTCTTCCTAACAGCCTTAGTGAGTATTATATAAGGAAAAATATTCTGTTAAACAAATATAGCATAAAATGGATAAAATCAAAATTGAAAATATTAAAAAAATTATGCGATAAATGTGCGATTAACTCAGGACCCTCATACGATTATAGATTTTAATTGACTGACAGTCCTCATGATACGTTACTGCCCCCTCCTGTGTTGGCGAGTCGACTTCCAGAGCAACAGTCGGAAGTTGTCCTCATGGTGCGTTCAAGTGCTATTGTTTTTCTGCGCAGATCCTTGTAAATGAGGAAAACAAGGAGGGAGCCTCTTGTTTGGGCTGGTTTTGAACATAATTTTTGTTTATACAAGCTAACACCCCAAAATCAATCCGCCCCCCTCTTGGCCTGAGGGGTGGGACCAAGTGGGGGAACTAATCAAAAAATTGGTACATCCTGCCTCGCAGGCTGGGAAGCTTTGAGAGAATTGGCTTTCTGATACAAATCAATCATTAAATAAACTTTAAGCTTGAGGGAGATTAACAGTCATTGTGTCATTACTCCATGTGTAAACGGAGCCTGCAGCCTTTAACTTGACCAGTGTATTCCTTTATTCTTAACAGCCCTGCAGTAAATGCGTCTAAAACTGATCCTCACAAAGACATAAAAGAGTGGACGCACACATCCGCCACCCAACAACAGAGCAACACTTTTATCACTGCTCCTGCCATGTTCATTAGTGGTGTGGGTGCAATAATTGTGTGCAGATTAGTTGCAACACAAAGCCAATCTAATTACTTTTATGGCTATGCAACGTATTGAGAGCGGTGTGGGAGCAGTGCGGACATCAGTTGGTGGGAAGGCCATAAAACCATTAGAGAGTGCCACATAGACTTCCCCTTTAAACCAAATGAAGCTGGGGTAATCATCTAAAGGGCTGATTGGCATTGCCTCGTTGCCCTGCTGACGGTAAGGGAGGGGTGAGCGCCAACACATCCCCTCTTTAATATCTGAATTGAAAATTGCCCACGGGTGAATGACAATCTCAATTTTTATTACTTGAGGAAAATGAAAAATAAAGAAAAAACCTTTTAGAGGAGCACAAGTGTTGACTATTCCTGGGAATGTTGGCTCGTCTGCTTGAACAGAGTGATTTTAGACGGAAGAGAAAAATACCCTGAAGGAAATCTGATGATGGAAGTATTAAAATGTTACAGTAAAATACCAGAGTCGATATTATGCCCTCTCTAAACCCCCAACATCAACTGAATGAACTCCTTTATTCCCATAGTGGTATAAATGGGCGTAATAAAGCTTGGTAGCGGCGCTGCTGGGGAGAGCGGGCATCAGTCATCCTTGATGGAATTAGACCATACTACCCACAATCCTCCCCTGCACCCCCAAACAACAGAGAAAAATAAGAAGAGTGCACCCAACTCGGAGAAGAGATGTTATATTCATCCAAGGAACGGGGATAAATATGGACAAATACAACAAAAGGTGTAGTTTTTAGCGCCGGTTAGGGATACCCGTGGTATGGCTCCGCCTTCACGTCCCAGTTTGAGTATGAAGTAATCCCTTTAGTTTTAAATAAACCAATCTTTTGTTTAGCAGAAAAATAAACAATAAAAAAGGACTTGCATAATTTCCTAGAACCCATAATGATGTGATACTTTTGAGATTTGGACAGCTGGTTGAAAATAAGAAAAAAACAAAACATCTCTATATATACAGTACCGTGTAAATATCTCAATCCATCCGTCATTGTGTGTTTTTTGTTTGCTAAATTACTTAACACTAACCTATGAATGAAGGGATGAGCCAGTGTTGTGTCAACACAGGACCGACAGCTGTAGCAAAGAAACCACTTTAAATTATATAACAGAGTCCTCAACATTACTGAAGCAGTGTGGGATCATCTTGACAGAGAACAGAATACTTATGTCCTTCAAGAAGCCTTAAAAAATTATTTCTTAAGTCTACTAAAAGATATTACATGGAAGCTTGTATAAACCCTCATTCACGCTATACGTTAAATACGCATACGCACAGAGCCTTCTGTCTATGTTCTGCGTCCGGGTACGTAGCCAGACACAGCACATGGAGCAGTACCATAGGAAACCACGGGGGCAGTGTTGCGCATTATAGCTCGCAAAAGGAACAAAGAAGAAGGAGGAGGGTACTAATGTCAGAACTCAGAAGTATACTGTGTACCGTACTCTAGTGCAGAGGTTCCCAAACTTTTTAAGCCACAACCCCCAAGATAAACATTGGTGTTTGGAACAGCCTTGATAAAAATATAAAAATGTATTTGATAAATGTAAACCATTCAGAGTTTTTTTTTATTATCTTTTTTTACAATGATCTAGCGACCCCCTGAAATTATCTTGAGACCCCCAGTTTGGTAAAGGTTGCTCTCGTGGAGGTAGTGCCAAACAACCATGCAAACATAAAGCATGCATGGGAGTATGCAGGGTGATATAGAAACCACATATAGATGTGATATAGATGTCACGATTTACGTACGTAAAGGGAGCATGAATGAGGCTTAAGAAGGTCCAGGCTGTCTAGAAGACTTTACCAATTATATTGTCCACGTTTACATGAATCGCCACATCTATTTCCTGTTTCTGTTAATATATATGTAGAAATCTTGTGTCTGAGGACATTTACACAGCACTATATGTTTTTTTTAAACGTGCTTGAAATTTACATCAGAATTGCTGCTCATTAAATCAAAAAGGGAATAAACTGAGCATCAGATACAAGTCGGTGCAAAACCTCATTAAATTAGAGCCTCTTACACAGCTGATTGCATCACAATACATACGCTGGCAGCTCATCATGTGCAGCAGAGTCCTGGCCCAGACTGGAAAGTGGGCCAGTTGTAGGTGAATTTAGAAAAAGGACACTGGCTCCTTGAGCTTTGCAGCACATCACTCAGATGAAGCAACAAAATGTAATATATGCATGGGGGACGTAATTGAATTTCAAAGACACATTCTGCTGTTCTCCATATGGCCCAGCTGCATGACCAGGGCATGAGTGTAATAACATGCAATTACTATAAGAAGCCTGAGTGTGAGCTGCACTCCGGCAGACTGAAGAGGACTTATAAAGACCATTACAGGGTTATGCAGACTGGAACCATTGTGGAAAGTTCAATATATAATTTCTCTTCATTTTCAGCCTAAATTAACTTTAATATTTAAACATTGGAGGTGCAGGGTCTCTTTTATGGAAACATTTACTTGGTAAGGAGCTAAAACATTCAACAAGGAAACTAACGGGAACTTTGAGGGGATAACTAACTGAGTTTTCATGGGAGAATGAATGAAGTAACAATAGCTAGTTTTGCTGTAAGTGACATAAACAAACCTAATGTCCCGCCATCTCACAGAGCACGCTCAGTTGTGTCGAGACAAAGGGAGAGATGACCTGAGTTCTTTCCCACACCGTCCAGCTCATATTGTACAATGCCGGCTGGAATGTGCAACAGTCCGCTGATCCCATTACAACGCAGGACTCTGGTTAACGCTGCCAAATGCTAAATAATACCGTAACTTTTTTGTTTTTTTATTGGGTTTCTTCACTAGAAAAGAACGGCCTGAGCACAAATGAATTTGTTCATGAGCTTTTACTTTATCATTTCAGTTAAAAATCAACGTTTCCCATTGCACGCCACAGACTAGTTACACTGTGAATTTTTATCAGCGGTAAAAAGAGTTGATACAGAAATATACCAAAACACACCTGTGTGTGTGTAATAAGACCCTGTGTAGGAAAAAAAAAGTGTTCATATAACACTTCTTTTGTTTAGTTTAGGACAACCCACATTTGTGAAACCAATCACCAAACCATACATTCTTACAAACAGGAACTATAGCATGATCATGTTTGTATTAAGACATAATTGTGGCAAAATGTGTGAAATTAATATAAATGTGTGTTGTCTCACATTTCACAAAAGTTATGTAGGAAAATCTCCTCATTTAGTGTGTAAAACAAAAACATAATACTCATTACACTGAGATGCTACCAATTTAAAAAATCTGCTACAGATGACTTCCCGTAATCACAATTTGTTGGTTAAAAACAATGTAAAACCAAGTACACTTGAGGTGCAAGGAAGCGGAGGAGACTGCAATAAATACAAAAAATATGACAAGCGATTTCATCACCTCAAAAAACTTTGAAGGCTTTCAGATTTGTTCGCTTAGCGTTACCTCTTGTTGCTTCAGAATGCACCAATTATTCCTCTTCTTACCCCATAAAGCTCTGGATTAAATACATGTCAATTAAAAACACAACCCTGACCTTGAACTGTCAAAAGGCACAGTTAAAACAGAGTTAGTTAGTCCCCCACCCACCCTACACAGACAGACATGAGATGAAGACAACCCAGAGTCCATGAGGTGGCGGGCGGGTCCATGTGGATGACTGACAGACAGAAACAGGGACGATGGATGAGTAGAGGGCTGTGACAGGTGGGTGAGGTTAGTGATGTCTCCTGCATGCAGTCAGTACATTAATTAGCCAGGAAGGCCCACGGAGGTTACTGATCATCCTGAAGTGGAAGAGGATCATCAGTCTTGTTCGAGGCTGATAAGTAACGTGGTTAGTGACGGTTAGCACCGTTCTCCAGTTAGCCAGAGGTACTGTCAGGTGCTAGAGCTGGAGTCTCGGTCTGGTTGAGGTTGCGTCTTGACATTAAGAGTGTGACAGTAACGCCGTCGTCTCTGGCCGGCAGCGGGTCTGACTTACAGGCTCCGCTCGGTTCACACACTCACCCAGGACTGCTCGAAGCTGTAGGTCCTCCTGCGATCATCTGGGTCGTCCGGGACGTTCTGGGCCTGCTGGAACTCTTGCCTCAGCCTCTGTATCCGGTCGTGGTTGCTCGGGGTTAGCCGGTTACTATGGAGAGAGAAAAAAAAGGGAGGGGAAAGATGGATGAGCGTGAGAGGACCATTGTGAACGAGTGACCTGGTTCTATCAGCGCTTCCGGAAATGGCCTGCAGGATGAAGTTGTTTAAAGTCCGGCGTGCTTTGTCCATGGATTGATCAAATGCGCTGTTGACACTGGCAAGGCAACCCAAATAGACTCAACCCAGATAGAACATGGGATGTGATAAGTGAGGGCAGAGCTGAGAGTGAGCTTCCAGCAGAGCCAACAGCAATATGAATCAACCTAATGTGTCTCTGATGTATTATTCATAACAATGAACAAAGAATAGTAGTGAACTGTGAGCAGTGGCTCAGCATCTCCCCCCCCTCCCATCGAAGCCTTGTATCATTCAACTGCTGCACTACTATTGTGTGTAGAAGCCTGCGGTGCTCATATCAAACAATGCTGCCATCACTGTAACTTCCTCATGGGAGGCTGAACAAATACACTCATAACAACCTGGAAACACAGTCTAAAATGATTAAAAACTTTAAGTTTTCCTTTTCAAATTCCAGACTTTGGGCCTGCTCTCTGCATGACCGCTCTATTGAGTTGGCCTCGATTCACTGATACACACATAAATTACATAATTGAGGCAGATTACCACATGATCTTATGTATAAACATAGACGAGGTAATGTTTTATAGTATATAAAGTCTTGAGCCAGCCTTCTTTTCTTTTCAGACTTCCTTGCAATCTTTCAAAGTGGTCTTGAGTAATAGTTCTCAGGTTTTCTAAAAGGTCTTTGTCACTCATTTTCAGTCCAGCTCTTGTACCTGGTCATTTCCAGAAGAAAGTGTTTGAGTTTAAGCCATTAATCACTAATTCATGAAACATTAAAACAATGAAATAAAGAACTTAAAGGATGAACCTATGGCACTTTGTTGCAAGCAGCCCGGGGTAAAAACTCATACATTTGACCAAAGATATCTTGATTTGACAGACAAAACAGCTTTGTTGCATCAAGAAAGAGTTATTAGGTGAAAACCTGGCATATGTCAGCATGGTGTGTCCTTAAATCATCTGAGGAAACTGGACAAGTGGAGGACAAAAGAAGAAGTGTCAGGCCTAAAAGAAAAGACTACAACAGATGTACATGTATGTAATGGTCTCCATGGAAGGGTGGCTGTCAAGAAGCCATTGTTAAGGAAGGGAAATGAGGAGCAAAGGCTGAGGTATGCCGCATGATGCAAGAACTGGACTGAAATCAGCTCAAAGGGTAATGCATTCACACTTTAGTTTTTTAAATCTCAAAACATCCTCAGTTATCAACAATAAACAAGTGGATTTTGTGTAATTTTGCTACAAAAGAGACAAGAAGCATCAACATGGATGGGTACAGGGAAAAAACGAAAACGCCTCCTGCAAACACAATTTCAGTCTCAACCCGGTTTCAGATATAACTCACACATCCAGCTTTTTATACACAGATTTATTCTACCGAGTCATCTCATTGAAACGGGATAATGAGCAGATTTTCCTCTAATGTAGCAGACAAATTTCTGAGCTTGATGTTATATTCCTTTTGGCCTCCAACAGAGGAGAGTAATTAAAACATTTCCCCTCCCAAAAGGCGTGCATAAAGGTGTCAGAGTGTGTGAAAAAGCAGCAGCGGGGGGGGGGGGTATGTGGTAACGTTGACTCTGAGCTTCACTTTTTGACTTTCTAACTTTTGCCAGAAAATTCCCGGGGACAGTCTTATCTGTAAACCCCTAAGGTCAAACCGGCAACTGTTTCCAGGCCAAAAGAACCCCCATGAGTTTGCTTAGACATTAAATATTAAGGTCGGCAGTAAAAGTATGAATGGCATCTGATAAAATATGATTAAGAAGAATGAACGACTTCATAAATATGATGGTTATGCTCAAGAAAATTCCTTCAAAAGAACAAAGAAACTCAGAATGTTAGAAAAGCTATAAAAATATAAAACATACTTAAGAGACCAGTTTTCCTGATAAGGCCTTTACGTTTTGTAAAATGACTGAAATAATTTCCTAATTCATTTCATCCATCACAGGATAATCAGATAAAGGGCAGCGCCACCAACTTAGGCAATGATTAACTCCAGACACAGCCTCGCTAAAGACCAGGGACCTGTCATATGCAATCCTGCTAATCTCCATGACATGTAACACGGCCTCTCAACCTCTATTGAGCTCATCTGACCTAATAAGTGCTACATGTATGACCCTCTGATGATGGGTCAAGGCTCATAGAAAGTAGCAAGAAAGATGCAAACTGACTTCTGTACCAGAAGAGAAAAACAGAAGATGAGAAAGCGCAACGATTTATCTGAATTAAAGTGAAGTGTTGGGAGGATGAACAAAGCTCCCTCTCCTGAGATAGTGACTCAGCTCTGTAATCAAAAGTATATCATCATTAAAACAAGCTACAGACCTCACAATATATTGTAGAATCCTACCCGAGAGACTTCTCTGAGAGGAGAAGCTCAGATAAAGGGATCAAACATCTCTGACAAACTGCTGTAAATCAATCAGAGAAAGAGCAACACTGCAATCCAACTTTACTGCCCCCAAAACCCCTGAGGCAGGAAATAACAGCAGACTGAAATTTAGTCTGAGATGAGCTTCATCCTCTGAACAGACTGACTCAATATCAGCGGCTGCTGTGTGAGGCTGAAAGGTCAGCGTGTGGCTTTGTTGAGTGGAGTGTCTCTGGGAGTCGGTAACAGGACTGTGGCTTGCTGACTGGGCTGCCAGCAAAGCTGTTTACGCTGAGATGCACCCTCGCCTTTCATGGTCGGGCGTGCCTCCTGTCTCAGCCGTAAGCCTGGTGAAGGAGATGTAATGTCTGCATTGTGGGCAGACTTTCACTACAGAGCCACACAGCTGCACAGCATGAGGAAGCTGATGGATCTCCAGACAGGGAGCTTAAAATGAAACTGGATGTTTGGAAACTTCCTGAAAACTTTGGCAGAGGAATAGTTTTACTAATAGTTTCCAAATATATGTTCTACCCTGACATTTATATGAATTTGACTTGACATAAATGTTCGGGAATATCTAGCGAATTAATCACAATTAAAATCAATAAAGAATCGTCCAATTAACCTCCTCTGTATCTGCAACAGGAAAAATGAGACGAGCTGCAGATATTGATGATATTGATTGTTTTGAGTCACTGAAATGTTGTTTTGATAACTAATGAGCTCAAAGTATCGATCGGAGGCATAAAAAGTTTATATGAGACGTCACTGTTCTTGTTGTTCGGCTGTTCATTTTTCACTCTGTTGAGCTGAGGAGAGGATGTTTTTCTGGCAGTTGCCGAATGATGCGCCATCTGAAACTCTGGCAGGATACAGTCGGTGTGCAGCTCAGAGAGGTCTCATTAACTCAGAATAAAGTTTCATTCTCGCTGTTTCAGAATTAGCATTAATTAGCAGACATCTGCTGCTGTCATACTAACTGAGGAAAGCCATGCTCAGTGCAGGCTGCAGATGACAGCACTGGTCTACACCGATAAAATAATAATAAATGATTAGAGACTCACTGGCATCCAAGCTTTACAGGTATTCAAAAATCAAGCAGTAACTTGATATTACTGATTGTCAAACTGATTATTCTTGGTGTCTGGAACGTTTTCTTACTGACGCAATCATCTAGGTGAGAACTAATTTTCATATCCATTATGAACTGAATTTATTGAAGGTGTGTTAGAGCAGGGAAACATCTAAACTTGGCTTGGAGCAAAGGCACGAAGCTGTGTGACGTTATCACAAGTTGATGTAAAGAGCGTGAAGCTGACGTCATGGATTGGTGTGTTTAAGAGACCATATTACACTTAGGGAACATATTGGTTCAGTTTTGTCTACACACTATTAAACAAAACCAATGTGATATGAGATACGTTTAATAGTTTAAACTACGGGCCGACCGATTGTCCCAAAATAATAAATAGAAACAAGTAATTTTAAATCGAACAACATGCATTTGTAATGTTGATTTGGATCTCTACCAGAGACTACCATGAATATTCACTGATATAATTAAATGCATATTTAACCCACTGAAGTTAAATTTAAACTTTTAAGACACATGGTATGCCTACCTTGATAATTCACAACTACAATTTCATTTTTTGAATAAAAACAGGATTCCATTGCTTTTGATATTTGTTGAATAATGCAGATAAAAAATAAAAAGACATGCAATGACTTATCGGTCGATCCCTAATTTACAGTCCTTATGTTGACATTGTTAAAGTTCCTTATTTTAATTCTATGGTGTTCCGTTTCTTAGTCTTGATTCATATTTTGGGTATTATAAATATTTGTGTTCATGTACAGTATGTTTCCTGTGTATATCCATGTTCTTCTTCATATATTGGTTGATATATCAGATATCGGCTTTTTAAAGCCCCCAATATTGGTTTATTGATATGATGTCTGCTTTAGATCGTTCAATCAGTCAAACGTAGTTGGAAAACATGGGATATCAAAAATGCAATACTATGTAACCCTGATTATTCTTGGCCATAAAAATGCCCATGTTTGGTCTACAAGAGCGAACAAACAAAAAAAAAAGTCTGATTGCTCATAATACTTGCTTACAAAAGATATTTCCGTCTCCTTTAAGTTAGCAAAAAAAAAAGGGGAAAACCCTTCTCTGGAATATAAAGTTCCATCCGGTTTATCCATCTCTATCATCTTTTCTCCAAAGGAACTTAAAGATGGACTGATAACTGAACTAGTTATGGAAAACGGGAATGATTCTTAAATCCAGGAAAGAAAGGTGCTACGACAGAATGTGACAAGTCTGTAACTTGGATCTTGGCCCCACAAAGCCACAATATTTTTGAAAGCTACATAGTGAATCACACATTTCAAGAAAACAAACTTGTGAGCGAGATCAAAGCCAATAAAGCTAGCCGTTCCAAGTCTTTGCTTCATTTGTCCGAGAGAAGGAGAAGGAAGCAATCTAATAGGATTAATCAGATCTGTGCTGTCACTTTAAAATCCCCTCTAACACTGCCTTCACAGATCCCAATCAAAGCCGGAGAGCCCGGAGAGAGTGAGAGGAGGCCTCGATGATTCAACGTACAGTAAATGACAGAGGCAGCTGACAGGGAGGACTCTAATCCTGCAGATTAGAAATGAATGGCCGCATTCACACATCCTGCTCTTCCCATGCTGTTAACAGCATCCTGCAGACCCACCACCAACTGTATTTATGTGGGCATAAATTTTACAACTCATCAAGGGGACGTTGTGACTTCTGGTGGATCAATGAGCTCTTGAGGCAAATCCAAAGCTGAGGGTGTCCACGCAGCTCAGAGTGCTAAAAGGGAAACAGCTGGACATGACTCTGCTAGCCACCAGCTGGCCCATAAGGACCACTGCAATGTCCTACAAGTGTCTGTTTTGTGGCAAGTGGGTACAAGTGAGGCAACTGTGAAGATATGAGAGCAGCGCTATCTTGGATGAAAGCGCCGCCTCTCTCTACAGGAAACCAGCCACATCTCAGTCCGTCTTACACTGTATAAAACCTTCCTCATTTTATCCTTTTGTCCTTTAAACAAACAAATAGATTCATTAAAATCTCACCTCCCTGTGAATAATACAGGAATTGTATTCCTAGATATCCAAACCAATTCAATTGGCAATAATCCTCACTTCAAAATAATCAACTTTTTAATTAAAAGCCACTGTTCTAATTAAAGATTTAATCAAGCGTGGGTAGTCACGGGACTCCCATCACTGATGTGGATGTTGTCATGATGAGCTCTCCAGCCTGTTAAATAAACATTCCCTGATGTAACGATACGCGGTGTGAGGAAACGGTGCAGCTTGCGAATACTTGTCGGCCCTGAGCGCAGCAGCTGTGGCGGTTGGTTTCTGTAACCTTATCAGATGGGTGAACTAGGCCCTACATCCTCTGACAACGAGAGAGCAGCTGGTGGAGCCTCTCTCCGCTGTGAAAAATGAACCAAGATGCTGAAGATGATAAGCCGGGTCTATTGATCGAAGGCTCACAGACAGCTAAGAGGGAGACTGATGCCCTCGCTAACTGGTGTTAGCGGCTAACGCTCCATCTGTGAGCTGCTGTACGCCATGTTGGCGCCCGTGTTGTCTGCTCCTGCAGAGGCTCATCTTGCACTTTTACAGAAATCGGGCAAAAATTGTGTTGCTACTAGTTAGTAATGCACCAAAAATATAAAGACTAACTTTTTTGTGGAGATTGTGCATGAAAATGGCAAATTAAAACATTATTTTGGGAATAAAATACGAATTCAACCATATTTCTGACTACAGGTTAATATATGGTACATCTGCAACAATACATTCAGATTGAAAAAGAAAATGAGTTTGTTTTTATATGATACAGCACAAACATGTCAGTGTATCATTACAAAAATATACTGTAGTGTTTTCCTTTAAGTAAAAACAACAACAAAAAACAACTTGTCCATCATCATGACAGCTGAAAGATGGTCTGGCTGGAGACAGAAATAAAAAAGGCAACAGCAACAACTGCACAACCAAACCAGTAAACCCAGCTGCTACACCCGTAGGGAAACTTAACAGCATCTGTAACAAAACAAAGCAGGCAATCATCAGGAGCACCTATAGGACAACAAACATGAATAAAAACACCACAAACAACAGTACCAGCAATAAGACTGCATACACATAATTGTAACCATTAATATAAAACCTACAAAACAACACAGTGCCTGGACAAGATAGGGGCATTGGCGAATGTGAGTGCAGAGTATGGATACAGGACAGTGGCCGTAGGAACAGGCTCCAGCCCCTCTGCAACACTGCATGGGAATAAGCGTGTATATAAACAAAGGAATAAATGCATATGCTTCCTTATTTGCTTATCCTTGCCTGCTGCTTCCTTTTGGTTGCATGTTTAAAAAAAAAAAAAGAAGCCCTTTTTGTGTTTATTTGTAGAAAAAGTATGTTGTGCCAAACCTAAATCATTAACTTCTGTTTTCTTCTGACAAGTGTTGTTTCACTGCTGCGACTGTTTAATTGGGATCTAAGGCATGCGTGGGTTGTGTGTGCATTACCAACAAAACATAATAATTACAACAAAATAAGAAAAATAAGACAAAAACGATCTATTGGTTTACACTTAATAATTGCACTGCCTTTTTAAAGAAGCTACATAGTTTTCAGGAAGCTGAGTAATTTATAGTGTATATACACATGCATGACCTCATATCAAGGAAAAAGAAGAAGAGTTGTTCCTATTTATTTTTTTTTTTTACCTCTGCTAAAAACACAAAGATAGGAAAATAGGATTTAGCTGAGATGCTTGACTAATCACAGTCTCACTGGTATCCTGTTGATGCCGAGGAAAGATTAGATGGTCCAAGAGGCCGTCATGTCAGTGCCACTCTTATTAGCTCGAAGTAGCATCTACTCTGGATTACATGGGTTTAACCCTGAGACACTGATAGAAGCAAATTGACCCGCAGAAACATGGTAATTAGATGCCAATCGATACCATATCGCCACACTTAGCAGCTCATTATGAAACCCCTGGCATTCGCCTCATCATGTCAATGGACTAAATGTGACCAAAGTGGTTGTGCATGTTGACAAACTGCACAAACAAATCAGTTAGTATGCAAATAAAAAACTTCTCAGCAGCTTTCTTGTCTATGCAAAAGCTTGTGATGACAGCACAGTTAGGAGGCTAATGAATGGAGCTAACACTTTCAGTAACTGAGGCCGAAGTTCACGGTCCGGCTCAGATCAAACTGTTCTCTTATATGGTGGCACAGTGCTAAAGGGACTGCGTTGCTTTCTGGGTGTTTGTTAATTTGGCAAGAAATACTGCATTTTAGTTGGTTGTAGAAACTGCAGCTCTGCAGATGAACGTAGGTGGATTTGAACAAAAATTACTCATTGAAACTTGTGGATCTGAGGTAATGTGTGGTAAGTCACTGGAAGTTTTGTTTCCGCTGACTCAGCAGTGGAAGTTGATAAACAGTCTTCATTCATGGCGGCAAAGTTGGATTTAATGGGATTTATTTTTTCTTCTCTGTCATTTTAAGAGTTTAAGCTTGAAAATCATTTGACTATTTTTTGTAAATCGTGCTGGAAAATACTATGCATTTCAGCTTATAAATGATATCATTTATGGGATGAAAATACATGAACCCTTGTGAAGATCCCATCTGGAAACAGTAGCATTCATTCTGAGCCTCTGCAATCCCACAGGGTGTCAACACTTGTGCAAAGCAGACAGTACACACTGGAATCCATCGACGGAACGGATTGAATTTAATTGCTTTTCAGTTTTATAGGCCATCCTCTATTTTTCCAGGGGTAGTGCTGGTCAGAAATGTCAGAGATGGTAATATAATATTTGCCTGTTATTAATGCAAGCACTCACTCACACACGAGCATTTAAAGTAAGATGGGTTACTGTTCTTCGATTTCAGGCTACGGCGCCACTGGAGGCAATGATGGCGTGGTGCACGGCAATATGCCTCCTTTTAATTCATGGGCCAATTTCATGCTCGCACACATCAGCATATCGATGCTGGCCTCTTCACTTTACAAGCAAATACATTGGACTGGGTTCTTGGTATCTGTAATACTGCCCCACTTTTAACAAACGTGGGGAGCCTGCTGTCCCTATGTGGGCCATTTTAGTTTCATTACTCAAATCCCCATTGGATTGTGTGGTAGAGCCACACTTGAATAGGTCACTGTAATATTTGCAGGGGCATTTCACATGTGGTTAAACAGAAACTCAAATTCCATATCTTCACAGGTGCTTTGCAATATGTGTTTTTTTTCTCCATGAATTCATATCAGTATTAAGGTACAGATAACATGAAGAGTTATTACTACATATTTTTTATAAAGTCACAAGATCAGTATTGAGTTTTAGAGTCATTCATGAAAAGGATGACATTTTTTCGGCATCAATAAGCATAAAGTCCAAAATGGTCTCATAATATACTGTTATTAAAGTAATCTGAGAGAAACCTACACTGCTACACCTTCGTTTGCCTCCTTTAGGTCCTGCTACAGCATTTCATTAGGTTGAGGCTGTATCATTGCAACAACTTTGTCATTCTGTTGTCCATGTGCTGCTAGATTTGGGAGTGTTTGTGCTTATATGCTGCATTCAGGTTTTCTCCAAACATGTTGCTGTGCATTAAGAGCAAACATCTCTACTTTGGTCTGGTCTGTCTACAGGACCTTCTTAGAGAGGTTCGTGCTGCCTTAATATTGAGACTTTCTCCTGCGACCCGTCCAAACAAGCCATTCTTGTTCAACCTTTTTCTAATCAAACTATCATGAAATTTCACATTTAACATGCTAACTGAGGCCTGTAGAGTCTGAGATGTAGCTCTTGTTTTTTTTCCCCCTTTGCAGTCTGTCTGAGCATTGCATGGTCTGACCTGAATAAACTTTTATGCTAAAGAAAGATGGACTCTTCTATTTGGAAATCCAGATTGATGGACAGCAACAATTGCTTCCCAAAGATAATTACTGATGTCTTTTGTCGTTGGCATTACTTTAAAGATACACCTGAATACTGCAGACCAGTAAACTGCCAAAATGTCTGTATTCCTATGAGCCTTCTTAATTCCTATGGAGGGAGTACGTAATTTTTTACATATTACTTCTGCATTAAATGAATAATATGTGGTAGTGCCACATGTTTATTTGAGGTTAGATCATGTTCAGATCTACTAAAAACCAAAAACTGCTGCATTTTCCTTTCCTTTTCTGGATTTCAGCTTCAAAATGAAATGATAACAATGTGTCTTTAGAGGTTTGAGGCTGGGGTTTTAGACTGTGACCTAAATATGACATGCAAATAAATGTTGCAAATTAAAATTTTATATGGACACATGTAAAACAGCTTTGCGTGCATAGTGCTCCAAAAGCTGCTTTGGTGTCTATGACACGACAAAGCAACTGTGTTAGCTTATGAGGTTTGGAGTAGGATACTTCCTACTCACCAGATTGTGTTTAGATATGCATCTTTTTTTGAGTGAAGCCTATTTCTCCCTTTCCTCAGAAATAATAATTTTGCAACAAACACACTCTCCCTCTCTTCATAAAGCCATTTCAGTTTCTCACCCACCCAAGTTTCAATTCAATCTCCTTGGCTGAAATTGAAATGTTAAATAGAGAAACGGATACCTGATCGTATCTGCGTCACCGTCGCCTCCCAATCTAACTTGCCATCACAGTTGTAATGCTTTGATTTAACAGCTCTTAATCTCATCTATCAGTGTCAGATTATGATCTCCTCTGTGCAGGAACGGCATAATCTTTTGTTGAGAAGAGTGAAAATAAAACACTTGTCTTGGGGATTTTCTTCCTTTCCTGCACAAACTATTTTTCTCCTCTTGCTTTCCCCTCATGTCTGTCTCAGAGTCGATTCATCTCAGATATAAATTTGCTTCCACTCTTTTGCCGTATCTCTATCACACCTTGCTCTGTTGCTGTCCTACTCAGACTGACTTGAGGGTTCGCAGGACATGGTATCCATCACACCACACCGGTCAGTCAGCCAGACAGGGTGTAATATATCTGCTGTTATATTCCCACCAATCATGACTAAAGCTTGCAGGCCGCTCGTTTCAGTCGTTCACAGCCGATCACCATGATTCGGCGCATTAAGTCACCTGGGGAAACTGTAACCAGGCAACAAGGTTCGGAGAGAGGGTCGTCTAAGTCGATAGCTTTACCGCAGACAGCATAGCACACTGTTAATTATTCCTCCTCTGTGTCAACATGGCTGTAAAGTAGGCTCTTCTAGGCCATTAACTTGTAGTGGTGTTTTTACAACTATGCAAAGAAGTGAAAACTAGTTTTAACCTGCACACACTCTCCAGAGCTGCGCTTTGCTACAGGTTGTGTAAATCACTGGCAGAGTTTTGAGAGTGTGAGATGAAAGTGTGAGAAGAGGAGGAGAGGATTTTCAAGCCAGCAGGGCGAACACGGCGTCTTATCAGCAGTGGATTAAGGAGGCATTAGAGTCCAACTTGCTTTTTTGTATTTTTATGAGGTCTCAGCTAAACTAAACATTGATAACAAAGGCTGACTTTCTATATTCATGAATAAAGTTCAGTCTGAATACAAAAGTACATTTGCTCAAGTTCTTTGGCTCTGATCTTTTCGTGTTGGCAAAGCATCACATAGCTTCTTTGTTTGGAAAGAGAATTTCAGGTTTAACAGAGGTTTTAGTCAAAGATATGAGAAATATGAAATCTAAAGATGTGTGGCCAATACTTTCTTCTATTAAACTTCAGGTTTAAACTCTTGTGTTTGACTTCTTTAGCTACTTTCAATGTTATGGATAAACATTCAAGGGCCTTTGGGGGGGCTTTCCACCAAGCTGGTTCCGGTGCCCAACTTAGAACCAGTTCTTTCTGTTTCAACCAACAAATTTCTGCTGCTATGCTGACACCAACTCTTTACTGGTTGGTAAAGAGTTGGACTGGAGACAACCAGACCAGCTAAATGCTAAGATGTGCATTTAAAAATCCACAGCCAGTGTAGCATTTAATCTTTTTCATTTAAGAGAAAACATATAAATTAAAATAAAACTGAGCAGCTACATGGACGTGAAGTTGAAGCGGCTCAGTGTTCCTCTCATTTTCCTGATGTTTAATGTTCCATTCACAATAATTGTTTGCAGCTATGTTTATTGCCATTGGCAGGTGTTTTAATAATAGTAGTCTCTCTAGCATTTTAAATGTTGAATTAGGGGTTCCACAGGGTTCTGTATTGGGGCCACTTCTATTCACTGTTTATGTCAACAGCCTGGATCAAAACATTTCAAATACACAATGCCATATTTATGCCATTGAAGCTGTGATTTACTGCTGTGATGCTTCCCTTGTTCAAGCTGTCTCGTACTTGCAGTGTGCTTTTGACATCATACAGTCCTGATTGCTTGATTTGAAATTAGTGCTGGATGAAGCTAAAACTAAAGCTATTCTGTTTTATAATGCCAGGAAGGTAATTGACTCTCCTCTCAACATTAAAACCTTGCAGGGCGGTCATATCGAGTTTGTGGCTCAATACAAGTACTTAGGTATCTTAATTGATGAACATTGAACTTTTATATTTCCCATTGAACACCTTAAGGAAATTAACCTTAGGCTGGGCTTTTATTTTTGGAATAAATCCTGTTTCTCCTATCTTGCTTGAAAAAAGCTGGTCGAAGTTACTTTTCTTCCTTTGGTAGACTATGGTGACCTGCTGTATGTGCATGCTTCTGTTCAGTCCTTACACTCTCTGGACGACGTGCACCACAGTGCCTTAAGGTTTGTGACGGGCTGCAAAGCCCTCACTCACCACTGCATCCTTTATGCCAGAGTTCCGTGGCCTTCCCTTCTATATCCATACGCAGACTTTTACATTGGTATCATTTTATCTATAAATCCATTCTTGGTCTGCTTCCCTTTTACTTTTGTAAATACATGTAGGACTGACCGTCCCTACAGCTTGCACTGAACTTGGCAAACATGCTTTTAAATTCTCTGCCTCTGAAGCCTGGAAGAGATAACAGACTGAGTTAAAACTGCAGGAGCTGATCTCAGTTAGAGCTCTAAAAAGTGTCTTAAAGAGTTTGGAGGCTGACTGAATAGGTGTCTGTAAGTGTTTGTCCAACAAACTATGCATTCTTTTGGGATTATGACATTTCACATGTTTTATACTGTATGTTTTTGTATGTTTATTTCAATGATTTCTGTCTACGATGGTATTTGGATTGCTGCTGTCTTGGACAGGGCTCCTTTGAAAAGGAGATCTTGTAATCTCAGTGGGACTTACCTGGTAAAATAAAGGTTAAATAAAATAAATAAATAACGCCTTGTGCTTATAGATCCTGTTTGAAACAGCATGTATGAATCCTGCTCGGATTGCCAAACATAAACACAGGTTATTGTGAGGATACGCTGATTGGCTTCTCAAACAGCATTAATATACACCAACTGTTATTTAAAGCAACACTACATATGTTTGAGCTTAAAACTCTGTTTCTGCCGCATTTTGATGGTACATAACAGTCATTATGCACATTCCTGGAGCATTTTAAGGCTGAGAAACTGCACTTTCAAGCAAGGACAGTACAAAAATCTGCCAAAGTCCAGTAGTGACACTTTAAAAAAGTGTTTAAAACTAGAACGGTGATAATAAGCCTTCAGTTTGCATGAAAACTGAGTCAAAGATAAACCGTCTCCCCGCTCTGTGGAGATTTACAAAAATCTATTTAACCCACTGGAGGGAGGGTCAAACATCAGTTAGAAGAGTAATTTAAAGTTATGTAATGATGTGTCTCTGTGGTGATTCTACAACTGTGGAAAACCAAACCAGTCCTTAGCTGGAACCAACTTAGAACTGGCCCCAGCACCAGTCCTGAACCAGCACTGGAACTGCTTTGGACCAAAGAGGGGATATAAGTTCACCAATGGTACAGGTATGTATCCACCCCCCAACAGTAGCAAGCATTATGTCCTCCTAGGACCTCTACACAAGCATCATAGAAAGATAATAAAAGAAAAAGACCATATATATTAGGCAGGAGAGCAGAATGAAAGAAAACAGAAAAACATTCATTATGATTGTGAAGATATCGGATGCGTGACATCCAGGAATTCAGAGGCCCTAATTTATCTACTGAACTGCACAATGCAGCCTACATTAGCTGGCTGTCACAATGATCTGTATGTTAGGACGCCAACACTGTGAGTGTGACATTCACAGCAACTACAAAAGGATCCATCTTTTCCATGGCAGTAGAACAGATAACCCTTTCAAAGCTTAGAAAAGAAATAAGGGAAGAAATAGAGAAGGAAATGGTGAGACTGCAGTCATTTGGGATGAGGCTGAGGAGACTAACTTAAGAAACGAAATAAAGCCTGGTTCCATTATCATTTCAAAGTCTTTTTTTTATATTGGGAAAGGTAGGGGTTTGACTGATGCTTATCTCCAGAGCTGGCGGACAAATTGCGCCTGACCTGGACCGGGGGAGAAAGGTAAGCAGAGAGGAATGAAAGGGGGGAGGGAACACTGGGAGAGAAAAGGGAAATCAAATTGGAGCAGACTAATTTCTGGGGCAGGCATCGCGGTCCAGCCTGTTTGGCTCTCTTTTGCTCTCTCGGCGACTGCCAGGTGACGGATGGATCTCTCACTTGTAATGGCTCCCATTTTCAGAGAGCTATATAATACTTCCAACTGAAGTATGAGCAGCATCTGATAAATCATAATCTCATTCAAATTAGAATCCATTATCATCAAGAGGCGGGGGGTCCTTTTACCTCTGTTTCAGGGCTGCAAAGGAGGCAAATGAGACTAGAAGCATCTTGTGACAGCAGGCAATTTTGAGAGAAAAAGATTGAGTATCTGCTGTATGATTGCCATGGTAATGCATGCCCTAGATGCCATGGAGACTGCTTAGACAGAGACTGGAATTTGGCAAGGCCATAATCCTAACATGAGCCCATTTTAAAGTGTCCTTTAACCACCCATAACACCACTTTCTACACTTCCTGATGCATCACATTTGTTCATTTAGCAATTTTTTATTCTAGATAAGTATATTTCAAGGACATACATAGCTTTTAACAAAGATATGAAAATATTAAATTAGTATTTTGTTACCAAATCATCCCATGTATCTCACATTAGCTGAAAACAGGGGGGAAAAAACCCAACAAAAAACATTTGCTTTTTCTGGTAATTCCTCTTGGGAATGAAGCTAAAGTGCAGCATTGGTTCAGCAAGCATTCATTAAAAACTGGGACTCTACACAACAATCTCATGAAATATTCAACACATAGTAGCTTTTTGAGGGCATTTTGAGCAAGAAAAATAGTCAAAGAAAATCATATTTCTGTTTTGTAAGGGCTTCAGTCTGCTCGACAAATAAGATGGGAGACAAAAACCTTGAATTCATTTCCTAACTACATTTTAAACGCTTTACAGAGCCTTCTGTTTTACAGCCAAGACCTTCAGCTTATAGCAACTGGAATAAAAATCAGACACTTAATCTAATCCCCCCCCAATAGTTTAAAAATGCACAGAGCCGCACTGATCGATCTGAATTTCCTCCCTCTGGTTTGATGAGACAGATTAAAGCTCAGTTTGAGTATCAGATCATCGAGTTTTTAGTAAAAAACACTTCAGTAATTTCTGTAGCTATGAAAGGACTTTGATGATAGTGAGGAACACATGAAAAAGTTTGTGTTTCCCCCCCAGGTTTGTTTTTCTCACTTTGTGCTACTCAAAGAAAAAGCGTTGCTTTCTTTTATTTACAACTACTCAGTATATGTGGCGTTTTCAACCACTCAGGGTTCCTCGTCTTAATTTTCTCCCAACTTGTTCAGCTGGAACTTACATCAGTAAGGTTGGAGACAGAGCCCACAGATTTCTATTTCATGGTTTGGTGCAAGTTTTAGTCATAACTTCATATCATTGCAGGGACATGCACTTGCATACATCACGCTGTGTTGCCGTGAAGGAAAAGCTGAGCCAGGTTCATATTTGATTTAATGATATGTTATTTCATAAAATGAGTCCTCCATCTGTTACCATGACAGCACCAGAGAGGATGAAGAAGAAGCCGTTCAATGTAGCATTTAATTCTAGGTAAGTTTTCTTTTAGGAATTTAGTTAGATTATGTGGACTCACGACTTATATGAGAAGTCTTACACATACAGATGTGTTGTAACACACTGGGGATGAGCTGTGGATGGAGACCAAATCAAAGCTCGCTCAGTGGACCCAAAGAAGATTTTCACAGTTTAAATGTGGCGACTTGCAACACAAAGTCAGATGTGAGCGACTGTAGTTGTTGTTTCATGTGGTGATTACCTTTTCTGTTTGAACTTGAAGGTCAACGGCCCATTTAATTAGCTTACATAAACATCTATAGGTCAGCATGAGCATCATGTCTAAGCTGCCTTTTCATTCCTTATTAGTAACAGAGCTAATCTTCAGAAGCAGCCCCATCTGCTTTAGGTTTCTGACAAGAAAAAAAGAAAAAGGTGCTAATTGTACCATCATTTGCAGAGCGAATATCACTCTCTCTTTCCAAACCATTAACCTTGCAAGAGAGATAAAGTTGTTAAAGCTCACATCTGTTCGCTATAATCTCCAAACTCCTGCAGAAATCTTCAGAGGAAATCCTGGGTTACCTCCTGTCTGGCCTCGAAAGGATCCCACTGAACCAGCTGCAGGCCCTGCAGCCACACACAAAGACTTTCCTGCTTCTTTTTGGGGCAAAGCCATTCAAAGGAGGCCCACCATGAAATAGCCATAGCATCACCAGGGTACAGACACTTCCTCTTGTCCCAGTCCCACCATTCTACCTCTTCCTGGCTTTCAAATCAAACTCCCAACCTTGACCAGTGGGACCATTTGCAGCTGGTAAATCAGTGGGTTTTGGTGAATACACAAAAGATCCCACGTATATTTTAAACCTTAATGAAGCAGCAAATAATAACTTGCTGTGTGAAGATATAATGGCATGTTGATTTTCTAACCAGTGTGCAGATTATCTACTTTTTTTTGCCTCACAAATACTCTTTTTAATAAGTTTTTTGGTTTCAGTCACAAAAGGCTGCATGTGTGTTTATCACGGTGCGACCGATTTCTGGCTTTTCCTCCACAGAACACACACGGTGCAATATTTGTTCATTCAAGTCATTTTGACCTAAATTTAGGATTTACTGAAATACATTTTTGGCTCAAAGTTGTGTTCACTGGCTCAGGAGGTTTAAAGAAGTTTATTATGTTTCTTCATTTTATGTGCTAAATTTCAGAGGGGAAATATTTGACTTACGATAGGTTAAATTACTAAAAAGCTTAAGTTGTAAATTAAAGGCCCGTTAAATAACTTTTTTTACCTTTAAGCGCTGCTTTCTGGACTCGTTTGATGACACAGTGACATCTATTATGTGCATTTGAAGAGCCGTCCCAATCCAGCAGCGTCCTGCGGCTGAGAAACCGAACTTTCACATCCGGGACACCGCCCGCTGAGTTTCGCTTTGCGCATGCTTTACACGCTAGCAAGTGAATGCTAAGAAACCGGACGTTTTGAACTCACACCGGCAGATTCAGCAAAGAAACGCTAGAAAACATTAACGGAGGAAGAGAGGAAATTAAGGAGAGCTAAAGAAGAGCCAGAGATAAGACAAGAGTTAAGAAAAGACTGTTTTTTTACTGTCTAGAGAGAGCTCACAGTACAGGTAGGGTGCAAGATGGATGCTGAAGTAGCCGTCGATAGGGGGAGCATCACTGAGAAAATAGTAAAAATTTGAATAGGGTCTCTTTAAAGCATCCCAATAATTTTGACTGTTGTGTTAAAAAAAGTTTGAGAGGCGGTAAAAGCTACCTTGATATATACCTTCTATATTTTCTACCTTGATTTCAAAATGTTAGATTTTTTTATTTTTAAATATCCAAAAATAAAAGAACAGATTTATGTTACAACTTTTGTTTTTTCTTCCGTTTCTTATTCACTATAGATAGGATATAAAGCAGCAACCTGCTGTCACATGCAATAAAGCAGTGCTTTTAGCTTCTTATACTTATTTACCTTTTTCTTATGTAGAATTTTTTACTCCTTATGAAGTAATTTCATATTAAGATCTGATTACTTCCTCCGTCCCCATCAGCAGCTGAAGTTGTTATAATTTCTCACAATTGTCTGGATATATAAGGGGACTTAAACTGCTATTAATATTGATTGAAATTGCGTATTTGTGTTTAAATTTGGCCGAATATACGGCTCTATTTGTTGCTGCCGCTGGCATCTTGTTATTCCATGTTACATGATAATCAAAAAATAAGTTTTATGTGATAAGAATCAGAAAGATTGCTCTTTTGAATCTGTGTTAAAAGGCTTAAAAAACATCAAATTAAAGTGTATTTGCACAACATCATCAACAGAGTTATCTACACCTTTTTTCTGTTAATCCAGATGCAATATTCAAGCTGCACAGGGAACGGCACCTTTCCCTGTGGTCATCCTCCATGTGAGAAGAGATAAGGATAGGGAAGAATAATTAATTTCTTATCTACACTTCAGCATCAGAAAGGAAGAGCAGAAAAATGATTTTCCACTGTCTCGCGCCCCCACCCAGACAGTCTGCCTCTGCAGACAAAGCTCAGATGCCCGTCAAATCATCCTCCAAATAACAGCAGCGGCTGCAGCCATCTCTCCGGATGGAGGCCCGATGGTGCAGACAGTCACCAGTAAAGGTTGACAGGGTGAATACACTCAGGATTTGAGTGTTTACACACATGTGCATTTAGATGTGATATTATGGCTTTTACTTCACAAGTGCATCTATATACAGTACATGTGCACTCATTGAATTTTTTCACGTCTAAACTGTTATTCTGTTTATTTGATGTAGGAATTAGTCAAATGGCAGACAATTAAAGCAACAGTTTGGTTTTTATCCATTTAATTTGATGGGGTGTTCAAATTATTTGGGGCACAGAAAATGACAGATTTCCTATATTTAAAGGGTTAAGCATAAAAACAGAAGACGTTATTATGTGGTGGAAAGATGTAAAAGTAACAATAAATTTTGATTAATGTTGCAAACGTTTACAAAAAATGAAAATAGATATATAAAACTTCTGCTTCCAAAGGCCGACATGGGTCACCTTTCTCTTCCCGATGCAACAAAAAGACACACATGCACCCACATGAAAGACAGACGAGTGCAGCCCATCAAAGAGCACCCATGAGAAACTGTAAAGGGTGTCACATGGTTTCTGGCAGACACCCGTCACACCGTTCACCACGGTTCAAATCCCTCCAGGGAGGGCTGGCTGCTATCTAGAGAGGACTGTCAAGTTCCCGAGACGGGAGCTCTTTTTGAAGACAGCAATGAGGAAGATGAGTGAGGTTGAGGGTGGCAGATGAAGGGGCAAAGAGGGAGAAAGAATAAAAAAAAAAGGATGAGGAGGGGCACCACAGGCAGGGGGATGATGGAGTTGGGGGTTTGCTACTGGAGACAAAGGAAGACGATATAAAGGGTGTGACAGAAAAAAAAATATATTTCAGATTTAGTTGATATTCTGTCTCTGAAATACATTTTCTATAACCCCGTATGGCTGCATTTTCCCTTAGGAATCATGTGACTTTACTTCTGTTTATGGCTGCATCAACAGGATATGAAAACAGGTGAAGCATCTTCCAGAGTTTTCCTGATTTTCTTTTTTATCTAAATTCTGAATTAATAATTTTGAACGTTTTTTTTTCATTTAATTAGGAGACGAGACTGAGCTGAGGAGGTTAGAGGAGATAGTGACGACTTGAGGGATGGATGAAAGGGTGACTGAGGGATAGGAAAGAAATATCCACAGATAGGAATCAAGAGTAAGAAGGAGACACGAGATAAGGCCGAATGAAAGCTCAAAAAGCAGAGGAAGAGTCTGGCGAGGGCCTTCAGTCGAGACTTCAAAGAGATCAGAAGGGACGGAAGAGATGAAGGGACAGTGTGGGGAAGTTGGACGCAGAGATACGCCGCTCTGGCCGTGTCCATACTGAGCCGACTAAATGTAAATACGTATTCTTATCACTTAAGACATTTTTAAAAAAAAATCTGCCTCGTGTGGACGTGGTGCATGTCATGGTGATGGAGAAGACGGAGCCCCCGGCAGCTGTGGGATTGAATGAGGGAGAATGTAGAGAGGTGCGGGTGCAGCCGACGTTCTGGCATGAAGTGAATTAATCCCTGGAGGTCCTGCAGCCAGCTGCTGACACAGGCTGGTTTTATAGCGAGCCAGGGGACCATAAATAAGGCATTATGGGTATAGGGGAGAATGCTTGGCCTAAGTGTGGCACTTAAAAAGGCCCCTTTGCCATTAGCTGAGTGTCCAAGCTGTTTGAAGAGAGAAACCAACATGTGTGACCTCACCATGGCTGCAGCAGCGTCTGCCCGTCTCTGGATCCTCTCATCACTGCCTGTTGTGCTGTTAATCATATTGTAAGAGCTGCTGTATAATGGCGCCTAATGGTGGCCATCTCATCCTGGAACAAAACTCTTCAATCACTTCTAATATCTTTTACATTGTATTGCACAGACTGGAGGATGCTGAATTGATTGTGCATATTAGAACACTTTATCCTTCATTTGTTAATCTACTTTTTCAATATCTGCTCCAGCGCCACGAATGAAGGCTGAAGTTTAATGAGTTCTCCATTTCCTCATTTCCATCCTTCATCTTTTCCATCTTTTTTTCTCTCTATCTTTTTAAAAGTTGCTTCCCTCCCTCATGTCGGTCGTGCTGCTGCTCCACAAACCGGATTTACTGTGAGCCATCAGAAATCTGGTAAAGAAACACCCAAATCTAAAAAACAATTACATGCATGGTATGCTGATGTTATGTTAGAATTAACCTAAAAGTACCACTTAAATTGCTGTGTGTGTGTGTGTGTGTGTGTGTGTGTGTGGGGGGGGGGGGGGATT
>JAOXYM010000008.1:25583072-25594513 GCA_028567055.1 Leptatherina wallacei
CACACACACACACACACACACACACACACACACACACACACACACACACACACACACACACACACACACAAATAGATGCACGGCTCCAGAAAACACATATGACCAAAAACATTTGTTTTGCCATCATTCGGTAGATTGTCCTTCTTCTAATCTCCCATCATTTTTGTGTGTGTACTAAAAAACGTCCACACTGATCACTTCTTCCTCTCTGTTGTCCTGTCTTATACCAACCCGAGTCCCACGAGGCCCTCGCTTGCGTCTGCGGCCTTGAGAGCAACATTACTCACAAATGGAATGGAGTCAGATAAAGTTACAGACTGAAAATGAGAAAAAAAAAACCCCTCTCCAATGAGATGAACAGTATCTGTAATTCCGATGTTTCAGTGGGACAGAAACACACCATCCTAGCCTCATGTGTCTTCATCTTAAATAACTAATATACAGCATGTTGTAGCTGTTGCAACGATGGAGAGAATCTACCACAAAATCAAGTTTGTGAGCTTTTACTTATAAAACTGTCTTCTGTAGGGAGGTTTCCTAGGCAAGTACGCACTGCGCGTGTCTAAAGTGTTAGAATTGTATCAAATCATGTAAACACACAATGGATCGGATCATTTTATTCAGCGTCCATGTAAAGGTGTCAGCTGGAGTCTCTAATCAGATTGTTTCTAATCAGATAGATGAAATATTTGTTCATTTAAACTTAGCTAGTGTCTTAAATTTCATTGTATTTTACAAGAATAAAGAATCTGAATGTGTCTCCATCTGCTCTGAAGTCTGTTACAGACCATCTACAGTGTTTTGGTGACTACATAGTGGTCTGATGGGGTTGTGGAGGCTCTGAGAGGAAAAGGCTGAACAAACAGGTCAGGAGGGTCAGTTCAATACTCGACTGTTCTTAGGACCTGATGGGAGAAGTAGGTGAGAAGAGGCTGCTGGTAAATCGAACACCTATTTTAGATTAACACCTGCCATCATCTTCATGACACTGGGGGGGATCGTCTGCTGTAGACTAACATCAGGATTGCATGAAAGCCGTTATTGCTCTTTATTTCCCGTCTACTGGTGGCGTTAAATACAATGTTTAAATGAAATAATTTATTTTCTGTGCGTATAGATACTTATTCACTTACACGCCGTGTGCATGTCCATTCTTGTCAAATAGACCCTGGTATTTCATACTTAAAGAGGCATTCATGGTATATAGTTTGTATTCAGCCTTTAAATTATGTGTATTGGACCCTAGATGTGTATACTATAACTAAGAAAATTCATGCTGCTGTAATGTGAATGATAAATAATTTAATCGTATTCCAACTTGCACACGACTCGTAGATGATGATATTATGATCTCGCTTTAAAGATGAAACCCAGCCATGACTTTTCAAGGCGATACGCTTCTTCACGACTCCTGTGTGAGGCCCTGATGAAGTTGGAAGTTCATTAACTCAGTGAGGAGACGCCTAATATGGAGAAAAAAAAGTGTCTCGTTTCTAACTTTGCCAACATCAGAGGATCAATTAAAAGTGTTCAAATACAGAGAAGAAGAAAGAATCATTAAAAGGTAGCATATCAAAAGACATTATGTCAGGAAGTCTCTGACAGAGACGACATATCCCTCTGAGTGGAATATTACAAATCCTGAACATCACTGCACTAATTATTTGGACAACAGTATAATCCTGGATTACACTACATCATCATGCGGCTCAGATCAAACCTTTAATTCAGCTTCTGATTAGAACTCAGAGGGTGGTAATATTTAGTACGACCACAGCGGGATGTCTGCTATTAAAATGTTTATAGAGTCTCCAGCTTCAATAACCACAGGGAAATATGAGACATAATTCTTGTTGCAGTATGGGTAAACAATATGCCTCAGGGGAAAACACATTTCTTTCCTCCAGCTGTTACTTTCCAGCTGTTATTTACATGGATCAAACCATCTGAGCTGATGTTTAAAAGACTTTAACATATCAGTATTTGGTCAGAAGTGACGCTTTGACATCATTATTTAGCTCCTTTGCCTCTGAAGAGGTCAACAGGAAAATTAATCGGTCTGAATGATGCAGCAGTAACATGCTTCATAAACAGAGCTTAAAAGAAACTGCAAGGCACTGAAAATATGCATTCAGATCAGTGGCATTCATTCGATTTAAAGTCTTTTGTTTCACAAAACTGGATGGATTTCGTGAAATGAAAAAAAAAAGAATATCTTGCTGTCAAACTTATGACTTGCTGTGAAATATGTTGCCTTTTTTCAAGCGCGGAGACGATCGTAAACCACACTTAAATGAACATTTACGGCCTTCTAACCACCTACATTGCAACACTGCGAATATGAGCAAACTGATTGTACAAGTTTAATTTATAGTCTCTATGGATCCCAACTGGTCCAAGCCCACCTTGTTTTTAAAACTATTCAAAACAAATCTTTTTTTTTTTTTACGATCTGCAATAACAAGGCCTTAGAGAGTTTGAGGTTAAATCAAATAATCAAAACAGGGATTTTTGGTTTTGTGTTCCAGCTGCTGGATATAAATCCAACAGTACAACTTTCATCCAGAGAAGAGTGTTTTTCTGAAACAGATGTACAGCAGTGTGGATGTAAAGCTTTCATTCTAACCCAAGAACATCTAAATGACCCCCCTAAAGGGCACCAGAACATCTCCTCCATCTCTAGCTCTTGGCTTTGATCCAGGGATTTGGTGTGTCATTGAAAGGGTCGGTCTTTTCTTCATATACAATATAACAAACTCTACTATATAGCAGCATATGGTTTCTGTCTGCCGCCAAATGTAATATAACCTTATGTTCTACACCAATACATCATTATTTCAATGTGGTATGTTAATTAAAGGAAATAGCTGTAAGTTATTTCAAATTATTTCAAACAACAGGTCTGAGCAGTTTGTATTAAAAGACAAACAACATATGGAAAAAGGTGGATCCACTTTGCTGCCTCTTTGAATTTAGACAATGCTTCTATGGAAGTTTTTCATTTGGTTCAGCAAGGTAAGACTTCTTAATGGAGGTTTTATGTGCATCTAAACATGGAAAACTAATTTAGATTCTGATGCATTTCCTTTAATTGACTTAAAATCTGTCAGGAGGAAATGATCATATATTTTCTAAATCATTTAATGTCACCAGTGAGTGAAAGCATCCTTTTAGATGGTAAATGAACATCAACATCGCTGTATTACACCCAAATCGGCCGGAGATTATTAGTCACCATAAAATTCATCATTGCTCCAGACTTTAGAAATCCCAATATTCAGAAACGGAGACGTGACTGGCATCCTGTTCGTAGCAAAACCACAGGGAAGTTGGATAAATAAACACCAGAGTTGAGTTTTTTTATTTTTATTTTTTTAAATACTTTTGATGACCCTCAGCCTGCCATGCTGCAATTTCATGTTTCTACAGCAGCCCAGAGGGAACAAAGTCTAAAGAAGTCTTATGTTTTGTTTTGGGGGTTTATATTTTTCCTTTCTCCGAGAATTTCACTGTGTAACTGCAGAGGTTGCACATCACCAACCAACAATAAACTTAGCAAAGGACGACAAAAAAAGTTAGGAAGATAATGTTCCCCAGTGAGGGATTTCTGCAGAGGTGGATGCTGCAGTATCAGGATCCACGTTTTTCGCAACAGGTACTTTTTCAGAGTACAAATGAGCAAAAAGGAAGATCGATGAAAGATTCAAGTTAATATACTGAGAGAACAAAATCTGTACCCTGTACTTTTACTCTAAAGCTAACCATTTTGGCATTTTAAAGTGAAATGACACAGCAAAAAGTGCCTAAAGTTGTGGTGAAAATTAAACTAAAACGGCAGCATCATTGCTCATGTGCAGCCATGCAAAGACCACATTGCAGTGTTGATGCTGAAACCATGCATTTTGAAGCTCTAGCATGATTACTAGTTGATTTCTGGGTGTACAGCAGCCATTTTTGGTCTGGTGTTTGCAAAAAAGGCAGATGTTGGTTTCAATAAAGGTAAATCCAGTCATGTTAAGTCATCTAGTTTTCTAGGTTTAACACTTACCGTGTTTTCCGGACTACAAGTCACACTTTTTTTCGTAGTTTGGCCGGTCCTGCAACTTAGTCAGGTGCGACTTACATATGTATAATTTGACATGTTTTTAAATGTTGATTTATACTGACTGACATGAACCGAGAAGTAAGCTTTACCGACTGCAGCCACCAGAGGGCGCTCTAGGCTTGTAACAACTAAACGCTGCTCCTGTACCAAAGATGAAGAATTCCATGGATTCAGTTATGTGGAATGAGATCGGATGTTTTGTAACTTGCTTGTCGAACTTGCTGGCTTATGTTAACTCGGCCTACTCAGCCTCCCTGGTATGTTTTTCATGCTAATATGTAGCTAAACTGTTAATGTGCTATGTTAGCATACAAGACAACTATTCAATCCGTTTTGTTTGCGACTGTGTAGTTTAATAACTTAATGTGTTGCATTAACATACCGGACAACTATCAGGTTTTTGTTTTGCGTGCTTTCGTGTAGTTGAATAACTTGCCTTTCCAGATGAAATTTCTGTTCTTGGATCTTGTTAAATGAATTTCTAAATAAATGTGACTTATAGTCCAGTGCAACTTATATATGGTTTTTACCTCTTCATGGCGCATTTTTTGACCGACGCGACTTATACTATGGAGCCACTTCTAATCCATAAAATACGGTAATTATCCTCAAATCTTGATGTAGAAAATAAGTTAGGATACGAATGTTGCTCACTTCAAAGGTTGCATCTTAGATCCTGAGCTACCTTCTGTTGATGAGGTGAGTTTTCTAAGGTGCGAAAGTTCAAGCACGTCTGTGTTATGTAAATGTTTCTGTCTGGAGGCTGAGTAAGGTGGCAGCCGATCAAAATTCTGTCCCCGTTCTCATCACCAGACTTCGGTTCTGAATTCACAGGGACAAATTCGGGCGGTTGTGATGACCTTTAAGCGGAGATGTTCCCCGAGCTGTAGTAAGACATCCTGTTCTGCTCAGTGAGTGGTGAGAACAGACATTCATATTCAGCACAGCCAGCAGAAGCCAACATTTTGACTGCAAGTCTATTGGCACATTACATGCCAGACAGCGCAGCAGCCGCGGAGCAGAAAGATGACACCGAGCTCCAGTTTTCTCAAGTTTTTAAACAGTTGCGAAAAAGGGGAAAAAGTCACAGCTGAAAGTTCTTCCAACTTCAGGTTAGTCTGGCAGGAAAAAAAGCCGAAAGCAGAGAATAAACAAAACACTTTCCCTGCAGTTTTCCAGCTCCGCAGATCACTTTCTATACTCCAGCTGGCCTCAAGATGAGATCTAAATTCAGAAACTTAACGAGAAAATAAACGGAAAAGCCGATTTCACAACATCTCAAGCAAAACTGGTCCGCTGCTGTAAAAACGGATCTTTGTGCACATGTAAACACAAAGTAATAGTGTGTTAAACTGTTGTTGCGAAAATACACAGAGATAAACAGATTGGGGAAAAAGGTTTAGGTCAAATGTGTGGGATTACAGGAAGTGGATTGGAATAAACATGGACAGCGTCTGATGCTAAGTGGATTATAGGGGATAATGAGAATTAAAGCCTTTTTTTTCAGATGGCCTGATCATACAGAGTAAAACAGGGACATCTACTGTTTTGACTTGGTTTGCAAATGTAATGAATTTACATCAAGGCATTTTTAATCTTTAATATTTTTTTTTCAATGTACTGAAAACTGTGTTTAAGAGCATGCACACATGCTCCCGCCTGGAATCCTGAATATGGAGACATTTTGGATTTTTTTTTTTTTAACTGAATGAAATGCAGTGTTGTGCAGCAGCTTTCAAAACATTTTGGGACCAGATTCTAAATGAGGCTCAAAATGTGAGCTGGCAAACAGGATCGCCTTCAAACTGCCAAGTTTGACGTCCAAAGTCAGAGTTTTTCCTCTCCATCTGACATATATTTGACCTACTAAAAGAGGTCAATAAGTTCCACACTTCTCCTTGACAACTTTCTTCTTGTGCTGAGGTGTAGCTGTAATATTATCACCAGGAGAGCTCCTAAAGCAGAAACTCATGGTAGCTGCGTTCGTGTTCTGTTTATACTACATTTGGGATAGCTGCACCATGCATGTGCTTTTCATCAGTCCACAGACCAACGTTTTGAATGAAGCCTTGTGGAGGTGTAAATAATGCTGATTCGCCTGCAGAGTCTCCTCTCCAAATAACGGCCACTGTACTTCTGCTGCTGCTCCACCTGAGGAATGGGAGATCCCAGGAGCATGTGTAGTTAATGGTTAAATTCTTGAGATCCATGCAGGCGGTTGCAGAGGAACCTGGAATGCTTTAGCTGGAATAAAGCTTTCTTTCACATCAGCAGCGCTTGGAGCCTTGTATCCTCACCCTTTTGGCCAGATTCACTAATTTCTGCTCAAGTATCAAAACAATTGGTCTCTATGTTCTTAGGAACATAAACCATGTTGACTTGCACAAAATTTCCCTTTTTCAGAGTCATGTTTACATGGACCCTGACAAAATGCTCCCGATGACATGTATCATTTGTTTGAATGGAATAAATCACTTTGAGATGCACAGACTTTCTGGAAATGGTGATTTCCAATGTAAACAAACATCACTGTGTTTGGTATTTATTGATGTCTTATGGATACTAGTTTCTCTCATCTTGATAATTTCAAATATTTTTCACACTTCAAGCAATGTGTTTTCGTCCTGCCATGTCTTCCACTAACTGCAGCATAAAGTGCGGGATTACGTTCCGCTGACATATGGCGTTATGAATGAATGAATGAAATATACTTTATTGATCCCCGAGGGGAAATTGCATTATACGTTATTAGCAATCAGTGTTAGCTACTCGTATCGATCGTAATTAAACTTTGATCAGAAGAAGCATGATTTGTGGAGTAAATAGGGATATTTTTTTCTTTAAAGGTACAGTGTGTTAGAATTACTGACATGTAGTGGTAATAATGGGCATAGAAATGAACCTTTGATTTTTTTACATACTGCACCTTTAAGTTTGTTTTAATCTCCACCATCTCTTGCAAAAGGTAGTCCTTCACTTAATATGGAGGTCAAAACTTGGCATTGTAATAATCACAGGCCTGATTTCTGGCTAAATGCATGTTTTTATTAAATTACTACAAAGTCAGCGACCCATAAAAAATTCCTGTGCAGGGAGTGCTTAAACATGCTTGCTTTCTGGGGATGTGGGAGAGATGTAACAAAGCTGCCATGTGTACTCAGGCATAAATACACAACAGGACCACCACACTGGTTAATTTAGGCCTCGTTTCACTTCGCTGTCAACACCGCGGGGTCTTAAACAGAGCAGGAGCTCCGTATTCACTGCATGCCGCCGCATACCAGCCGCCGCTGTCTACGTGCGACTTCTTACACAACTCTGATTTGTCAGCCTCGGTCCTCCACATTCCCAGCCGACAAGCGTGCACACAGGCCAAATAGAGATGCACTAACAAATAAGCAAAGTGGGTCGAGATACACACGACTACAAGGTGTGTACATACAAAATACATGTGCAGAGGCATGCACACGGCGCATCTTATCAGCCTGTGAAAAGCAGCAAGGCGACTGCTGGCTGTTTGTTTGCTTGCAATGCTCTTTCTGCTGTGTTTGTGATACAACGCGGCCGCCTTCGCTCCCCTCTGAGGAACCCCCTTATTCCCCTGGTAGAGATGAAATGTAATGGAGCCGATTCAATAAGAGCGCTGCCTCCTCGGGAAACTTGGAGAATCAAATCACACTAAATCCCCCGGAGCCTTCCCAGCATTCACTGCTGCCTTGTAGATGGGAGAGAAATAAAACAATGGTGGCTAATTCACTTGGCTCTTTGTGCACTTAGCTCACACAGCAGGGAAGGAGTGTGACGCAGAAATGTTGAGAGCTAGTAAAGCCATTCAGGCTACAATATGCTTTAAGTGAAGTCGGCTAATTAGCTGTAGTAAAACACAGAGGAAACACACATGGCTAATGAGCTGGAAAAAAAACATTCATTGGATGTTGGAACCTTTATTTCAGAGTACACACTTCTTAGATTGCACATGTTAATGGATGACAACTGTAACAGCAAGACCCCCACAAGAGCCTTTGTGTTTGGCTGTAACAGTGAGAAAGCATAAAAACACAAAGGTCAGTATTTAGCTTTGGCAGGTTGAGGGAAACGGTTATGCAATTTGGCTGAGAGCCAAAACAGAAACACTCAAAAGGAGACCTGATAGTACACCGTACCACCTACGCTGTGAAACCACAAGGTAACACCACTAAAACATCATGTGCTTCTGGGAAGAAAGCAAAAAAAACAACATTCTTCCCACTTAATGTCTTGTTAAAACATGCAGAAATTAGACACATCTACGGGAAGAAGCGCGTCTGATCCTGAAACAGCCCAGTGTTGTTTCAGGTTTGTTGCAGCACACTGGACCCTGGTCATGCTCCGTAAAGCAAAGGAAATGGCAGACGGCTCCCAAAGGCTTCATGAAGCTCCGTCCCAGCCTCTTTGGGGTGTTTTTGTTTTGAAACTGCTGCTGTTAAATTGAAATTTTCTGACGGCACCACGTTTCAAGGAAGAAAGGGCAATTAAAATGAATTCCAGAGGATATTTATGCAGCTGCAGCATGGCAGTGCTAAGAAAGGCAATTGCACGTTTTACAGCCCCCGGGAGGAACTGAGACTGAGTGATTCTGCTGTTCTCATTAGGTCCTCTTGTTCAGCCCAAAGGTTAGGGATGAATTTCCTCTTGGCCCGCACAAGTTTGGATAATGTGCTTCGGAGAGATTGAGACAACACTGCTGAAAATAGCCATCATAAAGAAACAGGAAGTGAACAACAGGAAGCTGTAACATTTGTTTCTATGTTAAATTCTGATCTGACGATATCCTACGCCGGTTATTTGACAGTCGAATGGGGTTGAGTTTGGATAGAGATGGGCATATTTAGACCATGTCAGTGCAGAGTATTCCAGTAGCGGCCACTCAACTACTATGAAGGCTCAACGCACTGCAAACAGACAGCAAAATGATTGCAGAAGCTTATAAGGTATCGGTTCCCGAGATAAAAAAAATGTCAAGAACCGACTGGGCAATGCACAAAAAACGGGAATTTTTCTACAATGAAAACAACTGCAGATCAGCTGTTAAACATCATGTTTAACCAGGAACTAATATGATGCATTAGCTTTGAACTGGTCATGTAACTGTGCTCTGCTAGCAGGCTAACTGCTATGCTTTCATCATAGAGGAAAATACCCCATCTTCCTTGAATACCAGAGTTTAAATAACTTTGGCTGCATCCTCAGATTGCCAATAAACAAAGAGAAGAGGTGGATTAATTCTTCTGATGGCAGATGTTGAAGGGCTGCACACCAGCTCAGAGAATCAGATTTATTGTCGGGGGGATAGAAGGGCTAAGCTAATGATCTCGCACTGCGGTCGTTACAGGGATGTATATTTAGATGATTCCTGGAGAAGCAGACCTTGTGAAGAGGTTCTACTCAGAGAACTAGTGTTATGATTGATACTCGGTGGATTTATATAGCTTAGAGCCTCAGTGACAGACGTTGAGGATAGCCAGATACTCCTGCCTTTGTGTTATGGGCTTTATATCTCACACTTTTACAAATGTAGACGGCTAAGATTAAGGGATAAACTGCTAATTGTTGATAAACAGACTTTCTCTGTCCTTCATCTCTTCCTCCTGTCGCGTCGACGTTTGCAGTGGCATCATCAGACATACCTGCGCAGTCCAAGACAATTTTTAACTTAATCCACAGTTAGAAAAGCAGAAGAAATATTTCATGTGTCGATTTGTTATTTAAGCTTTAAGTCATTTGGTTCAGTAAGAACAAAGTTTCTCAGTTTATGCGATGTGCAGCTCGTTTACGGTGATATGAGGTCTGTAACTTAGCGGCCTTAGCAAACCTCAGCCCCTCAGGTCAAAGAAAACTTCTAATTAGAAAAAAATAAAACATTTGAATGCCTAATTTTATACAGATGTAAAATATTTTCAACTTTATTTGGCAAAAAGGGTTAGTAAGACATTTGTCCATCTTATGAACAATTTTATTCAGATTTTAATAATTAGTTAAAAATGTTTTAAATCAAAGTATTGAAAAACGAAGTTTCTTACGTTGCAGCTTCAGCCTTTTCTGAATGAAGACCATTATTTCCAAATTTCCATGTACTAAAGCTAAATCGGTCTGCCCCTTCACTGTGAGTCTGACTCAATCTTGTGATAGTCACAACATGGCAGCAACAACAAAAGGAGCATACAGACACTAATACACCACTGAAACATCTTGAAAGCCATATCCTGCCTGATTCAGGGCACATAATGGGCATATTGTAACAGAGATGGTCAGGGATCAATCTGCAGCTCCTTCTGATTTTAACGGGATAAAAAGGAAATCTGACACAGGCGCATCCTGCGCGCAGCAAGAAATCGAGTTGACTCAAAAGAAATGTGAAACTGTTTCCATTTGAGCTAATTACAGCGAGACCGCCATTATAACACAGAGCTGTTGGAGCGGGAGAGAAAAAACAACATTTTCCTTCACTCTCACTTTCTGTGGACATGTTTTTACTTTGATTGAATCTCCAGAAGTCTGAAGCTCTGATATCACCTCCCGCTGCCATCTGAATCCCATGAAAAACAAACACTGGGGTGAGACGCCCTGCCCTCCTTCGCTTGCCACGGCAGGGTCTAATTCACTTCCTGTTTGGTAGGGGGGCAGACAGGAAACAGGAAACACGCTTCCTGATTCTTTTAGGAGGTATATTTTTCTTATGTTTTGGGACCTGGGAACCACACTTAATATCTTTAAGAAGTTTTGGTCCCTGGTATGTACACTGCTGTAATCCAAACCTCCTGTATTATTAATCTGAGCTGTATAAGGTTTGAACACATCAGAGGAAAACTAAAGCTAGATCGGCGGCTGATGTTCATATAACTGAAAATATTACTGAATCAACATAACCTGTCTGAATGTAATCATGTCTCTAAAGATCATTATGACTGTAAAAAAATAAATAAATAAAAGTAGTTTAAAGTTGGAATTTCGTGTCTTAAAGCAGTCATTGCTGATGAAATCTTTTTATTTCAACTGATTAATCGATTTACTGGTAAAAATTAATAATAAATAAACCGTGAACCATCTGGAGTCCCTTAGATAAGGGAATGAGAATGAGATTTTCAAAGTTTAAGTAAATGTGAGCTAGAGATCTCATTTAAAGAATAAACAAAGCTGTGTGTTTGGTTGACGGACGTTTCAGCCTGGTAACACGTGGCATTGCCATCCATCCATCCCTCCACCCATCCATCCATCCATCCCTCCACCCATCCATCCATCCATCCATCCATCCATCCATCCATCCATCCATCCATCCATCCATCCATCCATCCATCCA
>JAOXYM010000008.1:25613222-25693542 GCA_028567055.1 Leptatherina wallacei
TATAGGCTCATTTAAATTTACATTTTTATCTGTAACCCCCCTCCCCCCCCCTTTCAGTAAGATATCTGCTGCTAATCGCCCGGTGCTGGGCTCCCACGTATCTCCTGTCAAACGCACAATGTGGGCGACAACTTGGATGATTATTTTCTATGAGATTTTTCTGTTGATGTTGTTCTTAAACGTCTGGTGGATTTTTCAAAAAAGCAACCTGCTAAATCAAGTCCTGTGATGTAAATCGTATGATCATTTTGTAATTCTCCTCTTTGCTAGAAAACTATCCAGCCCAGAGGCGCAGAAACCGACTGAAGATGCTACCTCTGTACTTACAACCATCTTTTCTTTTTTTTTTTCTGGTATTCTAGCAAGATAAATTGCACATTTAAGAATTACTGCTAATACATTTGAATGTTGCACAGATTCCTGCATCGTGCATTCTGACAACAGACATACATTCATCCTTTAAATGAAGAGATCCAGACTCTGCATGAGTTTGCATCTTCAGGCTGCAAGACTACTGAATTTAAACTCGACACTCCATCACATAAAACAGTTTTTACTTTTATGACGTGATTACTTATTCATTTCTACACAACTTCTGTAGCATCACAGGACCCACATCTGCAACTCTGTTACACAATCTGGTGTTGCATAATGATAATTAGATTGAATCTTGACTCTTGATGATGCTCACAGATGGATTGAATATATCTCACATCATTATAGTGGAGCACGCAGCTGTCTCTGCCAGTAAACACTGGGTGCAGATCAAACAGGCAGTCGGAGTGATTCTTAATGGAGCAGATCTTATGTGTCCAATATTGAGCCAATCAGAGCGGCGTAAACTTCTGTTTTAACAACGGGCGCAAATTATTATCATATGGGAGGAAAGTGCGAGTGCGTATGCAGGAGAGGATCACTATTGTGTGGAATTGTTAGAAAATGAGGAGCCTGTACGGTGTGAGGAAATGAAACTAAGTTGCAGAACTTATACAGTTTGGTCACCATGGTGATTAGAGGAGTCAATAAATAACGGAAAAGAATCTAAACATCTTTATTATTTAAAACTTTTGCAACTTCGGTAAGCAGTTTTTTACCACCTAAAATAGTTTCATAGCAGTTTGAGCAAGAGTTATATTTTAGATCCTGACTGCACGTCAGCAAGCGTTGCTACGAGGAAGCCGTTGCTACATGGACGTGGTACATGGGTGAGAAATTTTAACCTTGCTTGAACCAAGATGACATTTTTAAAGTCTCAGATGATTTTAAATAATGTTTGCTTCTCGTTATCCAGTTTGGAGTCACTTTTATCTCTGATTGCCTTTCAGAATTAGTCTGTGTGTAGCTGGAGCTGCTCATAAGCAACATAATCCAGCCACAACTGAAAAAAAATAAGAAAATAAATGAAGATAAAGAATTTGAAAATTTCCTTTTTATTTTACAAATCGCGCAGCAATGAATGCTGCGTAATATGCTGAATATAACAGACATTTCTGCACATCCTCTACACAACAGAACGTGTGTTCAGCCAGAGGTTTCTTCACCTTCTCTGCAACAAGATGCTACAGCTCCAATAGTCTTTCATGGCAGAAATGTTTTCATTTGCTAAAAAATAATAAATGACTACCAATTTAACAAGCGACATTATAATTTTCCTCCAGGAATGAATAAAATATTTTCAATTTTTATTGTATTTTAATTCAGACATACAATCAAATCTAGAATTAAAAAAATCTCTTTTTTAAAGGACAGCTTAGAAGTCAAAGATTTTTCTTTCTTAGTTGTTGTGCTTGTGGAAAACACTTTGCACTAGAACTCGAAGCAGAAATTCACCTCATCACAAACCCATTTCATTTCCCTTTAAACATGCCAGACTCTCATTTTCATTATGTTTTACCTTCAACATTATTGTTGGTCTTTCACCACCTGTTGCCTCTTCTTCCAATTCTTATTTATATTCCCATCTCTCTGGACCTCATTACCTTCCTGTCTGAGACTAAACTCACTTTTTCCTCACCTTGTCACTGCCACTTTGCCTAATATGATATATAGACATAGACAACAGTTAAATTACCGTCCAGACGGGGAACCATGGCACACAGTCAAGACGGAGAGAGCACAGACTCTCTAACCTGCACACAAATGGTGACGCTTATTTTGGACGAACAAAAACATAGGGAATGTACAGGCTGTAAACTAATGGTGTATATGTGTGTGTGTGTGTGTGTGTGTGTGTGTGTGTGCGCAAGTGTCAGTTTAGAGATAACAGACTGTCAGGTGAAATATTGCAGCTGCAGAGAAAGGATTAATAGGATGGAGATAGGCCACAAAGGTCAAGTTAGCGGTGAGTCTAATTAGGGTTTTCTCAGACTATTAAAAGGGTTCTATCTGCCCAGCTCAGGCCTGTTGATCATCTCCCTCTCAGAAACATCATACAGTTCTAGGAACCTCCAGTCAATAATGCTGTATAAGCTGTTTGCAGTAGGATTGATCGCTGAGGTATTGATCCCTCTGGTTCAGTGAGGTGAATTTATGCTGTATGGAAAGTTTTGTGCCAACATGAGGCAGATAAAACAGAAAAAGGTAGCAAATCGTATCCAGATCTGAACACATGCTCACACTGAGATTCTCCAGGCTGTGGCGGACCAGTTTCTGTCACACATGACTTTCTCAAACCAGTAATTCATTCTTGACTGAACAGTTTGAGATGATCCTTCACAGCTGGACCGAGAGTGGAAGTTGCTATGTGACATGCGTGCTGGTGAAATGCTCCGTCTCCTCTCGTTTCCTCTGCAGGTTGATCCTCATCAGTTTCAAGGCTCCATGTGTGAGATTCAGTACAAGTCTGCTAATGAAAGAAAAAAGGAGGATATGCTTGATTGCGGCTGTGAGCCCAGCACACTGCCCCCCCCCGGGTGTTTTGTTTACACCATTGCCAATAGAGGGAAAACTGCCGTTACTGAGGGACTGAATGAAGATTTTACCATGTTCCATGTCAGGCATGTGCCAGCTGTGAGGAGTGATTTAGAGGGTTTGACCCGAAGCTTTGTTGCATGCGACAACAGTATGACTTTACCAGCAGTGAAAAGTCTTCATATGAATTGATTTTTGTGGGAAAATTTTTTTTTTTTCTAAATTTGGTTTAGTGAAAGGAGACCTGAACTCTTAGTGTTAGCTCTTTCCTTTAATCTTGAGCATCTGCTTGGCCTTTGAAGCTAAATCACTTGAAGTGATGGGTGAAATACATTATCATGATACATTATCAGCTGTTACTGAGTCATTTCAGGAAAACTGACACAAGAGGGCCGTGTGTTTATCTCTCATAGACCATTTTTACATCACAATTGTGGGTTCACGACGTAATACTTTTCCTTTTCTAGTCTATAGCCTGTTTTCACCCAGGTCAGGGTCATCCTGAGAGCTTAATGGACTTTTTAATGGTTTTTATACACATTTCAACTGGTAGATCCGTTAATGGTTGGTGTAAAAGCTGTGTAACTATAGTGACTTTATGATGAATTAATGTACAAATTATACACACAATGAGACCATTTTATTGAAACGTGCGATAAAATGATTTTAAAATGAGATCAGGAATAAATTTAAGTCGATCTCGATGATGAGTGTGAGACATTTTCAGCGGATCCATCAATCTCTCAGCACGCTCCAGCCCACTAGCGGTTGGTAATGCACCTTTAAGCCAAACCAAAGAGGGATTTTTAGGCAGACAGAAGAAAGAAGCTCAGCAGAAACGTAGGAGAGAATGAGTGTAGCCATGACAGCGAGACTGATGAACAGTGTAGACATTTCTCATCACTCTCTGGATGGAGGGTGCTGCTGAAAATCTCCGTTTGCAGGAGCACGTAGGCCTTCCATGTGTCCCAGAATGAATCGGGATGAGAATCAGTGTTCTGGGATTAGTCCCGAGTCAGTGAATTGACCACACTCGGTTGAAAAGTTTGTTAGTTTTTACCTGAACATGTCCCCGAGTCCCTTCAGCATGCCCTTCTTGGGTTTCCCCTTCTCTTTCTCCTTCCCTCCTTCCTGCTTCTTCTTCTCCTTCCCTGCCTTGTCTTTGTCCTTCTTCTTCTCCTCTTTGGTGCGGTTTGTGCCGTTGACGAGGGGCTTCTCCGGGCCGGACAGCGGGGTCTGGTCAGCCACGGTGGACACAGAATCTCTCCCGGACCGTGAACTCTCCTCCGTGTCCTCCTCCACTGGAGAAGAAGAAAAAAAAAGATAATGGAGGAAGAAAGGCAAAGAAAAGGAGAAGATGTTCTTTTAACCAATGAACAGGTGGCTTTACTGGGAACAGTGGAACATATGAAAATCAATAACCCTAATAAAAAGAAAATCTATAGGTCTAATAAATGTGCAATTATGTCTCCAGAGCACCAGGAGCCTAACACAAGCTAACTACACATTAAATGTGATTGAGGAGCTCTGCTCTGCAATCAGATAGAAACCATTAGACGCCACTTATAAAATGATGAACATCAATACTTTAATTATTACTTTATTATGGTACTAAGGAGTGTTCCTTTATCAAAACAGGTGATGAGTCATTGGGATGTCAGCACTCCAGGTAGATTAAAGATACCCAGACATTCCCGTCTCAGTCCTCCTTCCTTCATTTTATGTGAGGATGGCCAATTCTGAAGTCCATTTCATGGGGAATTAATCCCTAAAAAGTCGTAAATAGGCGGAATATGTTCCTCTGATGAAATGACTAAAAATGAGAAATATTTCCCTGGATGATGCTGCCGTGTCACAGACTTCCATCCCAACCGAGACGGCCCCCTTGCTAACAGAGCGATGGCTTTGATAGCCGGAGTGGTAAAAGGTTACATCATGAGTCATGGCCACAAGCGGTGATAAAAATCAGCTGCCAGGTACTGAGCGTTAGTCAGAATGCTGTCACTCTCATGCAGGATTCTGAAAAGAGTTTTAGTGGCTGACATCTCATCACTTTCAGACTGAGGCATCATCATGGCTGTGTTAGTGGAATCATTTTAGCATCCCATAATGCAAAATAGTTTCACATGTCAGACGTGTTCCAGGTGGATATTTCTTGCAGAAGGTCGCTGACGGGACGTCGATGAGACAAACCTGTGATGCATTTTTTTTTATAGAAACATAGACAAACTCTTCAGATTTCACATTTAGAAGGAACCAGTGATTATCTTACAAGTCTCCATGCCCTCATCGTCCTCTTCCGTGGCGGCCGGTCTGTCGTACGATTTGTCGATAGCTGCTCTGAAGCTCTCGTTGCAGCCCCGCCCCCTAATGATGCGAGGGCGGGGCCTGTGGAATGGGAGGTCCCCGTTGAGGGTAACCTCTGCAACAGCCGTCTGGAGGCTCTCCAGTGAGCTGGACTTCTTCAGGCCCAGTGATGGTCCCACATCCTTTGTGGTAGAACCTGATGGGAGGGGGATACAGAGGTACTGTCTGAAATAAACTAATAAATCTAACCAAACCCCCCCCCCCCCCCCTCAGTCCACATCGGTATCCATATTATAGTGATGCTGTAGCATCTCGGCTAAACTGTAACCAAGTCATTCCATGACAACGGGTGATGACGATGTGTTGCCATGTAACAGAGCGATCATGAGGGTGACGCAGCCGTGTTATTTCAGGACAGATTTAGAGGATGATAAAGACTTTTTCAAGCCCAAATATGTGACGTAGAAATGTGACAGATTTGACAGCAAGCCACTTCCTGTCAGGTTCAAGTATGACCTCACAGCCTTTCCAGCACGCAGCTGCAATCTTTTTGTTTTTACTGGTGGACGGCCCTCAGGTTGGTCGGACTTACCAAATATAAATCAGCATCAATATTTTGATGGCAGAAACCAAAACGTGGTGGAAAACCAGCCAGTGATGCTTTTATTTCTGAGATGGGAAGCTCCAGCAGCAAAAACAAGCCTTTTTTCTAGAAACGCTCTCCGTAACCTGCTAAGATCACAACATTTGGGGACATAAAGTAAAGATGGTGCCAAACTGGCCATTTTGGAGACTTCGCCTGAACTGTCTATTAAATCCTCTCTAATTTAGTTCTACTTCACTTCATTAGAGTTGGCCTTGGCAGAGATAATGTTGACATATGATCTGATAGAAGTTTAGAGCTACGGCCTCATCACTCCAAAGGGATGTTCATATTCATCCTAAGAGTGTTTTTCAGAAAAGGCAATTCTCAAACTTTTTTCATTTGAGCTATGTGCCATCTTCCATTAGTCTTCACAAAACAAATATAATTTTAACTACATAGCTTAATAAATCTCCATTTACGATGACTCCCAAAGTATCCAAATAGACCGGGTGGTTGCAGAAATATACTCATTTCATAAAAGGGTATGCATTTTTGAGCAGAGGCTTAAAGCATTTAAAAACAATTAAGTAAAAGCTAGAAGGTTGTCCTCAATGTGGCTTGGAAGATGTTGGAAGACGCTCTATCTGAAGTCACTTTTACACGTGCATTAAAATCTTGAAATTTTCCATAGATGCTTTAAAAGGTTGCAGAGATTTTCCATCAAGCTCCAGAGGAAAATGTCTGGGAAATCATATACGATGTGTGAAATACCTGTGTTTCGGTTTCACACACCTTTCTAAAGACGTGTGTGTTGCTTTCCAGTCACACATCACTATCAGAGATACATTTTCTTGACCTGCTGTTAACAAGTTTTCATTTCCAGAGTGAATGTTTGGGATCCTGTCCTCCCTCCTACACCTTCACCCCCCTCTTTCCATTTATAGCCCTTTCCCAGCAGTAAATCTCTACAGTTAAGTCTACAAGTGCACAGTAGCAACAGCAAAAGTCCAGACTGAGCTAACAAGTATGGCATCTATGCTTCGTAACGGGACAGGAAATATAAATCAGAACAGGCTGCAATCTTTCACGACACCTGCAGTCATGAAACTATTTTGTAAGCCAGCTGCATATTTGTAAAGACACTTAGAAGCATGAAGTGTTGACCTCCACAGGCAGGTACGAAAAAATTCTTATAAGTGTTGCCAAAGCTGCTGCGAAATGAAACATGTGGTTCACCTGAATATGAGCAGCCTCCAAAGGGACGACGAGCAATAACTTCTGACATCAACACACTGTAATCAAACCTTGATACAGTTTCCTAATCGATTGTGTGTATTCGTGTGTGTGTGTGTGTGCCATTCCTCCCAGCTGACTGCAAATTTCATTACAAGATGAAGATGTAGATGAAAATAACCATCAGCAAAATTGGAGAAACATGACATTTTAATTAAACTTTGGCAATTCATTCAGTTGTGTGGGCATAATTTTTGCTCCCATATGACAGCTTTTACACGCACTGGGAACACACACACGGGGATGAGAGATGTAAAAAGGTGAGGAGGCATGAAGGTAAATGGACGAGTCACTAAACGACTGTGTGGTGTCACACAAGGCCTGGCAGACCGACACCAGGCATCGTGGCAGAGGAGATAAAAAATAAAGAGGTTGGAAGATGTGAGTAAAATGAGAATAAATGTGAAGTTGAATGGAGGGAATTATGTATTAATGTCAAATGACAAAAATGGGAATGTATAAACACTAACTTAATAGAAAAACCACATTTCAGCAGCGTGCGTCACTCAAATCTATTGCAATGACTTTCCAGGACAGTCGAATATACTCAAACGCGGTGAGACCAACAAAAACAAAGATTGGGGGGGGGGGGGGCTGTATACATGCAGAGTGACCATCCCATCCATTCTCATCCCGGGCTGTCCCATTCCCTTAACATCTCACTGGGAGTCGGGCTGATAGGCTGTTCATGCTGCACACCCACTTGATTTAACAGCTTTGCTGCTTTCATTCACAACAGTCAGTCATACTTCAGTGATGATACGACACAAAAAGAACTTAAACTTCACTGGAGAGGACAACTTTTTTTTTTTTTAAAAGCCCCCCTTGTCAACTTGTCCTTGTGATATTTTCAAGATGTAAATTCAGCCATTAGCACTGTGACTGAGGACTAAGCAGCTCATTTGCATGGACAATCAATGAAAACCCAGCAAGCTGGAAGAAGAAGTTAGCTTCTCCATGTAGCTTGTGCTAAGGGATGCGTTTTGATCTTGTTGCTGACTGTTAGCATTCATGTCTTATCCAAAGATGGTAAAGAAATTGATTCAGTTTATTTTGCAGACATTGCTCCATCAAAAATATCTGAGAAAACACAGCTGCTTCACAAATACGACTCCTTTTATTCTGCTTTTTTAGGTTTAGGTTCTCTGCTGTGGCTTTTCTGCCTTTCATGAAACAAACTGTGTTTTTTTTCTCTTCTATTTGTTTTCTCTTCCTTGCGTTCAAGCTGGAAGTTACTGTGTGTGACCATGTACCTACTGAACCACGAGAGACTCATCCATTAAAGCTGGAATGACCAAACGGAGTAACTGAGACAAGGGCAGCTCTGCCAGCGTGGCACTAAAAATGAATCAAGTAAAACTTCTTAGTCAGGAATCTTAAACTCCAGTCAGCTGTTCTGCAGGTTTTAGGGGCTTCCCCGCTACAACACACCTGATCCAAATGAAACGGATCCAACAGCTTGTTGTCAAGTTCGACACGATGATCCATTAATTTGAGTCAGGCGTATTTAGGCAGGTAACTGTGTAAAACCTGCTGGACAGTGGACATCGAGGACCATAGTTTAAGGCTCCGTTCACACTGCACTTCAATTACGATTTTAACCTTTTAAGACTCAAATCAGATTTTTTAATGAGAGATTTTTTATTTTATTTTTTTTAAATCAGACCACGGCTACTTTCATATGTGGTCTTGGATCAGATACATATCCAATATGTGTAGAAGCGACCGCAGTCTGAACGGTAATACCGCATTTTGTACGACTTGGACGTCACAGAAGCGAGACGATCGTTACAGTTCTGTGTTGGTGGAAGTCTATTATCATATAAATATCATAAGAAACAGAATATGAATATTTAGAAGGTCTTTTAATATGGTTAGGTTATATACTTGGGTACGTCAAGGCCTGTTTTTAATTTGCAAAAATAGTTTTTATCATGTAAAGCACTTTGTGCTGCTTTTTTGGCATGAAAAGATTAATATCAATAAAACTTGATCAGATTTGATTTACTGCTTGACAATATGAACACAGCAGAAAATGGAATAAGATGGTGACACATCACAGATGACTTTAAGGGGGTTTATGAACTGCTGAACAAACTGAATCTACAGTAACTTGGCTTCATTGTTTCTTGTGGAATTCTCCCCAATCAGCCACCTGCGCACAACCAGTACGGTAAGTTAATCCAAGTAGAAAAGTCGTGCATTTGATTTTCACAGAAAGACACACTGAACTGCAAACAATCAGATCTGGCAACACAGTTTACACCCAACATCTGACCGAAACGGAATAAAACAGTCAAAATCATCAATTCAAATCTGGCAACGCGTCCGTCAGCTTAAATAACCAAATTATATTTAGACCGAGAGGCACTACAATTCACCCGAAGATAAACATTATCCTTGTAATTTAAGCCTCGACAGCTTTGCCATAACAAATACAGACAGATCACGAGGCAGTTGATACAAAAGGAGGTCGGACTCAGCTGGCAGCGGTGAGGTTATTGATCCAATCGCGTCAAGTAAATCATGTTATTTGATCTCTCTGCCTCGTTCATCTCTCTACAGTTAACTTTCGTAATGATGGGACATCAGTAACTTGGATGTTTTAATGAGGGACATTCTGAATAAACCACAAAAGTCTGGAGATTGCCAAACTAAACAACAGCCTGGATCAATAGCTAAAACAGTGACAAATCTTGTAGAGACTTTCCATTTATCTCGCAGTACGGAGCTGTCATACTGTCCGATACTGTGATCCCGCTTGGACAAATGGGTGGCCTTAAAAAGGACACAGCCAAAAAACAATGGGACGTGACTTCTAATTCAATTTCTGCTCCTGTTTTCATTCACAAAATCCAGATAAATAAGCTTTTAACTGTAGAAAAATACTGTTTACAAGAAGTCATTTAGTCAGTGATTACAGGTGAGTTGAAGGGACGAAGGAATAAATGACTTCAAGAAACATTTCCTGCTTCTCACACTGAATATAAACGGTCTTGTGGAGGGAACGTTACAGGGATCACTCGGAGGACACTTTCTCACTAAGATTTATGACATGTCAAACCGGTTCTGGACACTGCCCACAGTCCAGCATTGTCCTTCATCACTGAAGTGTCCTCATCCAACATGTGGTGGCAGCCTGTGTCAATAAACTTCTCAACCAATCACAGACCAGGACACAAGGGCTAGTATATCCTGTCTTATAGCCGTCACCGTCTTTGGTTTTAGCAGGATGGCCGTTTTGACTTTTATAAATGGACCATGGATCATTTGTTCTTAGTGGACGGTGCGAACCTTAAGAAAAAAGTGTTTGTGAAGTGACACCAGGAGCCTAAAAAGTCCAAATAAACCTGAAATCTATTAAACAAAAGCCACTCGGGGGAATCTAAGGAAAACAGCAACCCCATTTTTTCTCATGAAGCCCACACTTAATATCCACCTTAATTGGAATAATTACAGTCAGAGATTGTAACCAGAAAATGAGACGTTTCTAAAGTGAAATAATTTCAGAACTTCAATGTAAAGACTGATCAGTCATTCAGACGAGACAAAGGTCTGAAACGAACAAACACTTTTTTAATTTGCAGAGACGGCGACTTGATTATCACCAGTAACGAGTACTTTCACATGATTTGCAAGATTGTTTGAAACAATGGCACAAAGGACATGTAATCATCTTAATGGGAGACCGGCATGCAATTAAACAAGACTGGAAGTCTCAGATCTAAAGGAGTTTTGTAAGAAAGATATCGGGCATCGTGGCTTAGAACTCTCTGCTAGTTCTGAAACAATCCTTCGAGCAAACAACATGAGCGAAAGAAAATTAAGTGACAACACAATTTCCCTCTTTGGGAAGCTGGGTTAAATGCAAAGGATACACAGAACCCGCCAAAAAAATTGCACATTTCAGTTTTCAAGCTAGGAATCATTTCACTGATTCATTTGGGACACATAGTGGAGAAACTTCAAAATCTCAGCGTTTTAACGAAAAGGCGTGTGATGCAATATTTTCAAGAGCATGTGGCTTTTTCTACCACTACTTTATTCTACTTGACTTTTAGGGTTTTCCACCAGGGAGTAAGAATCTTCTCAACCACGGTTCTGAGCTGAGTCGAGCCGAAAATGTGGCGTCTACAGAATGCAGGCCACTGATTGGCCAGAGAGTGGCGTCACTGGATGAGTCATGAGAGCAACTTCCTGCTAAAACGATCCAACCCACATTGAGGTGGTACACAACTGACCTAACCCAAGAAGAGTTGAGTGGAGTCGTTTTCTAGTGGAAAAGAGATTTTGGATAACCGTCCTGGATAACCCTTTCTGCTCGCCGATGGTTGTTAAACTTGATGATTTAAACTTAGCTGAACAATTAAAATGCTTCTATAGATAAATTCTCTTTTATTTGATTATTTTAAGTATGAAGGCTTAATGAATTTATGATGAATAGAAGGCCAGTTTTTACTTTTTGCAATCAGATGGTGGAAAAGTGCTCATCTGTTGCCACCGTTTGACAGACACCCTCGTTATTCTGACTCACACAACCACAGAAAGTTGGGAACAATCTCCTCTCCATCTCTTGGTTGCCCACACACTGTAAAAAAGGTTTCAGCATAAGTATGAAACTCCTGATCAAAGTGTCAGTTGTGTTTTTTTCACAGTTTCACACTTTCTGTCTCCGCTGTCGTGTCTTCATGTTGATGTAAACTGCCACAAAACATCCTCCTCCCCACAGTCTGAAGCTCTCGTCTCTGTTTCTCATCTGCTGAGCGGCTCCCTTCGGCAGAATCCGTCCCGAAATCCAAGCCGCTGATTTCAGAGGCGAGCTTTTCATTCAGTCGAGGCGACGGTGAAAATACACAAGACCTGACAGTGACGGATGACTCCATGTCAGTTCGCTGCCTTAACCAAGGACAGAGAGCTTTCTCCGCTCTCCTTTTCCGAGGACACACACACAAAAACAATTAGCGCAACGGCTGCGTCTTAGGCAAGAAAAATCTAATCTGTAGTCACCCAATTGCTTTCACGACCGTGTTCGGCAGCGACCTTAAACTGTTTAGAGGACCACAAGCTTTCACTCTGCACGCCGACAAATTTCTCCTGTCACATGCGAACCAAACAACAAATGCAGGTGGACGTCGCTCACACGCATAAAGAGAATGGCAGCGGGTTAACCTCTGGAGGGGGAAAAAAACAAAACAATCTGCGACTTAGCCGCAGAATTTATATTTTCAGATCAATACGTGTGATTTAATGCCTGTAATGGCTGTTCCTGTACAATCTGTGTCACGTCCTGTTACAGATCGATGTGTTCCATAAAGCCAGACAGGCGGGCAGGTCGCAATTCATCCCCCATGAAAACCTCTCTGTTTCTGCAATTAAATGTTTCCCAAAGGTTTATGTGTTGTTACATAAATTATTGATCCTTAAACGCCTCATAATGTAAATAGTGGGGCCATCTAAATTCTGGGAAACAGGCTTGGCTAATCTGTTGTTACCTTAGAATGAGCAAATATAGCCAAAGGAGTTGCAGGTCCCTCCTGTCTCACCATGTTTACATGGACAACAATATTTCAAACACTTAGGACTTATTCCCTTTTTATTCCCATTTTCATTATTTAAACTGTAGCCTGATTAATGACACGTATCCACCTTTAATCCACATAAACCAAATCTAGTTTCATTGTGATGATATTCAAATCATAAAGCAGTACTCTGGTTGTTTCTTGTAACAGCAGCCAGGACACAAAGTTAACCTTTCTTACATAGCAGTGTACGCAGTTTCAGTTGGCTATACCTTAAACTCGGACTACCATCCTTGTCCCAGGATACATGCAGCCGAATTACTGAGCTAAACATATCCGACACTGGTGCTAGAGATTCAATCAGTTCTAGAGATAATCGGACGTGTAAGTAAAGCTGAATTCACAGCTCGGATGTAATGAATGACTTGAATGAGGATTTTCTCAGATGATGACGCAATGATAAAAATCAGAATTTTTTTACAGCAGGGGAGCAGGATGAAAATGTCTTTTCTGTTTGATTGCTTAGCTGTCTAAAAAAAACCAGAAAAACATAGAAAGAGAGAAGTTTCCAGACTTTAGCTAAATCCATAGAAACTTATGTATTGTTGAAATTTGAGCATTGACATGAGTGATTCAATCCCTGAACCCATTATTATTATAATTCAGCTTTCCCTCTGGTGTCATGTAAATGTTTGTGTCCTCCTCAGGGTAAGGGCCCTCATACCACAGACTTCTGTTTTCATCCCATCCACATATGTGCACCATATCTTTGTGAAAGAGTAGATGCAATGTTTACTTAGAATGACTTCTGGACATTAATGTGACCTAAACTGTTGATTTTCAATGCATGAAGCCTAAATTTGAATTTATTTTATTTTCTGAACAAGAATTCAAGAAAAGGATATATATATATATATATATATATATATATATATATATATATATAAAATGAAGAAAAACAGGGGGGGATAAGTATGCACTTTTCTTTAGAATTCCCACTCCTTTCTACTCATGATTTATATATCTATTTACTACATCATCATCCTTATTGATATATGTACTAGCTCTAGATATAGCTCTACTCATGCATAAATATCCATATAAATAAACATATATACTACATCAATAGAAATATATAAAACATATTTATATAGGCTACATGAGTATTTGTATCAATTTTATATCCCCAATGTATATCAATATGTTAAATAATTCAGAAAAGAAAAAACAATCCACTTAATTAGTTATTTTAAATAAAATTTCATGTTTTTTTTAGTATAGATACAACTAAACATGGCTGATAACAATGAACAAATATAGCTTTTTAAAAAATAGTTTTAGCTTTGTGTATGATGTGTAGACCGCTTTAACATGGCTCCTTTTTTTTTAGTAAGAATTGATTGTATGTCCAAGCTGGCAGCTGTGTGTCATCCCTTTGGTTTGTTAAAGAGCAACTTTCTTTAGTCAAGAGGTTTGATACACGAGGGCGAACATCAGGGGGCTTCATCGCTGCTGGGTCTGTCTTCTTTTGTTTATAAGATCCCAAAGTTGAATAGAGTAAACACTGGAATATTGCTGTCTCTCTCATTCTTTCTGACAACTACAGTTTAGATTTAGTTTGTCCAGCTAGATTTTAAATAACTTTAAAAAAAAGACTAACTACTGTATCCCCCTGCTTGTATTCCAATCTGCTTCTTCATAAACACAAAACTAAAAGAACATTCATGAATAATTTCCTGTTTAAACATTAGCATCTAATTCAACAGCCAAGTCTGTCTGAACCTTTCTGTTTCCGTACTCTGGTCCTTACCTGTGTCGGCCTCGGGACGAGGGGTGAGGTTAATCTCGTCGGCTACTGTTAAAGGAAAGGGGGGACAGAGAGGAGGGTACAAACATTTGGGGTTAAGTAAGTGCTCATGACATTCCACATGCAACATTCAGGTAGTGCTGCAAACATCACAAAGGGCTTCATCTCAATTAGGATCGGACGCCATGCAAGACGAGGGGGAGGGGTTGGGGGGTGGGGGGGTGGAAAGAGAGTTTGAGGATAGCAATCAGACTTGTTGAGATATCAACACGGCACACAGCAGTAATCTGGTCGGGAAGATTAGATATGATTATAGAGAGCGCGAGCAGAGAGGTTGTCGCAGCCAAAGCAATCAGCGACTGTTTGAAGCCATTTCAAGGTGATTCAACGCAGTCAAGTTCTTGACTTTGCTGAGAGAAGAAGTCTGTTTTCATACAGAAGGAAGAGTGGGGCTGGGATACTTTTGACTATGAAGATCATGTGTGAAACATGGGGAGCGTGCAGGAACGTGTTCAAGGTGACATGAAATCTGATCCTTTCAGCTTTCACACACTTTAAACGTTCTAACTTGGTGCACTGATGTTCTCTAAAGAGACGTCACTACTAACTCTGTCTTAATGCAGTAAAAACTACAGATAAAAGGAAATAAAAACAATAATTTTACCACTTGTCTTGGAAGTTTGGACCCACTTGGCTGACAGCGACTCAAACTGTGGATGTATGTAGTGTGCAGCTGCTAATATTAAACTGTAATGAATTGCTGGGATAGGTAGATTTAACGTGTGTTTCATTAAATATGACATTTTATAAATTGAATTTAGACTTTTGATACGTTTGGCATAAACTCAAAGTGGAAACCAGAGCCCATACTGGACATTAAGCTCAACTCCAGTGGAGGAGTTCAACCAAAAACAACAATATAAATGCAGAACATACAGGAGTCATTTCAGGAACTGGATGAAAGTGAAGTTTCTGGAAAAGTCCTTGAACTTGAAGATGTAATTTAAATACTTGATGACAGGAGACAGTTTGGGAAGCTGTACCTAGATCCATGCTCTTGGACTTGCGTGTCTTAATGATCTCAAGCTGAGTGGCGTCTCCGAACTGCTTGGTGCGTTTCTCTGACATGCTCTGTCGTCCGAAGCCTTCCCTCTGAAAAGCTCCGTCAGGATGGTTTTCATCTGGACTCAGGGAGCTGCAACAAGGGGTGCGACAGTTAGATAACCAGGAGACGGACTTTATTGATTCCAGACCGGGTGGGGGAGAAAAAAAAAATCAAAGTGCCAGAAAAGAAGAAAACAGGAGGGCAAAAACAGCTTATAAATAAAGACAGCTGGAGTCAGAGAGCATCTTTTTTTCATGGGTTATGAGGACATTTAAAGGGCCAAAAATGAAAAAAAGCCCAGATCCCTTATCTTAAAAGTTGAGAAAAAGAAGATCTTGAACAAGAAATGAAAGGATGACAAACAATACAAAACAAAAAACACATAAAATAACATGGAAAGGAATTTTTGTTATTTGCATCCTAAAATCGTGCAGTAATTTGTCATCACACACACAGAAGGACAGCAGCACAGGTTCCTCATCAGCCCTGTGGCTGAACATGGGTCCTTCACATCAGGCTGAGGAGTCACTACTTCCCCAGTAAGCATTGCTTACAATCAAGTGCAATCAAGGCAAAGAACACACTCAAACACACATTTCTACATCAACCAACAATGCTGGGAACACACTGACCTTGTGCAAATATGAGGCGTCTCTATTGTTATGCGTATCAGTGAAGAATTACTCCACAACCACTGAACAAGGTGTGAACCAACCACCATCACTGTTAACAAGTGTTAGCACGGCTATAAATGAGTTCCTGTCAGAGGGAAACGTTCCGTTGCAAACAAAGCCGAGCTATATTTCATCTTTTTTTTTTGTAATCGATTCAAACAATTCTAGTTGAAAATCTCTAAATGCGGGAATCATATTGGCATCAGAGCGGAAACAGACGCTCTGCAGGTTCATCGTCTTCCACCTGAAAGGAACTTAAAACTGTTGTTCAACCTAAAAGAGGCCTGAAACAAGCTCCTTGCTGTTGCAGATGGATCGTGTCAGAAACCAACCTCTCTCTCTCTCTCTCTCTGCTCTACAGCTGTTGGACTGAGTCGTGAGAAACTCAGTCACTCTGAAAATGAGGCTGAATGTCCAACCTTTGGTGCTCATCCTACATTTGGCTGTAAAACGCTGCATCTGAGTGCCTCTGTTTTTAAAGGAAGTGCTCCTGAGCCCTCTGCTTGGGTTATGTGGACACGGGCACTGACTCATGGGCCTTGTTGACATGGTGCGCATTAAAATCACAAGAGCACAAAAGTACCTTTCATTCTGAGCGGGCATCTCTTTGGCCCAGGAAGGCGTCACGTCGGTGGCGAAGCCCACATCATCGTGAGAGCTGGAGGACGACTGGTCAGAGAGGTGAGGCGGCAGGAGCGGCGGCCGGTCGTCTTCTATGATCACGGTGTCGTCCTGCGGCATGTTGACGGTCGGCGAGAGCTGGTAGTTTCCTGCAAGAGACAGATTTCTTAATCCTTTCATCTTTTCAGAGCTGGGACCGATTTCTCTTTTTCTTTTTCTTCAAAGTTTCCTGTTCCTCATGCTAGAAAAGCTGACAAGAACATTCGCACTCTGACTGACCAGACGTGCATGTATCAATAATAAATGCATAACGTCAAGTTCTTGTCTCAGTCCTTCAGAATCAAAGCACAAAAGGCTTCTCTCAAGTCGAGAGTTTTGCCTGATGCAAAATAATAATTCAGGGAGAAATCTGTCAGAGAAACAAAAGAAGGGCGCCGCGCAGCTTTAACTCACAGGAACATAATGCTGCAATCAGGGGGAGAGATGAAATCATCTCCATTTATCTAAAAGGAAATGATAAAAGCCAGTCTTTGTTGCAGTTACTCTGCCTGAACGCACCTGAGTCTCTGAGCTGGTTGCTAAAGCTTGTGTCAAATGTTTAAGAGTCTGAAGACTAAATAAATATAAAACATGTTCAAGTGAACAAACTTTTCTAAGCTGAATCTTCACTTTATAGAGTTCACCTTGCTAGTACCGGGAGTACAGCTGTGACCCCGTCTTGCCTTCAAAACTGCCTTAGTTCATGGCGGCATAGATTCAACAAGGTGTTGAAACCTTCCTCAGAGATTTTGCTCCATATCGACATGATGGCATCACACAGTTGCTGCAGATTTGTGACATGGTGCATTTTCCTGCTGGATGTATACACCAGAGGATGCTACACTGCTCATAAAGGGATGGACATGGTCAGCAACGATAGTCAGCAAGGCCATGCTGGTTAAACCATGCCACGTTGGTACTAAGGGGATTCGACCAGGCAACATTTTTCCATTTTTTTTGTCCAATTGTCAATTGTAGCCTCAGTTTCCTGTTCTTAGCTGACAGGAGAGGACCCCGGTGTGGTCTTCTGCCGCTGTAGGTTGGACGTGTTGTGTGTTCAGAGATGCTATTCTGTCGCATACCTTGGTTGAAACCAGTGGTTATTTGACTTTCTGTTGCCTTTCTATCATCTCCAACCAGTCTGTCCATTTCTCTTCTGGTCTCTGACATCGAAAATATTTTCACCCACTGAATATTTTCTCTTCTTCAGACCATTCTCCATAAACCCTAGAGGTGGTTGTGTATGAAAATCCCAGTAAAAACTCAGACCAGCAACCAAAGTCACTTAAATCCTCCTTCTCCCTCATTCTGATGCTCAGTTTGAACTTCTTCTCGACCACGTCTACATGACTAAACACACAGAGCTGCTGCCGTGTGATTGGCCGATTAGCCAGTTGTGTTAAGAAGCAATTGACAGGCGTAAACTTATCAAGTGACCGGTGAGTGTATTTCAACATTATCTAATGTATAAACTGCTTCTTGCTCTGTAAACATTATTAGTTCTAATTATTTTTAGTCACAACTCCTGATCAGGTTCCTTCTCACATTTCCTTATGATGTAAACAATAAATCTGCAGATCAGTAATGAATTAGTCCACAGCCACCGAACAGTGTAAAACATCACTGTTAATGTGTGATGTGTAAAGGCAGACCCATCAATGAGTTCCTATCACGCTGAAAGGTTCTGCAGCACATTTGTAAACCAGTTTATGTAAATATGATTACAAAATCTAATTCTATTAAGAAGAAATGATCTCTGACCTTGGGAGATGCACTCACAAGTTTTCTTTTTGCAACAACTCCAAAAGTATTCAAATAGACCTTGCAGTTGCAGAGTTATTCTTATTTCGTTATGGGTGTGAAATTTTGGAGCAGATGTCTAAATAAATTAGCACATGGCTAAAAGTTTTAAGTTGCAAGCAAAATATTTTACCATAAGCAATTTACCATGCAAATCCCTCAAGTACTAATGTCTTTGTTAAAAACAGATATCTAGAATAAATAAAGACATAAATAAATTAAAGGAAACAAAAGTAAAAAGATAAATAAATAAATGAAAGTCAAACTGCTCCTGGCTAATCAGCTTATGCCAAATGTAGTGTTTTTATGTCAACACATGATTTATTCAAGCCGTGCAACTCCCAAATAAAGATAAAAAATTCCGCGAACTGAGGAGAAAAAAGAAGAAGAGTGTATAATAGTCTCCTTTCTCAGCCTGTGAAAGGAGCAGCTTAAGATCTCCCATTAAAATGCAGCGCATGACTTTGTTTTTAATCTGTATTTTGAAATTGGCATCAGAAAAAAAAGTGGTTTCAGTGCTTCATAAAGGCCTTGTGTACTGAGCTTAGCGAGAAGTTTGTTTGTCTTTAGAAAGCGTTGGTGGGGGTGGGGGGGGGGGTTAAAGTCGGGGACCTGAGCCAGGCCTGCTGTTTGGCTTTTACAACGGAGCACCAAAGAGGGCCGACGTGCCACTGGGTGCTGCTGCTTCCAGCCGACCTGGGTGAATGACCTGATGTAAATGAGCTGAATGGAGAAAACAAAGCAGAGATCAGGAGATGTGACGGTGTGTGAGAGCGAGTCGAGGTCAATTAAAAAGTCTCTGATTGGTGTTTTTGATACTTTTCTTAAAGAATGAGAAGTTACAACATGACTTTTTTACCCAAATGAGCTCATTAGTACACTTCATAAATTCTCAACCCCATTTTCAGAAACATATAATTAATCAGCTGTGTGGCTTGTGCTATTAGAAATACTTCAGAGGATCATTTTTCTCTTGTTATTGTTTAAAACAGAAAATCCTCAACGGTTTAAAACCAGAAAGATAATGGACGATGGGGTTATCAGATTAAGTTTCTTTTTTCCAAGGAAATGTACTCCCACTTTTTCTTTTATTTATTTGTTGAGATGAGTTTGGCTCTGTAGATAGAGGGGAACATAGACTAACATTTAGCCATATTTTAGCATATGTGATAACACATGTAGGTTTGTTTTGGCCTTAAGTGTTTCAAATCAAACACTATAATTTTTTTTTTATTGTTTTACTTTCTCAACTATATGTTGTTATTCAATTAAATCTTTTAACACTGTAAAGTTACCATGAAGAGGCTACTGCATGGCTGTTACTCCTATAAATAACATGCTATTGTGATTATACTAAACATATTGCAAATATTATGAGATTGTCAAAAAGGTTGCAGCCAAAATGATAAAAAAGTAGGAAAATGCAGATAAACACATCCCCACACACCACTAGTGGGTCACAAACAATAACTAAGAGGGATTTGTAATTTTTCAGGAGTAACTATTGTGAGCAAACACTCAGTTTAACTTCATGAGTACTTTACACGAGACAAGATGTTGTACTGTATGAGAGCTTTCAGGATATAGAAAAGTGTCAAAAGGATAATTAGTCCAGATTTGGTAATGCAGATTAGTGCAGTTGTCGAATCCAGCTTTTCTCACTAAAATGGATTGTTGAGGTAAGAATAAAACCATATGGGTGCACTCTAAGACCTGGAAAGTTAATCGTATCACCTCTAGAGTAGACTACTGCCATTCACTGTGTGCTAGCTTAGATCAGCCTTTTGAGAGCCGTTTATAAGCTGCTTGAAAAAAAAAGAGAACAGATTTTTTTTTCAGGACTTTTCCCAAGTTTAAAATGGATTGGATCTCTTAACAGATTTTCTGTTTCACCAGTTTCTCTTACGGGTTCCTAAATCCAGGTTAAAACGGACATAAACATATTTCAGAGGACTCCATGGAGTAATTTACCTCTAATATATGTAATATCAATATATGTACTGAATATGGTGTGCATTATTATATAAAGTATAATGTCAGCAAGAGGGCTGTGTTAATATGTAGAACCAAACTGGATAAATGGCTTTTCTTTCCTGTGTTTAAACTGTCCACTACCAGACTTGAGGTCAATTCAAATGCACAAGCAAACATCACTGCACGTTTAGTTTTTGTTCTACTAAAGTGAAAGTATCCTTGTTTAAAGCATATTGCTCAGCACTCTACACGACCCATTTGTGCTCATCTTATACAAAAATCTACCATGCCAAAGATTCAAGTTGCATGTAATGATGCTATGAGAATAATACTTCAGGTTCCCAGAGGAGGCAGTGCCAGTCAGATGTTTGTCACTGCAGGAGGGAGCACACTCAAAGTTACTGTAAGAAACTTAATGTTAAAGTTAATGCAACATCTGGATGAATCCACAAATAGTATCATTGTAGACCTCTCAAATCCTTCTGAGAGTTACTCATCCACACTGAGGATGTACTGGTTGAAATGTCATTAGATTATCCTGATGATGATCTTTCCTGTGATTTTTATCTCTCTCTTTAATCCTGTCTTGTGTGTGTATTTATGGACCGGAGTCTGTTTAATCAATCGAAATTGAACTGAATTATCTTCACACCGTTCAGAAATAAGGCACTGTAATCACTACTTTAGACTCAACTCTTCACCTTGACTTTCCACTCGAGTCATCTTTCACCAGGGCTCTAAATTAGCACCCATCAACTCGCCACATGTGGGTTAAAATTCATTTTGCTGTGCTTACTACATGCTACTGCCTGCCTGAACAAAGTTCAGCCGAAGGAGGGAAATTTACGTTGTAGAAAGTGACGTGTAGAGCAAGAAAAAAGAACATGGCAGTGGTTGGATGGAATAAAGAACAAGGCTGGTAACAAGGAAAGAAGGGAGGTAGGGGAAAATAATGATGAAAGAGGTTAAAAGTTAAAAGTCGGTCATTATAGATGTGATAAGATGGATAGAATTTCATTGTTGTTTGGTATTTTCACGAATAAAACATATTAAGGGCCGACCGATTTATCGGGCTGATATATGCATTTTTTCTGGTATCGGCATCGGCCGATACGAGGGGTTAATATCGCTGATACCGCCGATATAGTCAATATCGCCAATACCATGGCAGTCTAAATTTGAAAATAAAGTACCTATTTCAGTGGCTACTTTTCATGTTTGTTTTCATAGACCCTTAATGTGGCCCTCTTAGTAGTTGTCCTAAAATAACATAAAATCAAGTAATTTTAAAATCAAACATGATTTAGGTCTCTACCTGAGGCTCCCATGAACATTTTCTGATATAATTAAAAGCATATCTAACCCACTGAAGTTAAATTTCAACTTTTAAGACACATGTATGTCAAACTTGATATTTCAGAACCACAATTTCATTTTTTGGAATAAAAAACAGGATTCCATTGCTTTTAAACTTTGTTGAATAATGCAGATGAAAAATAAAAACACATCCAATGGCATATCAGTCAATCCCTAATTTATGTGGACATTGTTGTTGAAGTTCCTTAATTTACTTCTATAGTGTTCTGTTTCTTAGTCTTGAATCATATTCTGGGTATTATAAATATTTGTGTTCATGTACAGTATGTATCCTGTGTATATCCATGTTATTATTTTATATATTGGCCGATATACTGGATATGGGCTTTTTAAAGCCCCCAATATCGGTATCGGCCCCAAAAATTTCATTTGAGTTAAACGCTTGCAGGTGCACTTTGGCTATCATGACACTGAAATAGATCATTTATATTTCGCATAGTTTATTTCACAATTATTTTCTATTCTTTGTGTTTTAAGCTTCCATTGCTTTGGTGTTTAAAGACTCTTTGGTAAACTTTTGTTTAAATTTGTGATCTTCAACCTTTAAAAAGGAACACAGATGGCTGGTATGGCCTGTTAGCTAAAGCATGAAATGAAATTGAAATATTGATTTATTCCAATGCTTCACAAATGGAAATTACAATAATGAAGAACTGCTGATAAAACATGACAGTGATGTTATTTATCTGAGCGTGTTGGGCTGCATCTGTGCATGCCTTTAATGTCAGACATTACCAGTTTCAAGTAATTTTGTGGTTTTGGGTTCATGTCTTTCTTCGCCTTTCAGCCCCCTCCCACTGTGTGTGTTTGTTATTCACTGTGAATTTGGGAGTCTGGGTGAGTTCTCTCGCTCAGCATGGCCACTTTCCTTTCCAAGACCACACACACATACACACACACACACACACACACACGCACACACGCATATCCACACACATGTGCACTCATACATCCACTTAATCCCATTTCCCTAAGCAGTCCAATGCACAACACTGAGAATCCCATCAATGTCACAGTTTGAATCACTGCAGTACAATCAACTGGCAGCTACTGAGTAGAAAACCAATGAATCTGTCAACTCAGAAGCCTGGTAAAAGGAGAATAATAAAAAAAGCCTCTTTGTTTTAGTGCCAGCACCCAAGGGCAGCCATCGTCCAGCAACAATTGCACTGCCATGTGGACAAAGAACACACCCAGCATCACCTGAGAATCAAACCAGTGCACTCACACATTACTATTCCCCGGTGGCCATAATAATTTCTGACTGAGCTGCAGTGGAACAATAGGTGGCATTTAATTTGAGATTCTGCAGGAGACGGCATTATTATGTTGTATGAAACTACCCCATACCTGAAGGCAAATGGAAGGGGGGGGGGGGTACTTGGTACAGCAGAGAAGGAAGGACAGGAGGGAAAAGACTTTTCTTTTTTCGTGTGATGAAAATGGAGATAGCAGAGAATAACATGGGGTGAAAGGCATGCAAAGGAGGGTTTTTTTCTCTCCACTTTTCATTTTGTCTTGTCTCGAACTATTTGCATAATTAGTACGGAGGTTATTGCCGGGGGTGCTGGGCCTTGAAAGCTATTGGCCTCGAGGAATAATTAAGTCACTTTCTTATCCCTGGCATCTTCAGAGTGCACAGAACCAGCAGGAGATCTAAGTGTGTGCACGGGCCAAAACACAAGCTGATACGTTCTGAATGGGAATGATGTTGTCTTCTAAGAAACACTAATGCATGATTTATGTTTTGTGGCACACTGTCTTATTCCAAGCAACTGTGAAGTAGCCCCCCCCCTCCAACCTTCCAGCACTCACAATAATTTATTCAAGAAATGATTGCTGAGCATGCAAAGTTCTTCTTCGTAGTCACACATGTTCACATCTGGGAGCTGCCAGGGAAGGTCCCCTTTTGGCTGCGGAGTAGTGGGACGCCAGCTTTTCCAGATCATTCCACCACGTTCAAACCAGCCGCGAGTTCATTTACAGGAAAGTACAAAGGGAGGCAGTGAACAATAAATTAGCTCATGTTGTCCTCAGCAGTTACTTAAACTTAAGACCGCACATGGTGAAAGTTACTCACCCTCCAGCTGATCCAACTGAGAGAAAAACAACACAAGAACTGGACCAACTCCCTAAAGTGTAAATTCAAAGGGTCGGTGAGTCCAAATTGCACACAAACACACCACAGCCGTTACCCTATTTGTAGTGCTGTGAAATCATGAAGATAGTTTGTGTTTTTCTTCTCCATGTTTGGACCGAAATGACTTCTTTCAACCAAACACAAACATCAGAGGTCATTTAAAGGAAACCAACATCTCCTTTACGAGAACAGTCAATGTCATGGGAACTACTTTCTATCAAAGAAATGTTTCCATCTCTGTTACTAATGTAACTAGAACCCAAGCCATACATGGCTTTGCCAGGATTGGACTTATTACATATAGCAGTATAAATAAAGGGATAAATAAAGTATTTTTCATTTATACAACAGGATACTGGATATATTTCTATGTAGAAGAAAGACGCTTAATGTCAACTACAAATTATGCCAAGCAATAATTTGTCCAGCTGAGCGGCTCTGGCTTTGCTCAGCACTGTCTTAGGTGTTGCTATTATTTCCTGGAATGTGGCTAGAGTCTGCGATAAAAGGGGCTATTAGCTTTAGCATGTTTATATGTCATCATGTCAACATTTGTATTCTGCTTCTCGTCAGCCCCTTATATCTGCTTTGCTGGGCCATTAATCATAATTCAATTTTAGTTAAGATTTTAACTTCCTTGCAATGAGGAAAACAACCATAAGCTAATTGTGCAGCATGTCATGCTGCTGCTGCTTATCTTGCTTTGTAAATGCAGTGCACACTTCACATACAGCAGCATGTTCTGCTCCTCACTCTAAGAAAAGTCAGTAACTCTCACTGAGAGAAAAAGCAACAGTGTGCTTCTTAAGTTGTTTTAGCAGATTTTAGTTGATTTAACAGGGAAAGTTAGCTCAGCTGTGTGAAAACACTGGAACATACTGGGATTTGTATTAAGACCGGGATTTCAAATTTCAAGTGCTTGAGGACTGCTGTTCTGCAAGTTTTAGATGTTTCCCTAGACAATCACCCCTGATTCTAATTGAGGGGTCATTTTGGGCAGAACTTCATAGGCTGTTGGATCCAATGAATCTGAGTCAGGTGTGTTGGAGTAGGGGGACAACCTGCAGGACTGCGGCCCTCACGGGAACCGATTGGCAAGCCCTGATCATAAGCCTGCTGGACAGGGGCCCTTGCGGACCGGAATTTGCGATCCCTGTACAGAGGTCGTTTACATAGCAATAGCTGCACCACTAGGGGAATAAAGCCAATTTATTTATTATTTGAAGTTTATATCCTTCGTGGATAACTATGTTGCCAGATCTATTCGGGATGCACTTCATACTGAAACAGTCTAACCAACAAGCTCTTCTTGGCCACATAAGGATTTTTTCCAACTCCCTTTTAAATTGTTAATCTTATTCATTCGACACTCAGCCAAGTTGTTTTGCTTTAAAAACAAAACAAATGTGAGAATATACATGAGGTGGCATTATGAAAAGACCTTTGAAATTAAACTAAAATGAATGGTAGAGAAAGCAATACGCAGAATAGCAGCTTAAAGCACGACCCTGCTCGCCTCATCCTCTCAGCTTGATCCAGATGGGCAAATTAAACATTTTGAATAAAGCGGTAATCCTCTCTTTACCTCTCCAATCTCACTTTGACACAAAACTGCGGAGTAAAATTTTATATAAATAAAAACGGAGTGATTCAACATCTCTGGGTCACTGAAGAGCCTGGAAAGCGTGGTCAGAATTTCGAAGCTTTATTACTTTCTTGATTTTAAATGATTGACGATCCAACATATTTTAAATAACAAATTGACTGAAATTTCCCCATAGGTGGTCTGTAAAAATACCCTGGAATTGATTAAGTGTTTAATAAGCAAGGGAATGTTTTATGTGTCTGTGATGCCTAAACATTACAGAATGCAGATTCCCTCTCCAGGCCAGCCTTGGAGATTTCTTGCATCTGGTGTCCCGTTTTGCTGAAGATGGATGAGGCATCAGAAGGAGGAGGTCACAGGCTGATTCAACATCTGGATTTTTCAGTCCCAACAGTCCTCTGTCACACATGATACTGGATCAAAAAACCTGCGTGGCAACTGCTGGTACTCACCGAGTCAGCAAACGTGCATTGTGACTTTAATCCTCAGAAGCTGGATGTGACAAACACCAACAATCTTAGGTGAGGTCAGTTAAGGGGAGCACCATCACGTTTTGTATAATCCTTTTTTATCTTGTTAGGGTCGATGATTGGATACTGTTCCACATTTTGAACATTTGATCCTGTTTGAGGAATAATTGAGGTCACAACACAACATTATGTTGGACGACTTTCCATATCTCATTGTTGGTTTCTTCCTGTCCTTTGATACAGGCTCTTTCAAGTTACCTCAAAGAAATTATGGCTTTCCCTAAATTTTCTTGCATTATTCACAGAATTCTTTAGTAAGGACACTGGAGCTACATTATGTAAGCCGGGTCCCAGTTCCTTCCAGTGCCCTTTGGTTTTACAAAGGAGTTCAAGAAGTAGTAGGTATCTTGTTATCAAAGGGCTAGTTTCTCAATCTTGGTCCTTGGGACCCACTGCCATGCGCGTTTCAGATATTTCAATACACCCTGTTGATATTAATGGATCATTAACAGGCTTACAAGGATCTTGATGAGAACCTGGTGAGAAGGGTCATTAGTATGAATGAGGTGTGTTGGAGCTGAGAAATATCTGAAACATGCACGTCAGTGGGTCCCAAGGACTGGGATTGGGAAACAAGTAGTCGAAAGAAGATGTGGGAAAGGGCCTGAAGCCTCATTTATGCTCTACGTTAAATACTCATTCGCATACGGAAGGAAGTTTTCTGTCCGTTTTTCTACCTTGTTTACATGCGTATTTCGGTCTATTTTCAGAGAGCATGCGGTAGGCTAGCCTGATGGAGCAAACGGAGCAGTACCAGCAGAAACCGCGGGGGCAGTGTTGAGCCGTGTAGCTGACGGATGACCAGCAAAAGGAACAAAGAAGAAGCTGTGATGCATTTAATGGCCACACAGACCACCATTCTCTACTGCGCTGCCTTTTTTTATGTCTCTTTCTGACAATGTGGATCAATATGATCTGCTTCAAGTTTGTCATTGTCTGAAACTGAAGTCAGAACTCAGTAAACTCTGAACTCTACACTGCCCTCTAGTGGATGTATTTCCTCACAACCATGCCAATGGGAAGGGTGCATGGGAGCATGTGGACAAGGATACTAACTGGACAGCATTTAGTACAGACATGTCTATTGCAGTATGTAAAGGATAAAGGCTTAAGTCTTCACTTGAATGACATAAAACTGTGATATAAAATAAAATGTGATCACTAAGCAATAAATTATCTGTAAATTGCCTGGACTTTACACTTATTTGGCTCTTTCTTCCTTTAGGCTTAAGTTTAGAGTATGTGGTACATCTGGTAGCTATTAAACTTTTGTTGTTATGAAACCACCGGCACAAAAGACACAAGCATCAGTTTGCCTGGCTGGCTAAGTGGCAGCGATGCCGTTTGCCACTTTTAAACCAGACAACTGCAGAAGCTTCAGAATTATCTGGCTTGTGCTTTCACTCTAGACCCTCATTACATGCTCTTGCTGTTTGTTAAGCATGGATGAACGCAGCTACTGTGGCAGCACTACAGAACTTCACCTTTTAACACTTTCTCTGTCACTCGAAGCTCACACTTTTTTGTTTACAGTTACAACAGGGCTGAAGTCAACCAATTTGCATGCAGGGAGAACAGAGTTCACACTTTCACTTTATGTTGTATTGATTAATGAGGCTGAGTTGGTAGGAGTTGATTTTAAAGAACTGATTAAAAGTGTTTTTCTCTGTCTAAACCTACCTCTGCCAATTAAAAAGCTATTTTCATTACTTTCTTGTCTGGATTGTCTCACAGTTACGCAGCAAAAATAGAAGCTTTGTATTGTTTCTTTGAAAGACACGATCATTTTCATCTTTTAAGAATTAGAAAAAGCATCAAAGCGAAATGCAGGGGACAAAAGATCCGGACAGGCTGGAATCATTTGTGATATTAAAACAGGCGAGCTGTGCTGTTGCACCATCTGGCATACAGAAGCATTTCTTTTGTCAGCGGGAAACGGAACCACCCATCAATCAATCATTCAAGTGCTACATATACACGCAATCCCGCACAGATGCATGCAAAGCTCCAACACACGCATACAAATATGTTTGCTAATCTCTTTTTCCAACACACTCACACAAACATTCTCTTTCAAGCTAACTCAGTGCTTCACTGAGCAATGACAGAGAGGTCATCTACAAACAGAAAAGGTCTTAAGCATGCAAATTAGCACACATGTACAAGAACATGCAGCTTTTAGAAAAGGCACAAAAAGCAACAAATTGTTAAGAGGACATTCTTTTATGCATCTGTAGCCCTTGACATTTTCATTCACGGAATACAAAAGAGTGTTTTAATATATGAGAGCAGATGAAATGTATGTGCTGAAAAACTGGTTTGCTAACACAAAAAAACTAAACAAAAACATGCACATGAAGAGAAAGAGTGCACTGAATGTATTTAGTGCCATTAATTATAGTGTCAACTCATCACAGAACCTTAGCACAAATATCAGCAACACTGATGCCCATTTGTGTCTGATGGATTATAGAATTTCAGCAAATTCACAAGCCTCCAGAAAGCCAATATTACTTAATCCTTTCTACAAATAAAGTCAATGCTGACGGGCGAAAAGATGGCTTCAACCATGAATCCACAGCAGAGTTCACAACAAAGGGAAAAAGCAGCAAAATCAGTAAAGAATGAGGAAGCGCAAAGGAAATAAAATCAGGTTTTAACCTGAAAACACGCATAATAGCATCTTTGTGTCAAAATCAGATTTTAAATTATATCAGTTGGTAACTTAAATTTTCTTGAATGATTCTTGTTTTAACTTTTTAAACCCACACCTGGTGGCTATTAGTGGTACTGCATCTAATATCTCTTTAAAACAACTTTACTTCCGAGCACGAGTAACTACTGCCATCTTCTGTGTACAGTCAACAGCAGGGGCGGCCCTCAGGGAGCGGAGTTTAACTCCTCTGGTCTACAGGAAGGGCAAAGCAAATGAAAGAGTAGAAACCTAAAAGGCAGCAGACATCCACAACAAATACAGACCATGCGATACCTGAAGATTTCAACTAGGAAGTAAATGCAACACAATCAGTGGATGAGTACAAAAAGCCAAAATTCCCATCTTACCTATTGTCCGTGGAATCATTCCTTGCCGCGGCATCAAGTTGTCATCCAGGCCTTCAAGGCCACCATACAGAGAGTGAGAGATTCTGCGCTCATGGTCATCCAGGGAGGTGTTCAAAGTCTGCTGCGGCCCCAGTGGGCTCTCTGAAGGCTCCTAAATGAAGAGGAAAGTGGTGTTAAATTCACTACTGTATTTACTTAGTCCTTCTTCTTCTGCACTCAAGTAAGAAAAAAAAAAAATATTTGTCTTTTTGACCAGCTAAGGCTTTGCAAAGTGCTTTGAGAATGCTTATGGGCTCGCAAAGAACACATTACCCTCTGTGTTTACGTTAAGAGAGGTAGAATAAAAAAACTGACACCAAATAAAAGGAAGTGGCAACATTCACTAAACAGTAATGGGTGGAAACAGGGGCAGCTATCCATGCTAATGCTACCAGTGTGATAAGGATAAATGAGCATGGATTTCCAATAGGCTGTTGAGCCACTCGCTGTTAGCTAGCCGGTGAAGCCCTGCGGGGGAAAGTTACCATCTTGACATTTCCCTCAAGACCTGTGATGACACACTCTTGTTTGCTGGACAAATAGACCATTTGCCAGACCTGTCACCCATAAGCACACATCTATGGCCTGAGAGAGAGACAGTGTGTGTGTTTTTTGCTCTCAGTGTTTGTCCATTGGATCGTTGACCGTATTGATTTGCTATGGCTTCTGCATTTCTTGCTGATGGTGATGACAGCTCTTGCTATAAAGATAACCAACGTCGCTGGCATCATATGACGAGCGATAACACGAGAGTCAATATTGGAGCCAAATTGCCCCAATCAATGACTTTAACTTGCTAGGCTGGGATTCGATTTTGGCAGAAGGTCTTTGCCCAGTGATCCTTGTCTGTCAGTAAATGGTTGAGGTGGTGTAATAACCACTGCACACTGGCTTCTGATGTAAACAAACAGCTCCGGTTTGCAGGAGTATACAAACGTGAGGTCACAGAGGTGTGATGTGTATCTGGATTTTAAAGGACAAGAGTACCTGTTACAATCTCTGGACTAGAAATATTCTTACCATCAGAACAAGCAACAACCTTAAGATTTATTTAAGGGATCAACTTAGGTCGGAGAAACCATGAAACAATCTACCCCTATATAGAAGTTTTATTTTAACAGGTGCAACTTTTTTAGACTACTTCAACATCTTTCTAGCACTATAAATACACAAATGCTGGTCAAGTGCAATGGTTTAAGTCACAACGGAGCAACAAAGCAAATCAAAACTTTGCAGAGACACAACAAATCAACCTCGGAAACAAACTCATTTCAAAGGTGGCCATATGGTGCTGTGACTGCTGGCTGCTCTTGACTTTAAATGAGGTAGTTAATGAATTGGCCGACTGAGGAACCGGGGTGAGATGCCTCCATAATAGCAGAGGGGATTTGCTGTACTGACGCCGCATCGACAAATCAGAGCGAAGCTCATTGCATATTCAGGCTGCTAACTGAGCTCTGGGAAGGGCTCGATCCCATCGGGTGCCAGCGGTGATGTGGAAGTCAGCTGCTCTCGATTCGTTGCGTTTCTATGGGGATGGATGAAGGAGCGGAAGCAGTTGGGCTTGTGATTTATGCAACGGCAAACATTTCAGATTGATTTGAGATTGGCTGTCAGGGGACGGAGACATGGGGAAGAGAGTAAATACAGGATTATTTGATCTCATATGTCAGTAAATGTCACAATGAGCCAAGGCTTTCATCCGACTATAATTGGGTATTATATGGATTTAACTAGTATTTGATTGGCAGATGGTTATTATGTATTAATCTACAATAACTCTATAGGGACTTTTTAAATCATCACTGAGCAGTCACTTTAAATAGGAGCACATAAATTACCTTGTTTTTTCTCCTGCTTTTTGTTTTCCAAGTGTCGTGGACAATATTTCTTATAAATAGCCAGAAACTTGTAGAGCCTCCGGGCATGCCTCCAGCTATGCATGTGAAGCTAAGATCGACGAGACTCCCAGCGCTCGAATTTTATTCATCCGACGTGCACTCGGTGAAGTCTTACTGCCTTGACGTGTCTGTAACACGCGCACGTATGTAAACAGTCCCAACGTACCAAACAAACAAATCCAGCCTCCAAATCAAATGAATGCAATGCATAAGGCTGGATGTAGAAAAGTAGAGACTCCGGGTTTTTTTGTGCACTCACACAAGCGGACACAAACACACGGCTGTGTGTAGTTTTACACACACACACACACACACACACACACACACACGGACTCGCGTACACAAAACACACCTCCAGGCTTAGCCTCTGCTTTCAATTACCAGACGGACCGAGGGGAAATCAAAACTTTGACACACCATGTTGGAAAAGGAGAGGAGGGAAGCCAGGCAGTGCCAGAGGCGCACGCTTGCACAGAAACACGCACACGCATTCTCACACACAGATTCAGCCTCAGCTTTCAAGCAGGCGACAGGCCAAGGTGTACAGAGAATGTAAAAACATGACATTGAGTGGAAGAAAAAGTTGTGTTGCTTGGTTAACAGCCTTTTTTTCCCCCCTTCCACCTGCCTCGAAGGAGGTAAGCTAGCATGGGAGGGGGATGGTAAACTGCTGCATGCTTACGGTTATTCATTGAAGAACTAATTGACACTCTTGCTGGTATTTCCAGGTGTCTGCTTTGGGTTGTGTTATATTTTTATCTCACTTTATGATTCAGTATCTACGCAGGTGTCTGTATTCAGGAGCAGCGATGTCAGATGACTCAGATTTTGAAAAAACAAAACACAAATGGACACAATAATTATAAACTCTTTCAACTCAGTAAGGCTGCACCCAATCTGAACCCTGTATATTTGATCAAAGATACATTGCAGTCTACAAGTAAAAATGACGCAGAGGAAGGGGGAAAGCTGGTTGAAACCCCAGAACAGCTGGTTGAGTAAAACTCAGAGCATTAGCTAATGAAAGCAGTCTTCATTTTACTCTATAATCAATGCTGACATGGCCTTATGCAGGGTGTTCCTCTTCCTAGTTTTCCACTGGAGCTACTCATTTAACATCCAACAACAGCTGGAACGTATAGCTGAGGTGTGAACGTATGAAACAAGAGTGTGAATCAGTTCTCAAAGTCAGAGTAAATCAAAGAATCAATCCCTTCGTTTGCATCTGCAGCAATAATTAAAATCGTATTCAGTACAATAAGAAAACTGCTGATTAGAATCCCAGTTGTGATTACAATTAATTTGTTGAGGATAACCAGCTTGATGGCAGATTACAAATTAGGCATTTAATAGGAAATCTGCTGTAATTTGAGTTAAATATCTGTAACTACTGTAGTTACTTTCAGGGAAGCCCTGATCAAGGTAATCTGATAAACCTATACTTGCTTCATAGAGTACATTGGAAGTCCATTTTGTATTCTACTACGCCACTCACACGTTAATACAGCTGCGCTAAAGACTTGTGGCAGGACCTCAACACCATGTTTGGTGCATGGACATATAAAAGTGGAAAATGAAAAATATCTTATTCATCCCAGAGGGAAAGTGCAATATATTATAAATCGTAATATAATTCAAACCTTCCACAAAGTTTTTATCATTTGGTTGAAGACAAAGAGTTAATTCTGGCAGAGACCCTGTAATAGTCCATGCATCCGTTTCATCGTGCAGACTTAAATAAGTTGATCAGAAAAATACAACTTCAGTCAAAAAAAAGAAAAATACATTTTCTTATTTTACAGATATCTAAATGTCTTAAAGTCACATACTCTTGCATTAACCCTTGCAATGACTCAAAGATACAGGAAGTCATTCTTACTAACGGCCATCACCCTCGGCAACAAAAACTCAACAGTTAATCAATTATTCTTGTTTCTTTGGAAAACACCACAAATAAAAACATTGACTTCAACATTCTAATTTCCCTCATTAATAAATAAAGTTCATTTCATTCAAACCCACATTAATTCTGGTTACCTCAGTTCTCTTGGCCACTCTTCTGGCCACGATAAGCTGGATCATCCCGCGCTTGTTGCCTTCCGTTGACATGGACTTGCGTAGCGTCTCCATGGCGTCTTGGTTGGTTTTGCCTAGTAGCGATTCCCCGTTCACGGCAATCAACTGGTCGTTGATACGCAGCCGCCCGTCCTTTAGGTAAATAAGAAATTATGCATCAAAACTGAAACTTTTACTGGTGGAATGAAAACGCCACTTAACCAGCAACGAAACAGAAGACATGGTGAGACCAGTCTCTGAGGGTATCCTGTTTCTGGGATTGATCTGATGTCTGGCAAAAAGGAGAACGTTTCAGTCCATTATTATTTGTTGTTTGTTTGTTTGAAAGAATCACGTTGAGAAAGTATTGAAAAGTGTGTACTGTGATCTAATACCAGCTTAATCTCATGTTCATGATGTACTAGCTGAGACACAGAAAGGTTATCTCACTTCACTTTCCTTGTTAAATCATAAACCAGACAAGGTCCAGAAAACTGACATCCAGCTCTTCAATTTCAACAAATATATCAAAATCATTCAACTGAATCATCTTTAACATATGATTGTTGACACTTTGTTGGGATGGATCTAACAATGAGAGCAGATTAACAGTTCAACTGTAGTCTTTTGCTGCTGCTGTAGCCCTTCTTCCTCATTCTGACCACGTCTAAATGACTAAATGCATCCAGTTGCTGCCATATAATTAGCTGCTTAACTTAGCAATTGGACAGATGTATCTAATAAAGTAGCCAATGAGTGTATTTAACTTCCCTTTCATAATTCCTAAATCAGAGAAGAGAGTGCTGTACCTTGCAGGCTGCCCCTCCATTTATGATGGATTTGACAAAGATGCCCAGGTCCGCGTGGTTTTCCTTGGAGCGGTTGCCTTTGACGCTGACACCCAAACCTGCCGAACCCGAATCACTGAGGGGGATCTCAAAGGTCAGGAATTCTCTAGTTCCATCTGGAGTCAAGACCAACTCGTCCTCCTCCGTCTTCTGGGAAAACGAAGAACAAACAGAGAAATAATGACATCAGATGCTAAACGGACAAATCTTTTCCCAAGTGCTCAAACCTATTGTACCTTAAATAACTATGAATATCAGAAGAAAAACCTGCTACAGCAAGACAAGCATTTTCATTTGGTTAAATGAGCAACACTCGTGTATTTTCCTGCCAAAAGTCATGACTCAAGGCCTGCTTTAGCCTGACCATGCTCCCCCCCTCCCACTATCCTGGGTTAGGTGAAGCACTGAAGTTAAAGAAGACCATTGATTTGGCTACTTGAGGTTAATGAAAAGTACTAGCATATAAATTGCAGCTGGGCAGATAGTAGGGAGGTAAATCAGAGTGCAAGCTCGTTAACCACAACAAATATCATAATGTTAAACAGACTAACACCACCGAGTGTTAAATCAGGTACTTAGTGCGAGCCTGGACTCTCCCTCAAGACTCGTTCATCAATACTGAACCACATGCAGTAGGTGGTTCTTTTAAATAATAAAGAAAGCCTCTGTTTCAAACTCAAGTGAGCGTTCATTAGAATGAGGATGCTGTATTTTAAATGGGATTTTATGTTCTGGTGGAATCAGCAGAATCTGAGGGAGAGATCTCGTTTATATCTGTGAAATACTTTCAGTGCCGTTTGTATCTGAAACATGTCCTTAAGCTAGTTTTTAAATCAAAACTCTTCAAGTCTTGCAGCTCCACAATTTTACTTTGTAACACAAAAAATAATCTCCAATGTTTTGGGTGCAGAGTTCTTAATATTATCCTCATTTGGTGCAAAGAAAAAAATTCTTAAATAGACTTAATCTCAAATAAATATAATTCAAATGTATAATTCCAAGAATAGAGAACAGTCAGTGAAACAACCACTACTACTATTAAGTGCTGCAAGGAAAACACAGCCAAATATGACCAAATATCCATCATGGTTGCAATAAAAAAGTGCCACAAAGGTGGCCAAATCCTTTAAAGCAGCGAACAGGAATCCCACTTTACCCTACAAACATCTGGCTTTTGTCTCAACTGGGAAATAGTCCAATAAATGAAAAGTCCAGGGTCAAACGACTGCAGTGATTGCAGATATCTATCTGCTGCAGTTTGCAGGGGCATGCAAAGCTTTGTCAGAACTTTTATAGACAGAATTTCTAGGCACAGCCATGTGGCGAAGGGGTCCGCTTCGGTGGACTAAGGATTGGGTCTCTGCTTTTTGTAGATGTACTCTTGTTTGCTTCATTTGGCTGCATTCTCACCGGAGCCGTTTGCTGACAAGTGCGACGTGCCTGGGATTAAGGATCAGCATCTTCAAATCCGAGACCATGGTCCTCAGCCGGATAAAGGATGGAGGGTCCTCTCCGGATCAGGAATGAGGTCCTTCCCCAAGTGGAGGAGTTTGAGAATCTCAAGGTCTTGTTCACAAGTGAGGGAAGAATGGAGTGGAAGATGGACAGGCAGTTTAGTGTGCTGTCCGCAGAGATGTTGGCTCTGCATCGGTCTGTCTTGGTGAAAAAGTAGCTCTTGGATTTACCAGTTGATTGACACTCCTACCCTCAACTGTGGCCACGAGCTGTGGCTAGTTACTGAAAGAACAAGGTCATGGATACAAGCAACCAAAATGAGTCTCCTCCATAGGATGTCTGGCCTCTCCCTGAAAGAGAGGGTGAGAACCTCAGTCATCAAGGAGGAGTTTGGAACAAAATCCACTGTTCCTCTGTGTCAAAAGGAGCCAGATAAGGTGGCTCAGGTATCTAGTTTGGATGCCTCCTGGATGGCGTTCCGGGCACATACCACAGGGAAGGTGCAGGACATGATGGAAGAACTATCTCTCTCCGCTGACCTAGGAATGCCTTGGGATGAGATGGAAGAACTGGTTGAAGAGAGGGAAGTCTGAGCTTCCCTGCTTGAGCGACTACCCCCACAACCTAACCTCAGGTAAGATGGAAGGCTAGATGGATGGAAAGCAACTCCAAAAATGTCTTAAAATTGGTGCTTAGAAGCATTGAATAACAAATATGTGGATAACAAGATGCTACAGATCCATTTTACCAAAGCTGCAGCTCAGTCTGCTCTGCTACGCAGAGTCAAGCTTATCAGACACTGTGATACACCATGTTATTGGTCAGTCAGGAATCTTCTCTTCCTGTTTAGTAGTCTGACGGTTTTCCCTGGGAGTGATAATAGTAATGTACTGTATGATCCATCAATGGCAGCAGAGCAGTGAGGTTTATCATTCTGTGTCTCGTGAAAGAAAACAAATCAACAGGCTTGTTTAAGCACATGTGAATGCATTATAAAAAGTCCAATCTAGTTCAAATATTAAGGTCTTGACACAAATACACAGATACATAAAGAAGCCCGCCATTAAAAAAATACACCAACCATACGACTGAAGCGTGATACCAAGCGCATCCCAAAGGCCTGTAACCCGGCACAAACACAGCAATCTAATTGACATGCTGAGAGCTTTCTCTCTCTTCCCTCTACAACAGGTGCTTCTTTCCCTATATTCATTCTCACTCTATTCCAGTGCAACAATAAAAAGCCATTCTCTCGTGCTTATTATTTGACAGCTGTCCTCTGAATAGATGGGTGCGTGCACGTTCCCGCCTGACAATCATTGTGCACGCCTAATGAATTCAATCATCAGGCTCGGTGTCAGCATGTCATTAGCTCTCTTTGTTTGTGGGGAGAGAGATGGAATTACTCTGGGTGGAACGGAGAAAGAGGGATGGAGGGAGAGGCAAAGTGGAGGAGGAGTAGGGCAAAATGAGGATGGACTAAGAAGGAAAGGGAGGGAACAGAAGGGAGCAAGGAGGAAGATAAAAAAAAAGCTAACATGAAAAGCTCTGAGTGTGTCTGCGTGTTTTAGAGAGACAAAAGAAAGCTACCTGAAATAAATTTGTATTCAAATTAGAAACAAAGCATAAGCCAATTTGACATCAGGAACAACTTCTGGGAAGTGCTGAACAATAACGACAACAGGAATTTAATTATTTTGCAAGTCAAGTCCAATTAATTTGACTAAATTAAATTTAAGGCTAATTAAAAAGTTACTGTGGGAGACTTAATCATCTTTGACTGCAAATGGCCAGAATGAGGAAGGAGGAAAACAGATTGTTACAACCACATACAGCTCTATTTGAAGTTATAAATATCTCTTGTGTGTTGAAATTGAAATTGTTAGTTTAATAACCTAAACTTAAGCATTGTGAACATTTAGCTAAATCATCCGCAGTCTGAAGTGTAGTTGCTGGAGTTCAGTTTCACCATTCATGTACGGTTTTTATCACGGTGGTGCGAAGGCTGTGCACATCCCAGTATGTTTAGCAGAGACAAGCTCCAAAGCAGAGATGACAACACAGTTAACTTAAACTGCCAAAAAAAAGATGGATGGAAATTCATCAATGTCCTGACGGAATCACAGCCTTTTCCCAAAAGCAGAAGCTTTTTTTTCCCAAATGGAGAAAAGTCTCTTCTGTGCCCACTTTGTCTCTTGAACTGCAAAACTTCGATCTTGTGTCCATCTATATAGAGAAAACAACTAAATGGAGCGAATGACTTGTATGCCAACAAATGTTATTGCCTGAATGCATACATGTTGGGTAAAGTTTGTAAGCAAAACCCTATGAAAAAATACTTTCAACAGTACAATACATATAAAATGACAGTTAACCAATGAGAGAGGTTTCAACAAAGAAAAGGAAGAGAGATTAGCTAGCTACAATGCAAGCTAACAATGGTTAGCAGCTAGCTTGACAATTTACAGGCATGGCTGAGTTGGCAGATATGTAATGCCCGACTAGGTGTCCATTATCAGAAAATAATGGACGTCGCGGAGGCGTGAACCGTCCGACACGAATGGTCTTAGTGTACCTAAGACCATGGTATAAGGTACATTATGTACTGGAAAATTGTAAATATCTTCCGATTAACATTTTGAGACCTGTAGATTTTCTGTAAGTAAGGAGTAATGTGTTTCTCTCGCAGGGCTGAGAAAACACACACATTTCTCTGTTATTGCTGAGTATACCGGGTTTGAGGATACAAAAAGACTTTGCTCCCTGAATGCACACATATCTAGTCTATGTTTGTCAATACTTACAAAAAACCCAATTCACAAAAAGTCCCTCTCAACAAATGAACAGATGTTTCAACAACGAGAAGCCAAGTGGCTAAAGTAGCTAGCTACGAGGAAAGCTAACAACAGTTGCTTGATAGATTACAGGCATAGCTGAGGAGAGATGTAGGGCATACTGAGCAGAGGTAAATATCTTCTAATTAACATTTTAAAGACACAATATCAACAATTTCAATAAATAAAATAAAGTATATTTCATTTCAATCACCTTGAATGTATGAATCACAATGCCCGACCAAGCTAATACCATTTCATTTATTACTAATAGTAACCAGGTACCAGCTTCCTCTATGTGCAAATCATGAAATGGTGGGAAAATTATTGGTTTCATCAAATGGATAAAACTTAATATTTATAGGCTTTGTACACACAAACACATGTATTTTGACAATGGCATATTTATGTGCATGTTAGCATTTTGGAAAACACCTTCCTGGGTGACAATTTTCCACCAACTATGGTAGTAATGTTTACATGCTGAACAGAAAACTGGGATATTTGACTTGCAATGTCAGACTGTATACTTCCATCTTATTGATTTAACACCTCAACGTACCAACCTCCCCTGTGGTTACATTGCAACAGCAAAACTCAGTCAAGGTAGCGTTTGTGATAACCTTGCTAACAGGACTTTGTACAAACAGTAACAGCCCAACTATAAGAAAGGGGCAGAGATGTTCGAAAGGATAATGGTGTACACAGCTACATAAAACACACCAAAGAGGAAGAACCGAATGCTAGTTTTGAACTGTGAGAATGAGGATGTTTTTGCTGAGGATTAGTGAAATTTAATTTTCAAACTAGGTAAGCAGGTTACCCAACAGGCAATATCTTCACATCACCAACCTTAAATATAACTTATTAAAGATATTTTGAGATATTTCAAAAGGATTTTAAAGGGGATAATGAGGAGGGAAAGAAGGAGAATAGTGCAACAAGAGTGGATAAAATGAAATAGAAAACAGGTGCTGGAGACAGCCGAGAGGGCACAAAGAGGAGCTGAATCAAGGTGAAGGAAGAGAGAAGAGTGATGTGCTGGAGAGACGAGGGACGGAGAAAAAAAACAGAGCGAGGGCGAAGAGGCAAGGAGCCAGAAAGAAAAGGGTGAAAAGAATGAGAAAGTGCGAGCATGACAATGACAGAGTGAGCGAGCAAGTGTGAATGAAACGCTGACAGAAAGGGATGAATTCAAGTGGAACACAAAAGAAGACAGACACTGCCACCTCTCTGACAGTATGCCCATCTCTCACTCTCTCACTCCTTTTTCTTCTCTCAGCCTTCCTTCTTTTTACTTTTTTACCCGTCTCTTTTTATATAGCAACTCTACTTCCTTCACTTTTCTTTTAAAACCATCTCCGTCTGCTCATCTCCTCTTATTTGTACCACTCCCCCTTTCTTTACCTAATATCCTTTGTCTAGCTTTTAACACCTCTGTCTCCTTCTCTCACTGCTCCTCTTTATCATATTTGTTAAGCATATTGAACCAGCTCAAGTTGAGGAGCGATTGTTCTCTCTTAAAGCAGAAGATGAATTTGAAATGATGGAAAATCTAAGCTTCCAGAATCATTAAGATTAGCAATTAGCTATGTTTGCTGTTTGTCTACCAAACAAGTAGACAATCAGGTAGACATTTGATGTTTACATCTCCCACTGTAAAATTCTCAGAGGGATGCTAGCATGATGTTCACAAAAAAACAGTTGTTTGGTCTTTCCCTTTCTGTATTTTTTGGTCCTCCAGGCAGCATACTCTTCCTTCTCCACCCATGTAAGGAGCATCAAAGCTTTTTTGGGTTCCACAAGATGTGTATATACTGTACATAAAGTCCCTCACCCCAACCATGGTTTATGAGATGCTTGTAATTAATACTAAGCTCACTATTTCTTACACCTTTTGGCAAAAAAAAATTAAAAGATAAATATATTCTTTCATTTACAAGCCAAAGTTAAGTTATTAGATTCTACATGTTTAGTTGCCTTACAACACAAATCATTTAAATGTAAATGAGAAGAACTAAGTCATGAATTTTGAAGAAAATAGGATGAGTGATGAAAGACTGAGGTGAGGTTCAACATGATTAGCATTTCCAACCCTGACCAAGTGTTGACTTTAACATCCTGCCTGTAAAATGTGTTGATTGGAGGAAGAAAGTGGATATTTAGATATTCTTCTGTTTGTATTTCAGATTAATCACACAACAGTGGCCTCTGGGTGTGAAACACAGCTAAATTAGACAGAACTCAAGATATCCAAAATACAACAACATAGGCAGATTTTACAAACATTTTTCCAAGACAGACAAAAAGGTGAAATGGAAAAAAAAATAAAGAAGCAGAATTAGAAAAAAATATTTGAGAAAACTGAAAAAAAAAACAAGTACAGCAGAGAAAATGATGAAATGGAAAATTTTAAAAAACACAACAAAGCAGAAAAGACCAAAAAAAGGACAATATTTAAAGAAAAACAATACTGAAAGAAAACCAAACATGACAGAAACCAGTTCAAATGCAGTTTTGCTTTTTTCTTGGTTGTTGCATCTTGTTAATGTGTTTTTAGTTTTTTTCTTCTTTCTGATGTGTTTCTTTGAAATGTGTTTGTCTAATGCTGTGCTCTGCACCTTAAGACCAACAGTAAACAGTTTTTAACTGAACACCTTAATGTACACACACTTTCCCTCTGTCATCGTCTCACTTCATCTTCTTCCTACACCTCTACTTTCCGAAGCTCCCGGTCCTTCATTTCCCCCGAACCACTTACGCTTTACACATCTAATGCACGTCTCACCCTCAAAGCCTCTCCTCTCCTTTGTATTCAACAGCCTGAACACATCCTTAGCATTTCAGAAATCTAACTTGAAAATCTCCACTATTTACTCCTCCTTCCTCTCAACCCTCCTCCTCGCTGCAGAAACGATGGGCAGCTTTTTGGCCAAAAACAAACCTGTCGATTTGACGGCGTCTGCAAAAGCCACAAGAAGGTGATTTCTGAGAAAGGGGGAAAAAAAAGGCGAAATGAAGGAGTGTGGTGACGACTGAAGGGAGAAAGAAGTGGAGAGGGATGGAGGTGAAAGGAAGCCAGTGAAGGGTGTAATTGGCCGAGAGAAGTCGAGCGTGGAAACCATTGTTGGCTGCCTACTGTAGCATCCATCTCTGTGTATTCATTCTGACTCTTTCCCCATTCCTCTCTTACTTTCAATCACTGTATTTAACACGCCAGTTGCGATCTTTTTCCTCCGTTTGTCCGCCGACGCTATGCTTCATCCCTCGCCTTCGACATTTTATGTATAATGTAGACACACCTGTCCACACATGCGCCGTTGTGTTCGTGCTAGGACTCATCTAATGAGGCACAACATCGATGGCCTTCCCTCTCAATTTCACATCTTCTCCCAGTTAATTTCTGAGGTTCTGACGATTCCCCTCCCTGTACTCACAGTTCATTCTCCCACTCCCCCTCGCCTGCCTCCCCTCCCCTCGTTCGTTCTGGTGCATCTCATTGTAGCTTCATGCTGATAGACCATGAATATCAAATACCTGTGTGATCGACTGAGCCGAGACCGGCGCAGCGTGGAGGCAGGCAGAGGGAGGCAGGTGCGCTTGTGTGAGTAAACAAGTGAAAAAGGAAGAGAAACGGGGGAAAAAAGAAGGTCCACATCAGTGTGCATGATGACACGTGTGCACCAACGCACTCAAAACAGCATGAGCAGTCACCAAAAATGTCAACTAAAATGATGATTCGGTGCCTCCACACACCAATGACATCATTTGGAGGAAGAACCAAGTAGTTACGCTAGCTGTCCGAAACTAATCAGCTGCCTTCATTCCATCTCCCTCCCGGCCACTACAAACCATTTATAACCTGATAAAATGCTGAGTAATTACACCAGCAGCTGCCACCAGTGTGTGCGTTTTTGTGTCCATATGCTTTGTGTGTTTGAGTTTAAACGTGTATACAGTCCATGCAGCTCTGTACTGGGTCTGAGAGCGAGTGTGTATATGGGTCAGGTGACAGCTTGAAACATCGCTTCAATTAAATCAGAAGGCCCGTTTTGTGGAAAAATGGTCCTCTCTGACGGACTCGTATCACCAGCGAGTCTCTCCACGACACAGAAGCAGCATCGAGCCCTCCGCCACAGAGATGCAACCGTTAATTACTGCAGCTTTCTACTGCGCTAATAATGATGCAAAGGTGTGTCATTATTCTAAGAATAATTTCTTCTCACTTTGCAGCAGAAGAAAATGCAGCTGATTTGCACATAAGGTCAGAATATGACTACAACAACTCTCCACAACTCAGTTACATGTTTATATTTTACAGCCTGTAAACTGTTTTAAACGTGAACAGGTTTTCACCAGGTGCAATAAAACAGAACAAAGAAGCATTAGAAAACAAACAAATATATAATAAAAAGATAAGTGAACAGATTTAAAGTCTGTCGGCCCTTCATCAACTTATCTTTGAATGAGAAATTAATTCATTTTGCATCAAAAGAAAAATACAGTTTTGGAAGATTTACGAGCCAGTTAAACCATTACCAACTCACTGGCTTTTCAGTGCTTACATAACCAAGGACGTTTTATGTGCTCAGCTACATTTAATGTAAATACATGTTTTAAGTTTCAGGGTGAAGTCATGAAATCAAAAGATAGGCTGACCTCAGTACGACTATGTTTAACTCTGCATCCCACCTAATACAGCTTTTCACTAATATGTTGTGATACTTTCTCAAGGTTTTGAGCTCAGGTGGCTTTCTGTCTATTTCTGCCTTATTCAACTGTCTCCTTATTCAGTTCATTGGACATCATCAAAAAGAAACATACTTGTTTATATGGAGGTCACATGATAACTGACTGCATTGTATCTGGATATCTGCTGGTATCTTTTGTTTTGCACCTGAGCTATTTGCACATTTGCAATATTGTTTTGACTCTTTCAGGTTGTGTCTTGTCTGAAAATAAAGCTGGAAGATACAGCAACTTTTGGAAAGGTAAGGTTGAGATTGCTTGTTAGATGGTTCCAATTTTCTTTTCTTTGTCACTGCAGAGTATTACAGGTAGATTTTTGATCAATTAGAAAAAAAAAAATTTAAAAGAAAAAGAGCCTGAATCATAAAGCATGGAAAACATCCAAGCGCCTCGCACGAGTGTGCAGTTTTTGGTTGTCTCAACAAAGCCGTAGTCGAGTTTTGTTTCATCCACAAATTAAACAAAACCACAAATAAATGAGCAGGTCTGATACTGGTACAGTCTATAAGCTGGTCTTACATATTCACAGCAGACAGGACAAGCCACCCCCATGGCTGACACCATGCCTGTATAGGTTATGTTTAACATATCAACTCAGCTTCAGCAAAGATAAAACCTCCTCAAATAAAATTTCAGCTGCTGCTACATTATGAAGTTAAGCTAATCTGAAAAAAGAATTATTTAAAATTGTTTCAAAAGCTTTGTGTGAGTTATAGTAAAAGAAAAAAAAACATATCTGTGGGCCTGATAGAGACAGATCATTTCAAATGTGTAATATTTATGCTGCTTAATGCTATGCCTAAATGCTCCCGTATATCCCGCCATCAAGAAATCCTTCATCATCACACCCCGGCGTGCTAACAGATTACTGTTTCATAACAGCTTTGTGAATGGAGAGGCGAGGAAACATGCACATGTGATAGATAGCATCTTGGCACAGTGCTGCCGCCGAACTACTGCTACTCCTGCTGATGGCTTTTCAATGTAGCGTTGCTGTAATTTTCCATAAGCCTGTGTGACTAATGGCATAAACAATGGAGCTGAATGTTCATGTTATGGGCCCATTATGGAACAATCAGAGCAGGAACTAAGAGACGGATGCCTCTGATCAGCCCTATTGTAGAAGCCAGGTGCAGCAGAGAGCGTTTGGTTCCTGAAAGTGTGTCTTAAGTGTATATTTCAGACAATAGAGAGGAGGAATTGATTTAAATTAAGAGATGAGGAGAAGTATAAGGCGGCTACAAAGGAAGCTGATGAGAAAAGAGACAAAGGAAAACCAACAAAGTGTTTTGCTTTTACAGATCATTGGCAAAGCAATGGATTGCTTAAATGACGCCCGGTCTATTTGTGCAGCCACCCAAGTATCTCATTTGCCTGCGAGGCCTTTTTTTTCCCCCTCTACAGCATAACGGCCAAAGCTGGGGATGTCATGCAGCAGTTACCTCAATCAGCCAGTGCGGTTTCCTGGCTGTCACAGGCTGTCGTGGAGGCTAAAGGGAGCAGTCAAAGTCAACAGGTTAGACACAAGGGCCATTTAAACAGAGTCCACATACTTATAGTAAGTCATGTTATGCAAAAGGGACAGAAAATCTAAATAGAGGTGACCAGTGGTTGATGTGAAGGATCAGAGGAGTGAGTCGTGGTAAAAGGGTGAATACACACACAATTCCTCAATTATGAAGTTAATCATCTTTCCTGAGCAAAAAGAAAACCAGTGAATGTGTGAAAGTTTAACTGGAGTGAGTCTGTTCGAACAAATGGACCCATCAGAGAAAGACACATCTAAAAAGCAAAGCTGTAATATTCTGACCACTCTGATTGAAATGGTAAACTAAGCCTCATTCAAGCTCAAAACCAAAAGAGCTCGACACTCTTTGTTTTTCAGTTCTTTTCTCCAACTTTCTCATTCTTTCCTCTGAAGCACCCATTTGTCCTGTGTAACTTTTGGTATGGTTGTTAGTTATTCTCTTTACAAAGTTTTAACCGTTGTGGTGCATGTTATGTTTGTTATACTGCAATAAGTTGCGTATTAATGCAGCCGTGCTCCAATTACAGCAGCAAGCCGACGTCATTTTTAGTTTAGTTTAGTTATTTCATTCATTCCTGAGACAAATCAACCAAAACAAATACAAGAATGAAAACGAAAAGAAAGACGAAAAATCTTATATAAACTTCCTTCTTACATAAATTATCCTAAACACACATATAGAAATAAAAAAAAGAGAAACAAAAAACAAATAAACTATGTAAAATAAAATAAGGCTAATATAGCTTCTCACATCTACCCAACATGGCTTTTTTCATTTTAATCCATCACAACAGAACAGAAAAAGCCTCAAACATGCAAACCTTTTAACACGCAATACAGAATGAGGGAATATTGTTAATAATGACATCGCTTGTTTTGAGTTAAAAGTATCTTTTCTCTTTGCAATTTGCACAACTATTCGTATTATTGTAATTGAGAGATATTTTTCATTCATTTTGTGTTAGGAGCATCTTAATTTAATCTACAGCTACTTTCATTTCAGTCAGCTGTTTTAATGCACATGTGCTCCAGATCCTTCTTAAAAGTTGATTTAGCACTCAAAGTTGTTAATTAAAGGCGTCTCTTTGGTTACTTTATAAAAAAAATCATATTGAGGTATGTATTGTATATCGTGGATCAGGTTAAAGAACATCGAGATATAAATTTTGGTTCACATCACCCAACCCTACTCTATATGTAAGTGATATGTAGACTGGTAGTAGTAACTAAGTTTTCCCATTGCTAGCTGTTAATAGATCTCCTAAACAAAGACCATTAAGATTGATTAATCATTTGTTCTTAAGATCAATTCAAATGAGAATCAATGAGGAACGTCCATCATCATTACAATACAGTGGCGCCTCATTAATAGTTATTAACGAGTTGATCAGTTTGCCAAGTCACCGACCTGCATGCTTGAAAACTACATGTCACATGACCAACGCATGAACGGCTGTAAAAATGGTGATTTTGGGGTCATTGGAGCATCTTCAATGAGAAAGTGTTTTTTTTCCCCCCACTTCAGCTGCTGCTGTGTAGCAGTCAGCAGAGGATGAGTCATGCCGAGCCCCAGCTGGAGTGCTGGCAAACCTGCTGCTCCAGAAGCCATCTACACACGACGCTCTGTCGGCTTTTTTACATTAATCATCGCGCAGCAGAAATAGAGGCAAAGTAGATGGAATAAAAAGCATTACACAAAGCCAAACTAAGAGAAACCTGAGCTGCGTTAATACCCATAAAGCCAGTTTCCTCCTTGTCACACCTGAAAACTTATTGCTTTATAAAGTTTATATAAACGGAAAATTTGGCGCTTTTGAACTCTGTACAACTTCTATGGTCCACGAAAGAGTCTATTCAAGAGAACAATAATGAAAGTAATCATCAGTTGCTGCACTACAGTTCATCATCCAACCATCTCTTACTGGAAACTCATCTATTTCTCGAAAATGGATGTCCATTAAAAGCTGGCCTGCTCTGTTAGACGTACACCCCGCCTCTAAAACCTCACACCATCACGGTGCCACTGCTGCTGCTGCCGCTGTTATTGGCGGTGAGATGTTTAAAATGAGGTGCCTGACAACAGATAACATCTGAAAGGCGCTGAATCCATTATGGTGGTGGATGTATTCCGGGAAAGGGCGAGGAGAAAAGAGGCTCATCGGGGAGGTTTGGAGTTTGGAAGACGGGAAGGAGGGCGAGTACGGACAAAAAGGGGGCATGAGGAGATGGCGTGACCACAGTGCATTTGCTTAAATCCATCTGTCTCTTTCATAATGCTGTATAGATTATTAGCCGGGCAAATGTCTAAAACAAGAGAAACTGACCTCGGTAAATTTTGAAAGATGTGCAAGTCTTGTCTTGGATTTGATTACTTTCGGGTATTATGCTGTCACAACAGCTCATATTAACTCATATGGTTGATATTAGCTCATATTGTGTTCCTGGAAACATCCTGAAAATATTTCTACACATTTAAACTTGAAGTCTTAGTTTGATAAAAGCGCCTTTTAATGCACTAAAAGTTACAACTACACTTTTATAAAAAATGATTATCTTTAACTTAGCTGGGTTTATCTTCGTCACCGCCTTCTATTTTCTGGTTTGTGTCAGGCAGAGAGGAGAGGCTGCAGAATAACTATTGAGAGCAAAACATTTGCTCAGTTTCTTCCTCCTCCTTAGAGCTCATTTGCACAAAAATAAAAAAAATAATGGCAATAAAAACTAGAGCGTTACCAGGTTTTGGACAGTGTGTGGGCTCAAATTCACACACTAAATTACAAAAATAAGATCTTCAGCTTGTAAATTATGTGGACAATGATTCAAGATGCAATTGGTTGATGATAAAAATAGTCTGAGATTCGTGTAAAAAAGATTTGGACCAGACAGTTTCACAAAGACTCCATAAAAAAACTCATAGAACTCCATTTAAAACTCGGCTCCCACAACGTAGGCGGCTCTTTTCGTTTAGAAACGATCCAAACTGATTGAAATGAGCCAAAAGTATTGAAGTGATAAAACACTTGTGAAAGGAAATGAGATCATTCTGCTTCACAGCATTTACAGCAATGCTGGTTAACTTTCATACAGTTACTGTTCCATGAAAATATTAAGCAAATTCTTTGTGAAAGAGCTGAAGCTTCAATAATCAAGATCAAGATCAAAGTTTATTATTAGCGTGACTGTACCGTAACTGCTTCCACCTTTCTAAAACACCTTAAAGTTGTCCAACAAGGTAAAAGAATAGCTGTAATATTTTGGTCTTGTCAGCCATTCCCGCTCGTCTTCATAATCATACCGAGTAGGCAGTGGTGACTCAATCAGATCAAACTGTGAAGCAGATTTGGAAGTTGAATCACAGCATGAGATCTTCTGTAAATCAGATTTTGTGGAAAGAAAAAGGGAAAAATTTACTGCGATTTGAAATGTGAAATGTTTAGTTAATTGACTCTTGTTCTGTTACAGCCCTGAGATTGCTGCCGTTGACATGGCGGATCATCGTCTGGCTGCGATCGGCAATTGACCCTGACACCTGGAAACACCCTCCGTTCCTCAGGCACCTGATTGGCCTGTCTTAAACCTTCCAGGCCAATCGCAGCAGCTGCTGCCACACCGACGGTATAAAAGAGCCGCTATCTCACTGTCCATGTTTAAGAATCATCTCTTGTATTGAACTATTAAGAGTTTCCTGGTGTTTGTTTGCTATTATTAGTCTTCTGTTTGATTTAGTCTTGAGCTGTAACCGCTGCTGGCAATAATCTCCCTAATTCTCCACTTAACATCTTGGCATTTTTATTCTATGTTACCATCTGAAAGTCCCCATCCTCCAGGATGGCAACACTCTCCCTAACCAAGTCAGGATCATCACAGAGTACCTCAAGCCCAGACCTCAACCCAACTGAACACTAGTGGGATCAGCTTGGACGTGCTTTATGGCAACAGTGACCAACACAACCATGCTGGTTGACCATCGCCAACTCCTGGTTGAGGAATGGGAAGTCGTCCTGCAGCTAAATGTGACCAGGCTGGTGACTATCATGAAGAGGTGGTGACAGCTGTTGTGGCTGTTTATGGCTCATCATCACGTCGCTGAAGTGGAAAAATGGCCAAAATGTGTTGTTTTCTCCTTTTTGCGGTGGCAGAGTGGAATCATCAGATCCATCAAGGAACTCCCAACAAGAGCAAATACCAACAGGAGAATATTACTGGGGATTTTGGCACATTTTGGGGGCACTACCTACACATTTAGCTGTGTCGTTCAATCCACAGAAGCACGATCCTTACAAGTTCTACCTTGTCGTAGAGGTGACTAATCAGGCTTTCCACTGATGTATAACACAATACCAGTTTGGATTGGTTTTAATAAAGAGGGATAAATAATCAACTAAACATACATTTCCTTACTTTTATGCTAAGTTTATCTCAGTTTAACTTCAGGGATCTGCAGCAGAGCTGAAAGCAACAAAATCATCTGTTCTCTGACTGCGATGTTTGATTTGTGATCAGTTTCCACTGTCCAATCAGTTTGATTGATCTAGATTTCTGCTTCATATCATATAGTTAAAAAAAAAAGCACTTTCCCTCTGTATCGGTTAATTGAAAAGCACATCCAGTCACCCCCCTGCGGTGAAACCCTAACCTTACCTGTTGTTGCAACTCGAGTAGAAAAGTGAGTGATCACCACAACTCCCTCCTATTTCATACACGTCATCTCGTCTGAACATGTGTGCACGTGTGAAATGTGCCAGCTGCAGCCACAATAATCATGAATGTCCTGCCACAATGTTTCTGCACGATCATCGGCGCAGCTGCCAATCAAATTAACCAGCCAATTACACTTCTAATGTGCCACGCACAACCAACCCAATTACTTTCACTGGTCCAGATGTAACCTGAAGGTAAAGCCAGATGTGAAGACGGGGAGTCTGTGGATATTAGATTACAGCTCAGGTTTGGTATGTAAATGGAGAGTTATGGAAATCTGAATGGTTTTTTAATAACAGCAGTAAAAGCAGACGAGCTTTTAACGGCCGCCTCGATGGAGAAGCTTTTAAGGTGCGACAACACTCGGGCCGCCGAGACCGCAGCAACACTCCGGGAAGCTGAAACTACTTCTACATGTCAGTCTGAATCTTGTGAAGACAGTGTCGCATACGGCTCTGTCTGCACTTTCCCCAAATAAAGTGGACCGAGAGTCTCGCACACTGTTTGTTATTCACCGCATGTGTGATGATCGAGTCTGCAGCAAGAAGGTCAGACTGAGAACCTCATCTGCAGCCGGCGAATGAAGCCGAATTCCACGTGTTTCCAAGTCGGCAGACAAATACAGCTGTAAGGGGAGTGATGGAGCAAATTCCACGGCCTCGACACTACACACTGATCAACCATGAAATTGGGATTTGTTAGAGCAACTTTGGCAAAAGATTCAAATTAGTGTTACTCACTAACACTTATATGCATGAGTAGCGTCTTGCACTTTTCTATTCCAAATGGGTGATAATCCATGCAGAGGGGAGTTGGGGGCTAAATAAAAAGGAGCAGGAGCTGTTAAGGAGGTGGGTGTTTTTTTTCCCCCCTTACTATTACTATGATCAGATGTGGGTTTATTTGCAATCTAGTGTTGAGGTGGAGTCTTACCAAATCTCTGGGGGATTGCATCTGGGGCTCGGCATTCTAGAGGATGAAGGGAGGGAGGGGGGAGGGAAAGAACCAAAAGCAGTCAAGCAACAACAATTCATTGACAGAATCAGTGAAAATTTGATCACACAAGATGCTGTGGATGGGAACATGATAATATGAAGGAGTGTGATGAATGAATGGGCATGCAGGATATGAAAGTGATGAACCCCAGCAGGCGGATTTGACAGCGGATGCTCTACAGCGCACAAAACATCAGCTCTGATTCAGACATCCGCTTTAAATGTTTGGCCACTTCGCCTCAGCACAATGGGATCACAGTTTTATTGTGTCACTTTGCCTTCCCTCCAACAGTGGAAGTAATAAACATCACCTTGTTGCCAAAAGAAATATAGTTCATTCAAAATTCTTCCACTAGATAAAAGTGTCCTGGATGAGCGGCTGATATGATGGAAGCTGTTCACAGAGGAGATCCCAGCTGTGTCAGTTTTTACTGCAGCTCATAAAAAGTGATGTCAGTGATGATGTTTGTTGTTATAGATGTAATGTGGAATCCGTCATCCACCTGAATTAGAACCATGTTTACAGCGATCTTGTTAAAGTGAATGTCATTGTTCTCAATAAACTCCAGAAACACACTCGGGCTGTGACGATACTGCTGCAACCTTATGTCAGAGCATTTTACCGAGACCTGGTTGTGTTGGTGCTTTAAGTTTGTTCTGCACAAAATGCAAAGTGGATTAAGATCTGTTTTTGGGTGGAGTAAATGCTGTCTGAGCTTTAAACCTGCGCTGCTTCACTGTTCATAGTTATTAGCTCTTTTTCTTCTTATTAATGGAAACTTGAGCTAACTTTTAAAGCAACACTTCTGAACTTTGGCAGATTTTCTCTCTTTGGCGCCACCTAACTAAAGCTAATTAACCATCTGTCTTACATCCTGTCTCTTCTCTGACTTTCATCCAGACGCATCACGTGAATCTTACTGGCTAAAAAAAACAAAAAAAAAGCTGTACAGTGCGGTACATCAGCTTCGGGACACGGCTCCAGGAATGAACATATTTAATGTTAGTGTGCCATCAAAGCAAGTCAGAAGGACAGAGTTATAAACTTATGCTGCTTTAACATTTCACCAACAAGCACAGAGCCAATAGTTGTCAGGTTTTTGGAGAACTGCGTGTTTGCCTTCTGCGTTGAAATAAATATTTAAATGCCATTGTTATATATGTACGGACCTTTATGTTATATAAATGTGTGTTGTGATGACACGTTCATGAAATTCCTTCTGCAGCATTTTGTCCCCTGGGCATAAACAGGCTGTCCCATTTAGGGGCAATAAGTTCTGTCTAGTTTAAGTAAAAAAATCCATATTTTTAATTAAAGCAGACAGAGTTTGAGTGCCATGTAATAGTCTGAAAAGTTGCACGAAATAACATCGAGTAAAGATTAAACAACAGAGGAGCGCTCTTATTCTCATTCATAACCACACAGCACTATAACCAACCGTATTATAACAGAGCAAACTTAATGTAGAAACTCACTGACTAACTTTATATTCAATATGTTATTTAGAGGACTGATTTCATTTCATATGAATGATAAAACCCAGACTTTCTAATATCTGCCGTATTAATGGTTCTGGTTCGTATCTGTTATGGGTTGCGGGTTCTGTAGCAGGAATACAGCAGCTGCTGACTTTGTGTTTTCATTACTCTGCATTAGGTGTAATTCATGAAGCCGAGTAACTGCCACTTTTCATTTTAACTCATGTGCCAAGACAATATTAACTCCTAAAATCCAGCTTTATTCAGATTTTTATCCTTTTTAGCTTTCATCAGTCATCCAGTTGGTTTTATTTATGATATAGATACATACTGTATGTCGTTTATTCTCTCTTAGCTCTGCCACGCATGAGAAAATGTGAAGTCTGGCTTGAGATCGAGACCCCAGCTGCTCATTTTGTGCACTAGACCTCATCTCCCTCGAGTTCTCTACCCTCTGCAGCTCATAAGTTCAGATCAAATAAATCCAACAATCTAACAACCAACAAGGCAGAGTCAGCTGGACTTCAGGCTCTGATCTAATCTTAAGATGAGTATTGACCACAGCGGCAGCCCGTCTGGTCGATGCCTGCCCATGGCGACAGCCAGCCGATAGCCTCATCTGCATCCCTTACTGTGATAATTGTCCCCAAACAGCCATTTGATTGACACCGCCTCCTACTGCACGGTGGTTTGTGCCCCTGACTGCACGGTTGGCTTCTGACGGTAAAGAAAAAAATCAAACAATTTATGACAGCAGAGGAGGGATTTAAGGCTGTTTGGTGCTATAACTCACATTATTACTCAACAAGGTGTGTGTTAAAGCCAGCTAGAGGAGCTTAGGAGATAGCAGAAAATCATTGACTGCTGTTGCAGAGTAAACACCGTGGTGATTTAAAGCTCGCCAACAGCCTCCACTGTTCACTCTTCCTTCACGTTAAAAAGAAAAGCAGTTTGGTCGCAGTTTTCCGCTGCCTTCTTGTCCCTCTGCCAGTTTCTTCATCCAAAAGGTATGAGGTGGATGCATGCATATCATTTCCCTAAAGATAATTGAGAATGAAATGATTTCATGGGAAAAAATGACCCTCAGGAAACGTACTAACTAAATTAACATGATTGCCTGAATCGCTGAAGTTATAAGTTGTGAGACAGCAACAGCATCCAACAACAGTTTAGTTTTGTTTGTTTGCATAATGTTGCATGCGAGGACGCTCCCTGATTGATATTCAAGCTCCACTCTCTGCTTACTACCTGCCCCGCATCTGTCTGCTCATCCCCAAATCCATCAATCTACCAAGTCAGCTTGGAGGCTAAACACGGCAGAAGCCCAGAGATGGCGAGAGAAGGGGGGGGGGGTTACCCAACAAAGGAAAATTGGTCGGGTATGGTGACAGATAAAGAAAGGCTGAAGACAGAGTGAAGGGAAAAGGAAAGGTTGAAGGAGATAAAGAGAGGAGATTGAGGTCTACAGGTTTCCTCCGAGGCTAGCCCCGGCATCATAATAGAGAGGAGTGCAGCGGCGGAGCGAGACAATCAATCTGCATGCTCGGGTGGCGTGTTGTGTTAGCTGGGGAAATGAGAAGACAACACGGCACTCGCTGTGGAGATTAACGGCACTTGTGACAGCGCGGAAGCACGGACACTCGCGTGTGTGAGCACACAACCATAATCCAAAGAAATCCATGCAGTGGGGGGAGGGTATGGAAAGATGTCATGATGTTAGATGTGTTTACTGGCAGGATGGAGCAAGGGAGTAGAGTGGGCTCAACATACCACTTCCCGGGGGAGGAAAGCATCTTCCTGCCGTAGAACCAGCAGCCCCACTGCCCCGCCCATAGGTGTAGCTCTGAGCAAAGCCACCACCTCCTCCTGTGTGCGTCCATTCAGGTCCACTCCGTTCACCTAAACGAGACAAAGCACTGGGTTCAACTCAGCAGAGTGGAGAGAGTTACAGTCTTTTTCTTTTTCTTCCAACTCCTGTATTTCTTGAATTACCTGCCGATTGCCGTCTGGAATTAATGGTTCATTTACTTATTTAATTAGTTACGCAGCATCCCACCTGTAGCTCGTGATATAACGTTAGCTTTAGCATCCTTAGTTGTGCATAGATTTAAGGATGGAAAATTTGTTGTAAAACTTGTTTTCACCACAAAACTTACAAAAAGTTTTTCTTTAAACAAGGTGTAAAATGCATCCATGTCAGCTCTTCTCTTTCTCCCAGGAGTTGACATTTTGTTGCTTTAGCGTCATGAGACCACATCAGAGCTAAGTGCACCATCTTAGATCAAATGTGGGCGCTTTCCTCCAACTTGTTCCACGTTTCCACACAACTAAACTAGCTCTGAATATTGCTGGATATATATAAAGTTTTTGTCTTCAGGCAGAAGCTTTTATTTAGTTATTGTCTTGTTATTCAAGTAGATGCCTATAAATGGGATCAATGTTGTAGATGAGCCTAATATGGACTCTTTAGTTATGCTCATGACTGTGAAAAGTGAAAAAAATCTGTAAAGCTTCAGACTATTTAAATCAAAGCTGCCGGATGTTCATTTTTCTAATTTGATCTTTGCTGGTTAACTTGTCACTTCAGCAGCAGTTCAAAGTTTTAACATGAGAAAAAAAAGAAGCTGAATTCAGAGCGGCGCAGTGTAACTCTTTATGCAAATGACTTGCAATGTGAAATGACGCAACTTCAAAAGCTGGTCTGTTCTTATAGCACAAGGGTTTGAAAACATGCTCTTTGATTTCAGAACAGGATGCAACAATTTCCACATCAAACCCGTTACCTGAGATTAATTAGTTGCACTTTAAATGAAACAGATGGCAGGAATGTTTGACAGATATGGATTTGAGCTTGTAAAGTCTTCCGAGACTAACATATTTTATTTTAAGACTTGTTGATTGGAATCAAAGCGCATGTTCACTTTCTCACCTCCAACAACCTGTCTCCTGCCTTCAAGCGACCATCTTGGATGGCAGCTCCTCGAGGCAGAATGTTCTTCACGTAGATGGGCGCCGAGCCCCCGATGGGAACGTCACGTGATGTTATACTGAAGCCGAGTCCCTCTGGGCCTGGAGGAAAGGAAACGACAGAAGGTTTAATGACGGGATCTGGTTTTATCTCCAGGCCTAAGCAGCCACTCCTATATTCTCTTCTCACCCCTATAGCTCAAGCTGCTGAGAATATATTCATATTCAGCTGGCACGCTTATCATGGATCTGATGTAAGACAAGGCAATAATAATGGTCAATGTGTAGGGAGACATCTGGCTCAGAGAGAGGAGGATTGTTTAATTAGGAGCACATATTTAGATCTGACGCATAAAGATTCCACTTAACATGCAGCTGGTTGATTATATCATACGTTTGCTGAACAGGAAGTAATCAGTATTATATCATGTGTTAAAAAACAGAAATATTCTTACTCTTCAGAAAAAATCTGAAATAATCAGTGCAGAGAAGCTTTGCAATTAATTTTAGGGGTTAGTCTCTGATACCAAGAGGCCGGGAACTTTGCTTATTAGCTGCATAGATTTGACTGGAATAACTATTTAGGAATGAACTAAACTAACTATCTGCTCCTACACAACCTGCAGGTTGACCTTCCCACTTCAATCAGGGATTTTCCTTACAAATAGACTTCTTAATATAAAGCAGTCCCTATAAACACAATCAAGTCAAGAAAAATAAACACAAGAAAAACTCTCATCATGCTTGTATCTGGGATCTGGTGGGAAATAAAATAAAATAAAAGACAATTAAATAAATTGAATAAAAAATAAAACAAAAGAAACAGAATAGAATAAAATCAAGAAATACATTTTGAAATTAATATTGAATTAATTTCAGTTAAAACAAAAACAAACAAAGTAAAACAAGCCTGTTTTGAATGGGGTTTAAACCGGTTTCTGTTTTGGGTTTACTGTGTTTTCTCTTGAGTTTGCATTAAAGGATTTCCTTCAAACAAGTTTAGCTAAAAGCTAAAAGTTTGTCTTCTAAATGAGCGAGCCCATGAAACAAATCTTGCATGATCAATGTGACTGGAACACAGTATAATAATCTTCTGGCTGGATTTACTCTCTGCCACTTTGTTTTCTTTTTCAGCCACTTCCAGTTACTTGTTGCTGGGGTTTAATCCGTCCGCTCGGTTATCAGTCGGCCATTTCATGTCAAGCATACATATCATGATGCATGCACTTATAAAACAAGAAAATCAATTCATTACCACAAAGAAATAACATTAAATCTTAGTCAGTCTGTAATCATTAGAAGAAAAAAGACTGAAAAAAAGAGTTAAAGCCATAAGCATTATACCAAGCTCATGTGCAAAGACAAAGTAGGCACCTTTAACGAGATGCTTCACCATTCAGTGAATTCTTCAGCGAAGGACAGATTAAACTCCAAGTATCAAATTTAAGGAGAAAATCTTCACTGTACGACACACATATCCTCAGATGTCACTGATCAGTCTACGCTTACTGATCTATGTTTTACTGGACGACTGTGGCTTCACATCTTTTCTTTACCCAGCAACTCCCTTAAAGATGCACCATTATGAACCATTGGGAACACGGCCATCTGTCTCTCCTATAGTCCATTTTACTTTGAAGTTAAATGCAGAGAATCCAGTATCTGCTCAAGTAGGTTTATAGTGAATAATTGAAGTATGATAAGGATACGGATACGGTAGGTAGGATATGGAGGGCAACCTGAAGATGAGAAAAATGACACTGTCCGAGTGAGGAAGTTCAGCCTCACTAAATTACGTTTAAAAAAAAAACCAACCCGCTCCACTAACAGTGGTTATGTGGGTGGTAACGAAGGTGCTGCTGTTTAGTCTGTTTATCTTTACAGAAGCTTTGCACTGGACCACATCTTATAGCATGAGAATTTAGGTCAAGTGCTTCACAAAGAAAATGGTTTGAACACGTGTTTGTGTGTGGAAGGCTGTCGGGAAAAAAAGAATTAATGAAACAACAATAAGAAGCGCCCTTGCTGTAGAGCACTGGCCTTAATCCCTGCTGCCTGTTTAACTGAGCTGATGCAAAGAATTGCAGAACACTCAGCCTTTCTGTTTCACATCCTCAAACTAATCCTCCACATTGATGAGGCAATCAACTTCCCGCAGGCAGTGGAGGTGCATTATTACACTCACCGGTAAATGTGTGCAGAGTTCCTGCCTTTAAACAAGGAGGAGGATCTTTAAAACTTCCATTACCTTGATTAAGACAAACCTAAGCAATTTCCTGTGCAGAATCAGATTCTTTGATTGATTTTGATACTTGCTGGGATTTGTGAGGCGGCCAGTGTCTGATTCGAGCACACAAACAATGCGGGAGTTTAATCTGCGCTCAAAGCTGTGGGTTTAAGTTGGTACTCAAAACAAAACAGAGGAGCCAAACTGCCTCTTGGGAATTGTTGTTAATCCCTGTGAGATTCTGCTTCAACAACAGCAAACATAACGCGGAATGAGAGAAGATAGCATCTTTCACTGTGAACATGCTCATCGTGCACAAAATCCAGTATTTCTCCAAGCAGACTGAGAATAAAAACTCTCCCAGACGAATGAGTGGAAGCAGCCAACAGCTGGGTATTTTTATGTTTTATGTTCTGGACTGATTCCAGTCCCAGGAGGACAGATTTGGGGGGAAATTTCAACGGGCATATGGTGCAGCCCTGTCAGACTCTTTGCAGTGGCATTTGACAGTAACGCAGGGACCAGCGGCTGCTTAGCAACAAGCTCTCTGGCCCCGAGACCTGGCAGCAACACCTGGAGTCCTGTTGGCAGAGCTTCGCACCACCTGTGCCAGCTGTCACTCAAAGCCTATACAGAGGAGATCTCCCCCAAACCTTCAGCCCAGACGTCGGCCGTGCTTCATATTTTGAAATATTTAGGTTGTGTTTGGTTTTATCGCCTGCTGTTCAATTCTCACATGACACAACAAGTTTCTGTCCTTTCAGATACACTTGTTTCTGATGTGCATCATCCCTCTCCCTGCAGAGTGTACAGCAAGACTTACATAACCCCTCTGGAAGTTGATGTAATACATCCTTTGTTTTGTTTGTTTGTTTTTTTACAAAACAACAGGGAAGTAAAGTTCCTGATAAGGGAAGTTCCAAAAGTTTGTTTCAGGCTTTAAAAATGTTCCCAGAGTCTGACGGTTATGGCTTTAATCAGACAGAAACAAAGAGACAAAGTAAGTAGAGAGAGATCAAAGTAAAAAGGTGCAATTGCTGTCAGTAGGAGGAGAAAAAGAGGCATAAGCCTCTCTCTGCCTATTGTACAGAAAATATAAAAAAAAACAACTAAAACTTACTGAAACTAAATGGTAATTGCTGCTGCAATGTTGTTTAGTGATGCACTAAGTAAATGTGCATTTATGGGTCTTCCTGCATCCACCTCACCTTTCTTCAGCTGGATATTGAGTCTCCTCCCCACTTTCTTGGTATACCCCGGCGTCGGGGTGGAGTTCAGCCCCCGCTGAGGTGAGTGGGCGTGTCCCATCGGTGGCTTGGCTGCAGAGACGGCGGGGTGAGTCAGAGGCGGGTAGCTGTCTTTCGGATCTGGCTGAGGATGGGGCTGAGGATGGGAGTGCGGATGCGTTTGGGAACCGTGGCGGGACATCCTTTGGGGGTTGTGATCGATGCCGGAAACCACGCCACCCGCCACGGAGTCGGGGCTGAAGCGGCCCGAGGAGTACGAAGGGTTCCTCTCGGCGTGGGACAGCTGCTCGTAGTGGGCCTTCATGGACGAGGGCACCACGTGGAACATGATGACGGGAGAACGCATGGCCTGACGGAACATATTCTGAGCTCTGAGATGAGATAGACACAGAAAGAGGACAGGAAGAGTGAAGGCCACTTATTAGACTGATTACAGCCTTACATACCACTTTTATCCAGTCACAATCGCAAACAGTAAACTCATTACTGCCTGTACAATCTTCTTTAGTGGAACACTCCACCTACCAGATGTCCATCTTCACCCACCTGAACATCCTGACATGTTAATGAACACTTAATTGCCAGTGCGAGCAGCTCTATAAAGAGACTGAACCCTCCCAGCAGCTCCATCACATAATCCCCTCATTTGGCTGCAGATGAAGGAGACCTCTATCCGTCGGCTAGTTCGCAGAAAATCCTCTTTAAAAACCCCTTTGCAGTGAGCTCATATACAGTAGGTGTGAGTGAAAACGTATGTTGTATGTCAGCACCCTGTGAAAGCAAAGCCTTGTTAGCACCACCTGTTTCAAAGAGGCACACTTGTCTTCGAACTGCCCCGACAGCTGAACGGACATTTGGAAGAAGAAAAAGAAAAAAACTAAAAAAACTGGCAAGACCTCAGAATTTCTAACGTTGAAACTTGGACGTCTAAAGAATCTCTTTGGCTTATTTTCCCAGCCACTAACGACGCTCCCTGAGGACCGTCTCGTCACGCCATCTTTACAATTTCAGGCTTCAGAGGAAGCCAGACGAGATGTAATCTGCGCCTCTATAAAAATACTATTTCAATAAGAACAACTGTTGGACTGATGCTCTTGTTATGAGACCGTAGATGAGAGATTTATTCCTGCTCATCACATAACTTGTGTCCTCCAGCAGCAGAAGCTGGTGATAAAGCCTCCTGTAAAAAAAAAAAAAAAAAAAGTCTCCTTTTAAAGCTAATTTTCCAAAATATGCTACTGACAGAAATGTGGCAATAATCTGTAAGTCTCAACTAAATTACGTGCTGACTGTAATTATGGATTTTTTTATTTGTTTTACGGTGTTCCTGGATAATTTGGAATAAATTTCCGCATATCCAGGGATGGTTGAATCCCGTGGGAGAACAATAGATCATAATTATGCCTCTGTACGTAGCCACATGTGGGTGGTACTTTGCATAATCGTTATCTCACAGAATGTTCATCGTTCTATTCTACGTTGCAGTTAAAAAAACATGCATACATCCAGTCTGTCAGCATTTACACTGGAAGAGAAACATCAAATCACATGTATGCATCAAGGTATGCATCATTTGGTATCTGGAAAATGTGTGGGAGGGTTAGGCGGGGAATGAAAGCACAAGACTTAAGTAGCACCCAAAAAGCAGAGGCTGGGAATGTTAGGAGCCCAATTCACATCCCTTTCTAAAGAAGGAAGGACAAAGGTGTGAGAACAGGGGCCCAATAGAGCTGTTACTGAAACACAGGGGAATAAAAGCTGAGAGGATTGCAGGAACTGCATCAGCAATTGAGGCTGTGACCTACAGGACTTAAACAGGGAAAGGTTAGTTTAGCACAGGGACGGGCATCAGAGGAGCAGAGAGGATTAAAAAGAGAACATATAAAAGGGGACAGTTTGGGATTTCAGGTCTAAAAAGGATGGAAAAGGTCCAGTGAAGCCAATCACAGAGGATGGCTCAGGAAACTGTCGCCTTACTGTTCGAATCGGATGTTTCGCAGGTCTCCGTTATTGATACGGACGATACAGTCGTTCTCCTGGAACAGGCCCTGCTGCTCCGCCTTCCCTCCTCTTTCCAGACGCTTGACCAGCAAGCCAAGAGTCCTGAAATGTTCAAAACTTCATGTCAGGGAGATGCAGAAGATGGAGCACAGACATATCTAAGATGGAGATTATTGTGACTTTGTTCGTGCAGTTACACTCTGATGAAAAGGACAGATCACACTTTGTGCACAAAGTATAAATTCACCTTCGTATTGAACAGAGTTTAATCATTTCAAAACCTGTTCATGCTGTGTAGCATTTTTTATTTTAAAGTCCCACTACTGAGTTTTCTTTTCCTCGCTTCCTACGATAATGTTGCGTTTCTTTGCTGAAAACAACCATTGTGTTGATATCCAGTTGCTGGCGAAATGCTACTGTAAAAAGATGTGCTGAGACGAGGGAAAAGTGCGGTTTTTCAGCGTCTGGATGCTGCTGGGCCAACGACGGCTCCCGGAATGTGCATAACAAACGCCAGTGTCCCATCAAAACGAGTCAGAAGCACCGAGTTTTAAAGTCTGAAAGCAAGGGAGTTTTATAATTATCGCTCTCAAAGTCTCATGGCTATCTGAAAATAAAAAATAAGAGAGTTGTGCTTAACCCCTTAATGTCTAATGTATCTTATTTAATACATCCAATTTCTGAGACCTATCACATCACTATATGGTAAAGATTTTGCTCAAAAACCTCTTCTATCCAATCTAATACTTGTCCTCTGCCCTGTGGAGGATACCACAATGATTCTGACATATCACACAGTACTAGATGATATATAGATGGAAATTATCTCTGTTTTGTTATTACATTTTGTTAAAGGGCCTAATAAAGACATTAGATTAAAAAAGATTTGAATTTCTTTGCCCACTATTTCTTGAGTCAGGCGTTAAGGGGTTAATCCTTGCCCCTGTGTCACAACACTAGGACTCCAAAGTGTGGCTCGTTACATCATCACTCGAGAAATAAGGCTTTTTGAGAGGAAGAGAGTGGTCACATCGCATCGGGGGGCTTAAAAGGCTGCATGGGGGAGGCGATTCAACAAAACCTCGGCTCTAGTTCTGCTGAGGTTTGCATTAATTCATAGAGTCATAGAGTGGTGTTCGGGAGACACATAGAATTAAAGATGGATAGCAGTGGAGTTGGAAAGAAGCCGAGCTGAGCTGCAACGGCTGTCGCTCTGTAATCTGGTGTGGCAAACTGGCTTATGCATCAACAAACAGCCACTACCGGAAGCTAAGTTCACCTGAAAGGACACACAGCAAGCTACAGACCAGAGTCTGAGGATGAAATTCCTCCAAACCTAATAGAGTCTTCTTCAGTGCATTCTCAGTGTGTCAACTTTTCCTGAGGTACCATGAGCGAGTAGGTAATCTGTGATGATTTTAGGCTCTGCTTCGTGCCCCGTGCCCAAGGCTTATAATTCAATATGAATGGGAATGTGATTACAGTGAGGGCGGAGAAGTTCAGGAGTTGAAAAAGTTCAGAAACAATTCCACTGATTGAATTTGAGTGAGAACACAATGTGATTTGCTGTGGGGAGGCCATTTCTCTGATGAAAGCCGGGTATCTTAATCTTAGTGTAACGGCCAAACTGACGTTTCCCCAATAAAACAAAAGTGCATTATAAATGTGCTTTTAGGTTGATTAAGTCAGGTGCTGAGAAAAAGGATAGGAGTTTGATTTTCAAAAAGAGTGCAACACAGAGTTTGTAGTCTGTGATGATGTTTGGGAGTCACGCTCTCAGAGTTTGTAGAGCTGCAGCTGGCTGGTGGGAAACAACAATAGGAACCGTTTTTGCACAGGTGTCACACCAAAGTTAGTCTGAAGTAAATTTCTTTTAGATGTCGGGTTTGAAAACACTCAAATTTACAAAATTTTTACTGCAACTCCAAAGAGCCTCCAGACTCGGATCCCAGTTTCCAAAAAACTGCCACTCTGGGTGTGTTTAAGCCAGATGTGAAATTCCTGCAATTCCCTCACAGCTTTGTTCCATGTGTGCTTCGACTACGTTGGACAGATGTGTGTGTGCGTTACGTGCACTGCTCAGTGTATTCTTTGAACAATGTAAAATTGATGTGACAGCAGCCACAGAGAAATATGACGGTCACCTGAGAAGCCTAAACAACCATGATTGATCACTGTAAACTGCTAAATGGTTTCATGATGCTGAGGCTCAAACCTGTGTGTATTTGCATGGCATGAACTGTGAAGTAAATGCAAACGGGCACCAGAGAAGAATGGTCGGCAAGTTCTCTGTTGGTTTGGTCATTTTTGAACAAAGTTTGACTTCTTTTTTTCCCCTTTTTGTTAACTAAAAAAACTAAACTGGAGTGAATTTCTTTTAGCAGACTACAATAAGGGTGGCAAGTCATTCGCTAAAGGGAGTCATTTTGTATTCTTATTTAAAATTATACAATTTGTAAGGTTTGCCTCACTGAGGAAAACAGACTAAAATCAAAAGGTAAAAGGACTTTATATGTAAAAGGACTAAACTGACTCATTCAGCAGGTAATAAACAACTTTCATTCTCCAATGAACCTTTTCCAACACAAATCTAACCACAAACAAATGTTTTGCTTGTATAAAACATTTAGAAGTGTTATTTTACTTGCTGCTGATGTTGTTCTCATGGTATTCTAAGTTTGTCTTTCTTTAAGTGCTCCCGATGATTGACTGCTTTGTTTTCTTACAGACAGTAAGTTCCTTTATAGGTGTAGCAGCTGTTTGTCTGATCTCACTCACTCTCTCCTCCTCTTTTCTCCCCCATACTCCCTTTTCCCTAGTTTCCCCTCGTCAGGTCCAGCATTAACATGCAACTTAGTTAGTACAGACCATCATTCTGTTACAGAAAATAAATATTTAAACTCTTAGGAGAGACAGATTAAAGTATGTTTTTGGTGTACTGAACCCCTGTGGAGGCCATGTTCTTCTCCTTTATTCTCCTCCGCCCTGCCCCGGATATTTTTACCTGCGGTCCCTGCCACTGAAAGGCACCACGTGGATTCCCAGGGGCCCGCCGTCGTTTGACACCTCCACCAGTTTGACAATGTCTCTGGGAGACGGAGACAGGTTGGTGACACAGAGACGGAGAGGGTGGATGGGTGGGTGAGAGGTGGGTAAGGGAGGGGGAAGAAGAAGAGGGATGGATGACACCGTGTGGGAGGGAAAAAAAATAAAAACAGTGAAAGACAGAAACAATATGGTGACAACAGAGTGGTGCAAATAAATAATAACAGAAGACAAAAAAGTGTCGAAGGCGACAAATAAAGCAGTCCACATAAATCATGTGAAGGGTGATGAGGAACGCTGAAGGTTTCAAATAAATCCTTTAACACACTTAAACACAAGATCTTCAAAGGGTTGACAAACTGAAAAGACATTGTGTGCATCAGTGCTTGAACAGAAGGAAATTTAACTTTGCTCTTGAAGACATTTCACCCCTCATACGAAAGGCTTCTTCACTTTTTACCCACTGGTGTTTCTCTTTTTCTTTCTTTCTTCACAAGGCCGGTTCTGCTGGAGGTTTTCCTCTCCACAGTCGCCCACTGCACCATGCACACCCATAATAATGGAGGATTGAACTGAAGAAAAGATTTGATGCAATCTGTTGCTTTCCTTAGCAAGTCAATTAGTTTTTATGGCTTTATATGAACACAATTATCATGAGCCAGCCTAATGTGGATTTTATAATCACTTTGTTCGAATTGAATTACACTGAACTAAAATGGATTATAGTTTAATTGGACTCTATGCTTTTAAAGTGCCTTTAACTCTTGTGAAATGGCGCTGTAGAGAGCTGAATTGGTCGAAGCTTAATATTTCCATCCTGTATGTGGCAGGAGTGTTTGAAAAACTCCGAAGGATCTTCTTCAAACATAATAATCCTGAAGCACTTCAAACCAACTGGCTCACCTGAGGGACAAACACAGCAGCAAAGACTGGAGACCCTTATATAAGGAAAACTAAACAACCACTTCACACCTGGAAAACACAGAGAAGCAGCTCCTTAGGGTTATACATCTCACAGGGAAGGGACACTGTTTGGATTATAGAGATGTCCACAGTCTGAACAGGAGAGGCCGGTGTTGTAAAAAAAAATAACTTAAAACAAATAGTATCACCAATTTGGAACATTTTCACACACTAAGAACATGCTGATAATTTGGTCCGATCTTTCCCAGTTTCTGCAGAAGCATATTCACATCTGGAAACGTGACGGAAGGGCTGCAGGAGTGCGTCTGTCTGGGCTAAATGTGATTCATTTAGTACACGCTGGAAAACCACAGTGTTTTCTTCACAACATATTCAAAACAGCGGGTGAAGCTCCTTGATAACCATTGTTATTATGAAATCAATACCATGTGCATCTGAACATGTACAGAAGAGCGAGGAACGTGTGGAAAGCAGCAAACAGGTCGATAAAAAGGAAAATGAAGCAGCTGCATTTATGAGCACGTACGCTCAGTCAGCTCGCTCAGAAAAGGCAATATTCACCACCACTTTCAGACACCGTCTCACCTGCTTATGAGGTTTAACAAGGAGGCCGAGTGGAAAAACTCCACAAGACGTCTGGAGAAAATGTTGAAGACATTTGTATTCCCAAATACATTTCCTCTAGAACATCTCCAGGACATGTCAAGAGGTCATAGACGACTTACAAGTGACAACAAGGGGAAAGAAAACTCATGTGACTTCAATGACTCTTCAAGTTTAAATATCTCGACTAAAGCGGGGCAATGATTTCCAAATGTTCAGTCATTTAACTGTCTTTTAGTCTGCAAGAAAACTAATATGGTCTCTATATATTGTCAGGTGCTGTCTTAACCAGCACCGAGCAGTAACGGCAAACTAATATGGTGACAATTTACCAAACCGTTTGCCAACCGCTCGAAAAAACAACTGAACAACAGAAGAATGATTCACTGTTGCTAGGCTCTGGTAGAAAATGTGACAGATGATGCTAATGGAGTATAAATACAAAAAAACATGCAGTCAAATGCATCAACCAGCAAAACGTTCTGTGAGGAAACTTTTCAAAAAAATAAAAGAAAATGAGGTCCAATCCAACCCCTGCCAGGTAAAGCTTTTTACCACAACTATACAGGGTTATTTAGAGGGAAGCATCCCACTGAAGGTCCATCACACGTCAGGAGTCAACAGCTAGCTTTAATGTTGAAAGTAATGTTAGACATGAATAGCAAATGATTAACCTCATCTCAAAGATGAATGCTGAAGACACACTTCCATTAGTTTTGTTGAAGGTTTTCAAAGCTTGATGGAAGCAGTTGAGCCGGAGTTTGCAGTCCAATCAAGGAAAACCATCAGCACCATTACGCTGAAGAAACTGATGATACGGTCAGTAAGCTGAGTGCTTAGAGAGAGCTGAAAAGCCGTCTCTCACCTCAGCTTCATGGACAGAGCGTACAACAGAGTCGGATGTAACCGTCATGTCATTACGTACTGAACTGGAAAATGCAGAGTGCCATAAAGCCATGGCAGACATGCAGCGGGGAAACTTGTGAGTGTGCTTTGCACGGACCCTGAACACTGGGGACTAAACGGGAGTAGTAACAGCTTGTCTACATGGTGTTAGCAACATAGTGTTAGCCACACTCATCAACCCTGCATGAGATATTTAGACGTGAAGAAGCCTTTTGAATGAGAGATTTAACATCTTTAAAACCCACAACAACAACTCTAGGTCACCTTCTCTTCAAGCACTGGAGATTACCCCCAACTGGATGATTAAAAACTCTTCACCAGTATATGTACAGATGAATTTAACAAAAATTCTGAGGACTTTTGGAACTGAAAACAGGGTAGTGCTTAAAACATATTAATGATAAGTGCAAATTCTAAATCCACCTTTCTAAAGCTGAAACTGCTGCATGGAAGTGAATGAATGCGGTTTTCAGTGAAGTTAGTAGCACAAGGCGAAGAAAACCAAGAGATCAGAGAGCAGAAATCCATCTCACCTCATTGACAGCATAAACAAACCACTAATCTGAGAAACAAATGTTTTATAAACAGTTGGATTTATGGTGGGCACCAGTACTACATTCCCTGGAAGGATTTCAGCTGAAAGAAAAGTAGAGAAAACTTCCTGAAAGGATGTTGGATGAAAACATTGGTTTGCGTGTGGAGATTTGGTCGGCGTGCGCTTTAGCTTTTACCACCCACAGGTTCAGTAACATGTTTGTGCATCTCTCCAGGATAATTGTCACTTTTGTTATTTGCATATTTGGTGTCTTTTAGTGTGTGTGAAGATGTCTGCATACAAAGAACACCACAAGCCAACAGTCAAAAGGTTCAGAAAGAGTTCACACAAGTTTTTTTTTTGTATTAACAGATTAGAAACTGATAAGAAAACCACAACACAGTTGAAAAAACAGTAACAGGACACACTTAATAATGCAAGAAAAAAATCAATTCCACTCAGATTTAATCTTAAATCATGAGGTGTGAAAAATGTCCTAACTTATGAGGATAAAAAAATGTCAATGGCATCTTTTGACCCCTTGAAAGCAGAAAACATAGTTACGGACTTTTCCATGGCTGTCTGTTTGGCAGTGAAACACACTGGCATATCTTACAAGACGCCAGGTCTAATCCACTCACAGCTTAGATAGAATGACTATGATTAGCTCGGGGAGAGAGGGCCCCTTGTTGACAGCTGAGAGGCAGGAGAAGCCAGAGTCTGTGAAATCACAGAATAATAATAATACCATACCTGCATATTAAACTGGAGGCATGCAACAGAACAAAATAACAAAACACAGTTGTTAATAACAGGAGCTGAATGGGTTAGTGCGTGGGAGAGCTCTGATGGTGAGACGAGGATCATTTTGCTCCTGCAAAAAGATAATTATGTAAATCAGAGAGCAGGTTCAGAATGAGATTTTCCACAAACAAAGCTGGACTGCAACTCAGAACCTGCTGGATGGAGCCATTAAGTGCTCATTGTGAAGAAAAGTTTTCATTTGCAATTTTTCTTTCCGTGCACCTGCAAATGAAGTTTTTTGTCGCTGGAAATTAACCTACAGGAAAACTCTGGAGTGCTGAAATACAGACAGAAAATCCAAGAGAATTCTTGGCTGTTATGACAGTGATCCTTTGTCATACAGGACTTTGCAAAAGTCTTGAGCCACCCCTCATTTCTTTTTTCATTTTGCCAAAAAAACAAGAAAAAGGTCATATTAATTTCTCAAAGTAGTCATCAGGAATATTTTTTGATGATTTTTTGAAAACTCTTCTTTGGATGTTTCTGTGTTTTTGTTCTGTTCTCTGCCCAGATGACCCCACGCTGCTTCAGCAACGCTGATGTCTGGCCTCTGGGGAGGATTCATCCCTCCATCAGACCCGTTGTCACTGATTTTCAGTCCAGTTCTTGTGTCATTTGGCATAGCTCAACCTTTTCTCCCCATTTCCATCCCTGAAGAATGGCTTCTTGACAGCCACCCTTCCATGGAGACCATTTCTGATCAGGCTTCAGTGAACAGCAGATGGATCAACACACACCTTTCAGGTCGTGCATCAGGTCTTTGCTGAGTTTTTCCCTATTTCTTCAAATGTAGATAGTTTTTTACTTCTCCACTTTCTTCAGATTTGTTTAAAAGAAACCCTGCGCATCATGCTGAGATATGCCACATTTTCAGCTAATAACTGTGGGAATCCTCTTGGTGATGAACCAGTACTATTTTCTGCCTGTCAAACTGTGTTATCTTTGGTATCTTTCATAGCTGCAACCAAAGAAATGGGAACAAAGATGTGTTTTGGTAACAGACTGCTGATACTGAAAACTGTTGCTTTGTTAAGTGGTCTATGATGTTTTTTTGTTTTTTTTTTAAGACTTCAGTGATTCAAAGGTCCAAGTTAAGTGGCTTAAACAAAAAGCAAAGAATTCTCCTGAAAATGGTCAGGTGCAAGGAATGGACTGAAAATAAGCGAAGCAGCTAATGTCCAAAGGCAAACTTTGAAAGACCTTCAGAAAAAAACAATTTAAAAGATGTTGAGGAAGCTTGGAAGGAAAATATGAAGACAAGGGATGGCTCAAGATTTTGCAAAGTACTTTAAATTAAATGGATGTGGAGGACGTTTTCCCAATCAAACCCACTGAGCATCAACATCCCTCAAGCTTTTTCTCATCAATGTTAGAAAAGGGAAAGGCCCAAATGAAGAGGCTGATCAGTGACTGACTTACTCTAGGGACCTGACAGGTGTGTGCTCCATGCAGGAATCAGCTCGGCCGACTGGTTCAATCCTCCCGTTTTCTTCTTCCCTGTTTTCGTCCTCCTAGAACCAAACACAAGCATAAGAGGAGCATGAAGTGTGTGACAAAGACGACTCATGTTGCATGCCAAGGGCGCTTTTACATTCAAAGAAAGATCCTTTACCAATGTTGCTATCATGTTATGAATCTGTGCTAGCCTCACTTCCAACAGATTCAGCAGTCGGCATATGACTACTGGCAACACACAACCATGACTGGGTGCTTCATGCATGTTGACACAGCATAAGCTGCTTTCCAGTTTTCCCTGCCAGCAAACAAGGTGGTTGACAAGCAGTCAGGGTGTCCCCACAGTAAACAAAGAACGGATGTTGACACCAGACTACATGAGTTGTTTTTTTTTTTTTTTTTTTACTATTCCAGTTGTCATTGTCAGATTGCACATTCTTTTTCTTGACCTCAAAGCCAAAAGATGTGTCACACAACATGTTGGACACCATCCAATCAGCTTAGAGTTTGACAGCCTGCATGATGTGCAACGATGATCCCGCAAGAGGTTTCACAGGCCGCTTTGAAGGGATCAGGAATGTCGAAACAGAGTCGAGTAACATGAGAAAGACATTCCTTCTCTAAGGAAGGGATAGGATGGCCGAGGCTGTTAAATAAAGTCATTTTATAAGCTAATATTGCACAGCCTGGTCCCAACACATATTTTATGCAGCTTAGGTATAAAAAAAAAAAATCTTTAAATAAAAGTACCATTCAGCAGCTAAAAAGCAGGCTGTTGCAAACCTGTCCAAGCCAAGAGGAGCAGACTGGAGGAGGTCTTCCACAGGTATAGAAATACATGTTCCTTAAAAATGTCTTCGAAATGACATGGCCTTTTGTCTCTTCACTCTTCACACTCTGTGTATGTTTGAACAATGAGACTGGTGACATGTACACACCAACACAAACACAGAGGAGAAAAATGAGAAGCGGAGGAGGAAGGTCATTAAAATTTCAGGGCGACACCGGAGAGGAGAGGCGAGCGAGCGAGCGAGCGAGCAAGCGGCAAGCGGCAGCAGCACAGACCTCCCCGGCAACTGGTCTCATCAGTATGAAAACGAGCCTGCCGTTACCGTGGCTGCCCTACGGTTACCATGACACTTTGGTTGCCTGGAGGACATGCCAATACAGGGCAGTGTAAGACTGTGGAACGGCATGTAAGGACTTTTGGCTGGTGTCTTATACTTGGAGAGATTGGATGTTTAGTAACTACCAACTACAAATGATTTGCGAGTTACTAATTATTTTATTCTCTGTATGTTAATCAAAATGCTCCTAAAGAAACTTACATTAAGCCTTTGTGGTACATTTATGTCTCTGGTTCGGTCTACATTTTTTAAATCTCGGGTCCATGTTAGTCAAAACCATTTTATAAACATGTGTATCCTTAATAAATGTCATTAGCAGCAAATCAAACAGGATGCAATCGACGTCTTGAGAATTAACCCAAAAGTGAGCAAAACTCATTTTTAGTGTAGACATATTCTGCAATAGTGGATCCATTAACAGACTTGATAACAGAATCAGAAATAAAAGACTAAAATGGTTCTTAAATCACCTTTTGGATTGCAGTCCAACATTTTCTTTTACAGCATCATAAAAGGACTTGTATAATAAGATATTTAGCATGTTTATGATGAGAATAAACATAACAGGATGCTCGTCCATCGGCAAAATGTGTTGTACAAGACAGTGCAAGTTACAGGCTTAATCACAAGCGTGCAACCTCTTGTAGTGAGTATGAGAAGCAATGAGCCAATAAAGAGAAATTCCAGCACACCGAGAAACAATAACAGCACCAATAAAGTAAGACACACGTGTAATGCTATTCAGCTTTCATTATAAGATAAGGAAGTGAGGAAGGGGGACATCAGAGAGGGAGAGGAGTCGCTATCTGAGGAAGACTTAATGAGGTCTGTATTCATCACAGCACATGCAGACTCATCATAGATTCGTGTGTGCCATTTGTGAAGGCAACATTTCTATTCTAAACCCGATGAGAGGAGACTGGGAGTTTGGATGTTTTGTGGTTAAATGACAGAACATGTCGGGACCAGTCGTATTAAAGGGGGCTTAAGATCGGTTGTCATGCAGCTAAACATAATGTCTGGGGTCCTGGTTAGAGCTAAGGCTAAGGTGGTAATTAAAGTTAGTTTAAGGTTAGGTGTTATATTGGGAAGTTTGGCTGTCCACAGTGAAAGAAAGTCCATACTATGTCCATATAGGGAAGCAGCCATTTTAAGTTTATGTCTGTGCATTTTGTGTGTCATTTCTAACTCATCCATCACTTCATATATACAATCGTCCTCATACCCTCCTATTAAAGAAGGAAAAAAAATAGCTGTCAATGAAATAAGCTGAAATTGACTACAGCAATAATAAATAAAAATGTAAGGAAAATCATGACATTGCTCTTGAATTGTGGTTTAATAGAATTTTTATTTTTAAAAAAAAAAGTAAAAAAATAGGATAAACTAATATACGTTATGTCACACAAACTAATATTTTGTTGAACAACCCTTTGAAGAGATCACTGCATCAAGTGTTATCTAACTCTCAATCAGACTTGGCAGGTATTTCAGCCCACTGCTCATCAGAAAGGTGCTCTCATTTGTCCAAGACCGTTTTGTTTAGCCATTTATTTTTTTCAACTCACTTAAATTAAAAACAATTATAATTTTGCAAATTTTTATTCATCATTTCTTTTTTCAGTCTCCAGTTTTTTGACTGACTATTGGAAATTTGGCCTTTTCTTTAATTGTAGCGACTGTATACTGCACAAACGTCTTTAGATGTATGCTTTTTAACACTTAATCTTTTACTTTGTTCATTTGCACATTTCAACTTATACTTAAAACCTTCATATATGGGGCAATTAAAGTTATTTGAATCGAACTAAATTGTATCATGTTGGAAAATGTGTTAAAATAAATAAGAAAAATATGAAAACTAAAGTAAATGATGGAGACTAAAAATGAAAGAAAGACTAATTAAAGTAAAAAGCACAGCTGTATCTTATTCATGCATTTTAAGCAGCTCCCATGATGTGTCAAAGCTCATGAGCACACAAAGCCTTCAAGTGTGAGTTAAATAAGAAAAAATGCCTCCTGCTATTTGTGACTTTTCAAATGTATTCAATAATAAAGTGCATTTAAAAATGTAAAAATACCAGGAGTTACACTAAACTGTATGACTAAAAGGTAGACCAGGAAACAGTAAAATGTATTATTCCATGCTGTAGTCTCAGTGTGGAGGGTGCAGTGACATCTAGTGGCATAAACTGTAAACTGCAACAAAGTCAAAACCCTGACTCAAGGGTTTTATATACACTGCAATAAGTAAAACGTTATCATTTCTGCTTTTCTGCTCATATAAAACACGGATAGTTGAACGGATTGTTGTAAGGAAAAGCTGGTTGAGGCGAGGAGGAAGTACGAAAATCTATACATCACGTTAGGCACAAACCCCCGCAACATCATAGATAAGGCTACTCATGAAGTATGAAGTTTGTCCTGGCCAGAACAGACTTTCTTCTCATTTTTTCAAGAAATCAAACCAATTTCTGTGTTCTTGTGGAGTATCAAACTGCCTTCATTCAGTGGCTGCAGACCACAAAAAGGCTCAATCAAGAGTCAACTTTAGGTTGTCCCTTTTGGGCAATGGTAGAACCAGAATGCACAACGTGGTGGAGTGGTAAGAACGGCAACTTGCCAGGTTTCCCCCCAAAAAATACATCAACAGGGCATTTTAGACTAAAGAAAAGATGAATATTAACATAAAAGATAGATAAAAAGATTGTCCTATGTCATACACTGGAACTTAGAAAAACTCTGCAATATGACTTCAACTTTTCTTCTCGGATAATCTAAAAGGATCTGATTGGTCAAAATTTGTGTTCTAGCTTGAGTATGACGGGATGAGACCATCTTATCCCAAAACTAACAATAAAACATTGCGAATAAATCCTGAAGACAGCCAATGGAGGGAAGCCAATATTTAATCACATATTGGCTGCCGTTATGTAGTCACACCTCTTTGTTCCTTTTAATAGCGAGCTAACATATTTGGTATGAGGCATATAACATTAAAGACAACTGCTCTAAACCTGCAGGCAGTGGCCTTTGGTTCAGAGTCAAATATGCCCATCTGCTTCCACTGTCTGCTATAAAAAAGGTTTTAAGTCCACTTGCTCTGAAAGGAGCATTTGACACCTGCTTCTGCACTATAAAGACTCATGACATAGGAAATAAAACAACCTTTTTCCTCCCAGAAATTAACGAGAATTCCTGCTGATAGGAGCAGTTTGATGCCAAATGGAACAACAAACTTTAAATCCAACTTTCTATTCAGAAGTGCAGCTGGACACTTTCCCACCACACCATCAAGACGTCGGCCCATTCTTGTCTCATATAGTGGACCTGGCGAGCAGAGATAGATAGCCACATTAATAATTCACGTATGCTTGATGGGAGGGTTAATGGCTAGCAGGCAGACAGGCAGGCAAGTACAAGGACAAGCAGACAATGTATTTTCCAGCCGAGTCATTGTTTGTTTCCTGGATGCAGAGAGGCAGAGGCAGGCGGGCAGTTTTCAGGGCCGGGGGCTCATTAAAGATTAATGGGAGAATCCATCGGGGCCTGTCCTTTCTATCTCTCAGACTAAATGAAGTGGTCTGCGCCTTGTGTGTATGTATGGGAGAGAGTGAGTGGAGTAAAGCTGCACTTTAATGAAGTGATGCCCACTCCCCTTTCCTGCCACTTTGACCACACTGTCACTTTGAAACTGATGGGAATGCATAAAGAGACAGAGCCAGGGACGGAGAAGAGTTTTAGTTGCAGCACTAGAGTTCTGCCAACCATTTAGAAGTGCTAACAAACTGCACTTAAAGTCATCCGTGCATGATTTGTATCAGTTCTTTGATATGACAGCAACATTTTTAAGTTTGAATCCTTACATATGACCATCTGAGTGACAACTTGTGAGGAAGATGTGAATACCCATGAGTTTCCGGGGACTCCATTATGTTGTGAGGGCTTACAGATTTGCTCCCCTTGTAAATTAAAGGGGCCCTATTATGTATTTCAACTTTTCTGAGCTTTCTCTAGTGTTATAATGTTGAATACTCATCAGACAAGTGAGTGGTTTTGTTTTTTATCACATAAACGCATGTTTGAGTGTCCCAGTGTGTCTCTACATTCAGTTTCCATGGCGCTGAAAACAAACTGTTTCAGAATTTTTTCTACTTCGATAATCTTGTGACGTCCCGGGGTGGGGGGAATTCAGTTATTGGACATATTCTCCGCGTTGTGCACACTCACGAGAAGAAAGGCACAACCACCTTCGCTGCACAGTGTAGGCGGAAGACCGCATTGGACACCGTAAGGCTTTCAGTTTCAAAATAAATGCTTCTCCGGCTGTGAGGGAAAGCTACGCTTATTCACATTAATGAAGTAAACAATGGCTAGAGAGCAATGGATGAAGTTTGATTTTTGGGAGCCAGCCACAGAGTTGCACCAACGTTTGTACCGAATACCGGCATTTCACTGAAGACTGCTGGATGCAAAAAGTGTTAGCAAATAGCATCATTAGCTTATCTTTTTCTTGGCAGGAAACGTTTTCTACCTCTGTTTGCATTGTGCAACATTTACCAGACAAGATGGAAAATAGTGATACTATCGCTTCATCCATCATTTAAAGACTAACTAATGGAATATCTTTTGGAAGAAAAGGTGCTTCATCCTCCAGCTGAGTTCTAAGCTGAGTACACCTAAGGAATCAATGGCAAATACCACTGAAGGTACTCTGTTGGCTCAAGGCAGCCCAATGGCTCAATAACGCCTCATGTCTGATTTTATCACTTATGGTTTCCCATAAGAAAAATATATGTACAATGAGCAGACAGCTTTAAGCTTTTGAAATATGTTTCAAAAGACAAATATTTTTATATATAAAAAGGTGACTGAACTGATTTCAGTGATTTCTGACAGTGGGTGCTTGCCTGTAGATTGGGGGCTCTACATTTGTAGTTTTTTATTAAGTTTAAACTTGACTTGTATCAAAAACAAGTTGAAGTCACACTACTTCAAAAACACTATTGGAATCTAATCCATTATTACTGAACTTTGACATATTTTCACACTTTGGCGCCTCTCAACAACAACATCAGCATCCATCTTGCATCCTGTCTCTTCTTTGAGCTCTCTCCAGTCAGTAAAAGTCAGTCCAATTTCCCGACTTCCTCTGATAATTTCATCTTACATTTATTTGATGAATCAGCCATGATGCACTTTGAAAATGGTCAGAGTGTTAATATGCAGTTGCTGGCATGTGACAATGCCATGAAGCAAAAAGCAGCAGTCACATGATGCTCCGAGACGGGGAAAAAAAGTTGTAAAGGGCTGTTTCTCCGCCTTGTGACGCTGCAGAGCATAGTTTTAAGGTCAGAAAGTTATGTAGTGTTACTTTAAAATGTTAACTTATAAGAAGGAATTCATTCATGAGACACTCGTTTCTTGCATAAGAACTCGTGTTGCACTCAAAAGGCATTCACATTCAAAATACTGGATAAACATCCAAAATATTGGACTGAGCAAAAACAACGCAGGCATTCATCATTGTTAACTCTTATCTTTCTCTACTCTTTCATTTGTCCACAAACGGATGAGACATTGAACCGGAGACGTTAAATTAGCTTTAACCTTTAACCTTTAATCTGGAAGCCACCACACACCATCTGTGCCAGAGAGAGACAGATGTAATTTAAAGATTGAGGTTAAAAAAAAAAAAAAAAACTTTCAAGGCCATCTCCATATCAACATTTCCCAAGTTCAACACACCTGTTGTAGACTTTGCACTTTTGGTCTTTCCTGTGAAAAAAGCTCTAGCACAGAGGATCATAATCCAAGATTGTATGGACATAAGGAAATATTTGCCTACTCTGCCTCAAATGGATAACATATAATAAATATAACAACAATAACATAAGAGTAACATAGAATCGCAAAGTCCATCCGGCAAAAAAGTCATGTGACTTAAATCCTCTCTGACAACAACAAATCATCAAAGGCAGACAGATGCAGCACACAAAACCGATAAAACTGTACAGGGAGAAAATAATACAGGACACCATCTGGGTCAGTGGGTGTGTGACCCCTTTCATGGAGAAGCAACAAAAAAAATCTGTTCAATTTCTTCTGGGTTGATGCGATGCGTACAAATGGAAAACACTACAGGTGTGCACTTTGCTCATCTGACAGAATTTCCACTGAAAGCACTCAGAAGGCTGATCACAGTCCACCTGAATGAACTCACCTTGTCAAGGGATGTGTTGATCAAACATCCCTGCACAACCTCTGATGTCTTATTTATCAGATAAGTCCCTGAGGTCAGAGATGCTGCCGGACTGATGCTGGTGTAGGATGTCAGGCCGGCACCAGAAGAATAGTTCATTTATTTGAGATAAGAGCATATCAGTCATCTGCAGCAGCTCTATTTATAAAGTCTTTTAGGTCTATTGCTTTTAAAGTTTTGTTGAGAAATAACTTTGCAGGGTCAAATAAAGTCGATGGCCCTGTTCATTAAGATATTGCGGTGCATAGCGTAGTACAATCCGACAGAAAGACATTTGATGGATGTCGATTCTCGGCTTGCTGCGAGACTGCAATGCATCATTAAAGGCAAGCGTTCAATTGCAGATCCCTACACTAATTCAATTAGCGTCCTTTAAAGACACTTTGATAATGGGATGCAGATGGGCAGACGGTATTGTCAATAACCTGAGGATTCATTGAGTCAATGGCATGTTATCAGAGTGTATATCATCCTGGCAGCCTGTCAAGCTGTTACAAAAGAATAGCAGGGAGCTGTGTGTATTTTGTTTGTGCATGCAGAAGACAGGGAAAAAGGTGGAAAACACTTCGATGTAGGGGAGTCACTTCTCACAAAAAAATCTATATTGAATAAATTTAAAACAAACATGCAGTTTATTCAATGTATTTAAATGTGATTTTCATCAAAATGCTGCTTTAATAAGTCACCTTAATTCAAAATGTCTGCACACTGTTTAATAACATGAAGGCTAATTAAACTTAACACCTCAAAAAGTGATTGGAATCATTGATTTGGTCAATTATTTCTCCCTTTCAGTAATACCAGTTGGTGTTATATTAGCTTTACAACGAGCAATAACTTGAAAGGCATGTGCATTCCTGGAATGAGCAACACAGCTAAACATGTGGATAATGCACCCAAAAATGTACCCGAAGCCAGTTGGAATGCCCCTTCCTAGTTATACCTCATTGGAAAGGTGACTAATCAGGCTTTCCAATGATGTAAAACACTAATTAGTATTATCAAAGGAGACAAATAATTTACCTCAATAATGTCTCCAAACTTTTATTTTTTCAAATCCTAATTTTTGCCCAAACGTAATTAGACTCGTAGCTAAACAAAGTCGTTAGCATTTAGATTGGTGACATACTCCAAACAAAAAGAAAGATCTGCCCCAAGTTAAATGTACAATAGAAGACCTGGACCAAAAGGTAAACCAGACTTATTCCCTATTCGGAAGGTGGAAACTTCTGGAATGCTACACAGTCATACATTCCTGTTTATTAATACATGTATTTAAGTGCACTCCTGTTTCCTGACACTTCTCATTACTCTGTGTGTCTCCATACATCCTGTACTTGCTCTCCTCCATCTGTGTACACCAATAAGTCAGAGTCTCACCAGAGTCTCATTTTGTTCAACATGAACAAAATGAGACTTCCAGTATGTCTTAAAATTGCCACAGTGCTGCTGTAGCAATCCGCTTAATTCTGCAGCAATTTCTTCCATCCAATTCAATCAAAGTGGCCGGGGTTTGTGGAGGGGTATCACCGCATCCAAATATGCACCTCAATTTACTAAAGTATGATAGATAATGGAGGCCTCATTGGAAATCTCAGCCATTTCAAAATCCCCAGTTCACAGGCTCAGCCAGTGTTGCCTGAAATGGATTCATGGATGACGCTTGTTTCTAAACTCAGGAGGTGCATCTGTTACAATCCACTTCCTTGATAATGTTCAGCAGAGACATTATTGAGAAAATGCATCAGAAACTAATTCTGCTGAGAGTGTAGCGGAGATGAAGTGAGTGGTGGACCACAAAAAGGAGAAAAGTAGACAGAGCTGGACGGGAAGAGTAAACCATGACAAAGCTTATTTAAAGGATGACGAAGGACACTTGGAAAACTCAGCTCCAAAGCTGATGGTTGTGTCCATTTTTTCACAACAATCAGCATTTCAGCTTATGGCTTATTCATATGGGTGCAAATCACAAGTTTGTTCACAATGTCATATCAATTCAGAGGATAAGGATTAGATGTTTGCAGATTTATATGATGCAATTTTGATTGAATTCAATTGAGAAGCCAGCGATCAATGAGACAATATCACATGTTGATTTCTTACATTCAAAGCAAATCACAAAAAGCAGCTAAAATCTAATTTGACATTTTAATTTGACTTTAGTCCTTAATCATTTCATGCATGAATTATTAAAAAACAAGTGGCATATGATTCTTACATGCAATATTTTACTTCCACAGACCTATACTGTAATGCTTTTTTATTCCTTGATCATGTTTTCTTGATCATGGGCAGCGACGGCTCCAGAAATGTACACAATGAATGTCATTTCGCCATCAAACAAGTCACGTGAAAAGGAGTTTTAAGATCGGAAAGTTGCATAGTCTGATTTTAAATCAGACATTTAAATAAAAGAAAACTGTTCTTTTTCAACAAAAACAGACTATACAAGAACCACATTCTGTATACTGAAGGAGCAAAACATTTAAATTTGTACATTAAAATAAAGATGTGTAAACTTTACTCCTATTTACAATCCAAGTAGTTAAAAAAACTAAACTAGTACACTTATTCTATGCATGCATACACAAATACACTTGTAAATAACTGGCTGTCAATTCTGAGCCACATTTGCCCCAAAAAGGAAAGTTGGAGTCATTTTTAATGCAAAAATTCAAAGACACATCATATCTTGAGATTTATTTTTGAAAGGAAATAAGATCTCCATATTACACATCTTCTTTTGACCCCACCAAGGTCATCCTCTTCCCTCTACACTCCCTGTGGTGCGGACTGATTACTTAGATAATAATCAGCCAGAGACGGGCTGAACATTGTTGTAGGCCTGAATCCAACACACACACTAAAGAAGCCCTACAGGAATGATTTGTCTCACATGGCAATGTCTAAGATGCAGCAGGTGGAGGGAGAGCTGTGTGTGTGACAATGAAGAAAAGCAAGATAAAACTGAAAATAAAAAACACATGTAACCTATACAGGAGGATACCAGTACCAGTCAGCTGGAATTAATCAAGCCTTTGCACATGTATCAATACAGTGTATCCATTTCACGTGTAGGCCTCGCTGGGGTACACAAGTGTGTTGTTTCAGCATACAAACAGACTGAAACAGTATCCGAAGATGCTGAAACGTCTAAAGGAGGGCGGCTAGTGTAACATTTGCTCTAAAATACCCTTCATGCTTTCAGTAAGGCTGAGATCAGACAACTGTGAAGGCCACTCAGATTAAATGTGACACTAGCATAGTTTCACAGCTCTTCTGATACTTCTGTGCAGCTTTTCAAATATATCTTTAAAGAAAAAAAGAAAAGAAAAGGAAATGACAGGTTTAAATCTCTAAGAAGTTCAGTTTAATGAGTGAAGAGCTGGGTTTGAAGATCACTTATAAAGTAGAGCCATCAAAAATAATATTATGCAAATAGATCAATTTGTGGAATTAAGGCGTTAATTCTTTTTAACGCCTTAACGCATGCACAGGATGACCCGTTCGACAAATTAGATAATCAACCACTAAGTCTGGATGAAATACAGAAAATCGTTGCATGCCAAGAAAACAAGATGAAGTTACTGCATCTATGAAATGTCTGATTGGAAGCAGAGCAGGATGGAATAAATCCGAAAAACTTACTGGCCCTTTAGACGGGAAGTTTGAGAATTTAGAAAAAACTAAAGACAGAACCATCAATATAAACTTTTCCATTTGCAGACGGGGCAGAAAGATGTTTTTGCCTCACCGAAGCACCTCGAGCTTCAAGTATCATCTCAACACCAAGGATGCATTTACAGAGGCTGACAATTCAGGTTTAACACCAAGCTTTCGGCAGACTGCAATCTAGGTGTTTATATTTCTACCTCTGCCAAGGCGGAGGTCCTGTGTTCGGCATCGGTTTGTTTATTTGTCTGTTAGCAACACAAAAAGTTCTGGATGGATTTTGATTACATTTTCAGGAAATCTCAGAAATGAAATCAGAAACAAGTGATTAGATTTTGGGGGTTATCTAGATCAACACCTGGACCCAGGAATTTTTTTAAAAGATTCTTTACCATGGGGAGATAGGGATAATTTTGTCATTAGAGCTTCTAACTCAAATATAATACCCCAAATCATTGGCAAATCACATGTAAAAAAACTAAACATTTGACAGCCCTACTTATAAGGTTTGAAAAGAATCATATTTCTCATGGTAAAGCAGAAATATTTAAAAGATCCTCATTAAATACAGGGAAGCTATGTGTTCAAGAGTGAAATTACTGTCCCTCAT